>VDFB02000017.1:73023092-73212997 GCA_007258455.2 Sequoia sempervirens
GGATGCTGAGAAGAAGAGTGATAAGTTGGAGCCTCTAAAGGTAAATCCCCTTTCTGAGGACTTTTCTTATCTAAATGATGATTCTACCTCAATGTTTTAGTTGCTAGACATGGCTAGGGATGGGGACATTGAAAATTTTAAATTAGCTAAGTGGAATCTTCAAGAGTTTAATAAGGTTAACACGAAATTAAGGAGTTTGAAGGAGAACTTAATGATTGTTCTAAAAAGGTCAGTGTTGGATATTCTAATTGACAAGATTGTGCACCTTGAGGGTTCCTTCCATGATTTCAAATATCTGTGTGAAGAATGATTGGTTGGTTTAGAAGCCAAGATATTGGGCACTAATGCAAACATAAAGAAGCTTCTCCATGTGTGTCATATTTATGTAAATAATATTGCAGACTCCTTCGAATTCCTATTCTGAAAGATTAGTGAGCTTAGGGAGGACCAATTGTATTTTTCTAAATTAATGAAGAAAAAGAACTTGACCAGGGGAAAAGGAAAAAAAGGTGTGAAAGATGGTAATAAAGGCCCTGCTGTTTAAGGGTTTGTTGATTGGAAAAATTCCTTTGAAGTTGAGAAGAAAGAGTTGTTGGATATGATTGAAATGCACATGAACTAGGAGCTTGCGGTGGCCAACACCTTAAGTAGTATGAAATAGTGTTATGATCTCTTTGTCTATTGTTTTCTTTGTGTTGGGTCTCAGTTTATTTCCTATTGTTTTGTTGTTTTAATGTTGTTGGGTACTACTAATGGTTTATTATTTTATCTCTTGTGCAACCCTCTATTTGTTTTATTATTTTGGGTTATGGTCTATTGCTGGTATCTTACTATACTATCTTTTAAGCAACATTTTGTATCTTAAGTTGTAAAGGGTTATGGGTCCCTTCAGAGCCTTTTTTTTCCGTATAATCAAAACTAATTAATTATGTTTATAAGGAAAAAAAATAAATTAAATTAAATTAAATTAATTATGGGAATAAGCAATAATTAATTAAATAATAAGGTTGACGGTCCTCTTGATGTCATTGGAACATGCATACTATAATTTGATAATTTCCTGTTTTATGTATAGTTGATATCCTTCCTCTATTTATTTGGCCAATGTGAGGTTACATCTTCGATAGATGCGAGAGGTAAAGGCGGATTTCCTCCCTACATTAAATCTTTTGGGCTTCAAATATTTATGAATTGGCATAGATTATTAATTTTTGAAATGACACACGACCATAATGACTGTTGGCCTCCTCTAATGGTTCAATAACTAATCCATCAAAGTTGTAACTTAGAGATTCAGTATGTGTACTAAGTAGTTATCTTTCCCATCATGAACATACATTTCATTGTCAACCTAGAGACATGAACTTGAAATGGGCCAGCAATGTCTGTAGACTAGGACTCAACTAGTCATCCTTATCCTATAACTAGAAAAGGAGCAATACTAAAAACAAAATGTTAGAAAGAGATTAACATAAGTACTGAGATGAATTATCAACTAAAATAAGCATCAATAACTAAGCTAGAATGAATGACATAAGTAAAAATCTCAGCAAACAGATAGGAAGTTACTTTGTCTGCCTTGGCTACAGGAACAAACACAGAACAAAGTTCTAATGGCTACAGGAACAAACAACTGCTAAGACCAAAACTAGTTATTGAATAGAAAAATAACTATTAAAATAAATGGATGGAATTATCACCAAGTGGGCCTCCTTGAATGAGTCTTCCCTAAGCTAACTCAGATGCAGCAAATCAGAATATCATTTTATTCCTTGAAGACATGATTACATCATATCAGCAATATAACTATATTACTTGAAACTGAAAATAAAAGTACAATCTCATAACATCCAACCTTATGAAAAGGGGAATCTGACTATTATTTATAGAGGGGAAAGCTTCTAATTAACCCTATCTAACTAGGTAGTCGACTCCAACAAAATAGGACACCATTTATTGAAAGCATAGAAAAGAGAGTGAGGAAGTTATGCATGTGCTAGATTTAGTCAAAGCAGACTTTCCTCAATGAGGATCCAACACAATATCACTTCGTATATTTTCTCAACTAATAGACATGATCATTTATAGGTAAGTTACAATTTCCACATGAGCTGGGAGTTTCCCTCCATTGGAAGTTTCCCTCCATTGACCTCTTTAATGACCATCTTTTTTACTTCCTTAGCAATGGACTAGCTGGCATGAACTCCTTCCACTTTGCTAGCTTCATTCATATCTACATCTTAATGTGAACCTACATAATGACATTAGCATGCACAAAATAATTGCATATCCATAATTACCTTAAAATAACATTCATTCAACCACATGTAAAATTAACATAAATATATCACATAGCATGTTAAATTTATCAAAAGTCACAACGATAAGTTCATGCCCAAGGTTCATAAATTTAGGGAAATAACATGGAGAGTGCCAATAACTAGTTGCTAAAGTCTATAGTAAGAACAAAAAATATATGATAAACCCTATCAAAATTGAACCATTATTTGGACTCATCATCTCCCCTAACCTAATGATTTGTCGATCCGCTAGTAGAGGGAACTCTTTTCCTTTTCCTTTTCAAAGCTCTGAAGTCACCAATTGCTATATGTCCTAGATCAGTCTCTATAGTATTTGAATTTGGATCTTAGTAGAACCCTTGCTTGTTTTCCAATCTGCCACACCTTTCCCTTTTTTGTATCTATACCATACTGATAGTATCTATAATCTGATACTATCCACAACAAAGTAGGTAGCTAGAATGTTAATGGAAGCCAATAGTGTTGCTTCACCCTTCTGAGTTGTATGTACCTAGTTCTTCTTTTACATGCAGTAGAATAATTTTGAAAGGAATGGGGTTACACCTATTTTAACTAATCTAGCAAACTATTCCATCTTTGTGATAGGTATCTCAATACTATTTTCCTTGTAGTGGCAGCTACCTGCTCATATTCCTGGCATGCTTCATCCCTAGTAGGAATGATCCTATTTTTGTAGTTTGGATTATAAAGAATTTTGTGCCATGTGTAATAAATGTTTGGAGGGTTACTAGATTCAGCTCTAAGAGACAAGGGGGTATATAGTTCTCTTTCTCTGTATATTTTAAACTGCTACCCCTAGCTAACTTCATTTTGAATCCATGAAATGAATTCCCTCAAATGGATATCCCCAATGTATAAAAATGGATTCCAATCATGGTCATTATGAACAACATAGTTATGCAAATACAATTCACACAACAAATTTTTACCTTCAAGAGGAGAGGACTGGTAGGCTTGGAAAAAATCATGTGGGGTTTCAATAGAAGGGTTCAAACCAGAAATAACCTTGGAAAAATTGAAAGAAAGATGACCATCCTTCAAATGCAGCGCATATACTCTTGGAGGAGTTTTGCATGCCATCATTTGTGGTACTAGAGCCACCACATTATCTACCTTATCCTTTAATGCAACAATCTATTTATTATTTTCCTCAATTTTTGCATTCTTCTTTTTGACTTCTTCCTGTAGCTTGACTCTTTCCTCATTCCATTCCTCCTCTTTCTTCTACATTTTATTCCATAAGTTTAGGGCTACAGATGCTCATGAGAAAGTTGGGGGTTTATGTCTCCCTACCAAGATCTTTCCTCAAACCGGTTCATGTTGTTCAAATTTCTCTAGTTGTAGTGGTTATTATTGTTCATCTTGCTCTGGTTGCAATGGTTCTTGATTCTCAACCTACTCTACAACAACAACAAGCTTTGCCAACCCTATGTGTGTTTTTTCCTCAAAATCTTCTTCTACTTCTATATTTACTTTCCCCTTAGGAGCTTATGTCTCCTTCCTAGGTGTCCATTTGAGTTTAGGGATTCTTTTTGGAGGCTTATCAGTAGTCGGCTCAGCTGGTTTTGATTTCTTTGGAGGCATTTTATGTTTCTCAATGGTTATAGGATGATGAGTGTCATTGGCTTTCCATTTACTAGGGCTAGGTTTTACTTTTTTGGATGTTCTCTTCTTGGTCTTCCCTTTTCTAATTTATGCCTCTCTCATTTTTACTTCCTCTTTTCAAATGTCAACCCTAGTATGAATTGGAGTTTTAGGGAGAACATTAACATTAGGTTCAAAGGATGAAATTTCTTCATTCGAATACTCTAATTTAGAGGAGCCAATTTCTACTATTGATTCAGCTGCAGGAGGGTTTGTGCCAGAGGTTGAAGCTCCAGGAGTGGTTCTAGTAACCCTCTCACCCCTACTAACCCTACAAACTTGGGGATAACCTCTAGGACCCAAATTTTCTATTCTGATCTAATCAATGCTTAAAAATTCTTCCCATGACATACCAAACACTTCTTGCAAATACTTTTCTACTAACAATTTTATCAAATAGTGATGGGAAACAAATTTTTTCCTACCTTTTTGTGTTTTAGCTACCATGATTGCAAGAAGGTTGTATAACACATTGGGCACATTCATCCTTCTTCCATGTCTCATATGGTTTAGAAGCTTAAAATGAACAGAATGAAGGAATGATTGGTGACCTTCATAGGTAATATATTTGATAATGTATACAACTTGTTTCCACTTTTCTAGAAAAGAAGTTCTCCTTGTTCCTTGCTTATCTGCAATGAGCAAAGGATTACTAGGTTTAGCGAATTCCTCCCTAGTTGACCTAGCATTCCTAAAAGAAGGGTATGGCTCTCCTTCAAATGGAAAACTTGTTACTTCAGTAATTTTCTCCTCATTGGCTATAACTTCTAACCCCTTTACCATTTCCTTACCATCAAAAAGTGTCTGTGCAATCCTAAAGTAATGTCCTCATTGAAACTGTCTAGTTTCAAAAAGTAGTCCAACCATCCACAATTTCTATATTCAGCCAGAGAGAGTGCATCTTGCAGTATCACTTGATGAAATATAGGTTCATTTATGATCATCTGACCTCCCATTGCTTCTTCTCACAATCTCTCAAACACTCTTGCAAAATTTTCTTTCCTGCAATCCTTCTTCTAAAAACCCAATTTCTTCTCCTTCTTGCAAATCTTCTTTAGAGCTAGCACCAATGTCATGTGACTCTTCAATTTACCTTTTTGGTGACATTATGACTATGAATAAGGTAGTAAAGAAACCATAAATGAGGGTTATCATCAAAGAGAATGACGACAGTTCAGTGTCATATCATACATGCGAGCCATCATTTCAACTATATTATTTCAAATTAGCTCATTTCAAATTTGTTGCCATGTTGGCAGATGGATGACATGTATGACACATGGAAATGTGGGTTCACACTCCCCCCCAACCTAAATTATAGCATGTCTGCACAAGATAGGATGTAATTATGATGTGATAGGGTAGAGTAAAAATATGTGCTATGTGAAATATCAACATTAATATACAATAATTAAAAAAATGCATTTAAGGTAATTAAGATACATCAAGTTGCTATGCACGTACCTGAAAATTTGGAGTGTCATTTGAAAAGAAAGTGGAAGGAAGTACAGGTTAATTTAAAAGTACATTTAAGCTTATTAAATGAAGTGATGATGGAGTGAAGTGATGGAGTTATGGAAGAGGGAGAAAGGATGGAGATGGATGGGCGGATGGATTTATTGATGGAGAAATTGATTCCCACAAAAAGTAGAAATATTTATTCTGATTGGATGCATACTTTGACTAGTCAAAAGGATGGAAACTAGGTCCACTTCCTTCAGCTATAGGAACTTCAGAGGTTTGGTGTTCAATAAATTTTTGCATGAATTCTTGTTTAGAAGTTGGTTTATGGTATAACCTGAGACAATGACCATTGATGAAGAGCTTGAATATGACATGGTCAATGGTTGTGAGTTGAACAACACCATTGGAGAAGACCTCTGCAACTTCATATGGTCCCAACCACTTGGTTTGTAGTTTTCATGCATTATCTTGATACCTAGAATCATAAAGGAGTGCCTAGTCACCTGGCTGGAACTTCTTTTCCTTTATGTATTTGCCATGCCATTTGATTGTTTGATTTTGCACCATCTTAACATGATGAAGATTTTAATTTCTCATCTCGTCCAAGGAATTCATTTGCATAATCTCATCCTTCTATGCCTCGGATATTTCTATCCCAAGGTTGAGTGTTTTTCTAAGAGTTTTATGCTCAAACTCTATAGGCATCATGGTTTTTTTTCCATATAGTAATTCAAAAAGAGTAAAACTAATGGTTGTCTTCAAAGTGGTTCTATAAGCCCATATAGCTTCTAGTAACCTATTTTCCCAATCTTTCTTGTGAATAGCCACTATTTTGGTCAAAAATGCCTCTATTTCCCTATTTATCACCTCAGACTGGTCATTGACTTGAGGGTGATAGGGATAGATTTCCTATGCCTTACATTATATTAATTGACCAATGTTGTGAGAGGAGTTGATGTAAACTGAGCCCTTTGATAAGTAACCATCTCCCTAGGAACCCCATAACATGTCAAGATTTCTTCATAGAGGAAATCTGCAACTTTATTATCTTTACCATGTTTCATAGCTTTAACCTCAACCCACTTGGTCACATAGTCAGTGCAAACCAAGATGTAATATTTTTCATTTGATGGTGGATCAATCGGACCTACAAAATCAAGTCCCCATTTATCAAGTGGTGTGATGACTACCTGAGGGTATAGAGGCATTTCATTAGATTTAGTTGTCCAATCCATCCTCTAACATCTATCACACTTCCTAGTATACTTGCTTGCATCCCTATGAAGTGTGGGCCAGTAGTACCCTCTATTGAGAATCTTCTTTGTTGTTCTCTTAGCTAAAAAGTGCCCTCCATAGGGTTCATTCTGACATGCATATAGCATATCATATGTTTCATCCTCTCTTACACATCGCCTCATCACATGATCTGGTCTAGTGTAGAATAAACACCCTACAATCCATGAGAAAGGAAAATTTTTCTCAATAAGAACCCTTCTCTCTTTTAGAGAGAAATGAGGGGGAACTCTCCCTATAACCAGATAATTGGCTATATTTGCATACCAATGTTGTGCACACTGATGGAAAATAAATGTTCATTAGGGAAGGAGTCATGAATGACTTGAGTGTCCTCTAATGTAGTAAATTTGGAGATAAAGTATTCCACAACATTTTCCTTACCCAGTTTGTCTACAATGGTGATATCAAACTCCTACATTATCAACAACCACCTTGCTAGCCTACCTAAAATTAAGGGCTTATTCATAAGGTATACTATGGATGCATGGTTTGTATAGAAAAATATCTGATATCCTATTATATAATGCCTAAACTTGTTAAGAGCATAGATGACTGCCAACATTTCCTTCTCTGTCACTATGTAGTTAAACTTAGCTCCTTATAGGTTCTTGCTGACAAAGTAGATTACATTCTCAATTGATCCCTTTTTTTCTCCCAAGATGACCCCTATAGCATAATCAGATGTGCATCTATGTGAAAATGAAAAGGGAGTTCCCAATTAGGGCCTTGAACCATAAGGGCATGGGTTAAGGTTGTTTTCACATCAAAGAATGCTTTATCACAATCTTCTATCCACTAGAACTCAATATCTTTAGTTAGAAGATTATATAGTGGTGCTTCCATCTTACTGAAATATTTTATGAAGCACCTATAGTATCCTGCATGTCCCAAAAAACTTCAAACATATTTTTGTTTGGAAGGAATAGAAAGATTGGTAATTAGCTCAATCTTGGTTGGGTCCACTTGAATTCCTTTTTGAGAGATATAATGGCCAAGGACTACTCTTTCCTGCATCGTCATAAAACATTTCTCACTGTTCAAGGACAAATTATGGTCCTCACATCTTTGCAATGTTTTTCTTAGGCTCTCTAATGCTTCTATAAAATCAACACCATAAGTAGTAAAATCATCCATGTAGATCTCCATACAATCATGTGAGATATCTAAGAATATACTAATAACTACTCTTTGAAAGGTTGCAGGTGCATTACACAAACCAAATGGGAGTACTAAATAAACATAAGTCCCCCAAGGATAGGTAAAAAAAAATTTCTCTTGATCCTCAGGTGCAATCTGTATCTAAATATACCCACTGAATCCATCTAGGAAAGAAAAATATTGCTTACCTGCAAGTGAATCCAATACTTGGTCTATGAAAGGAAGGGGAAAATGATCCTTTTTGGTAGCAGAGTTTACTTTTCTATAGTAAAAAAAAACTCTCCATTTACCTCCCTTTTTAGGCATAATTACCAATGGAGACACCCATTGGCTATTTGAGATAGGGTAGATAAATCTTACATCCAATAACTTCTATAGTTCCCCTTTTACAATCTCTCTCAATGTAGGGTTGATTCTCCTTTGTGGCTGCCTTACTGGTGTGCATTCATCTTTGATGTACATCCTATGAGTACAAAGTTTGGGTTCTAATCCTTTCATGTCATGGTAGTCCCATGTAAATGCATGGTGATGCAACTTCAAGAGGTTTTTCAGGGACAACTGCTACTATTGACTCAACTTGTTAATATTCAGATGTTTCCCTTCTAAAAATTGTACTTGTGTGGTCAACTCAATCATGGTTGTTTCATTGATGTTTGGCATTTTCAACTCATGCAGTAACAATGTATGAATCATATCTATTGCTATAGGAAACCCAGATGCATGAGGAGTAGGTAGAAGTGTCTACAATGGACAAGAAGAACTAGATGATTCTTCATGCACTTCACAATGGTTTTGAATTATATGGGATAATATTTCATCTTCTTCTTGAAGCTACATAAAAGGACTTATGCCTATCATCATGAGTTGTTCCACCGAATTGACCTCCTCGACTTCTTCTCCAACATATGGTCATATGGGGTTGTCCATATCATGGGATGGTTGAGCAAGAGGATAAAGGAAAAACTTCTTACTACTTTTCCCATCAGAAATAGTCATCCCCTAACTAGCATCCAATGTAAGAATATGTTGTAGCTAACCACAACCTCCCTAGAAGAATGGGATGCCCTCCTAATGTAGCTTTAGGGAAAAGGATCATGAAATCTATGGGGTACTCCCAAGAGTCTAGAGTAACAACAAGATCCTCTACTATACCATCTGCTTTGATAGGGGAACTATCAATAAACTACATGACAGTAGGAGTAGGTCTCATATTTGTAATATTCAGTTGCTACGGGATATCCTTAGTCATCACATTGATCGTTGCCCCCCAAGTCTATTAGAGCATTCTTTACTTGGATTCCATTTATAATGACTCCTACCACAAGACTACCTGGGTCAGTGTATTTAGGAATAGTAACTTTCCCAAGCATGATATCTGCCAACTATCCCACCACATGAACAGTAGTGGGGTCCTTCTTTTTCCTCCCTGGCTTCTTGAGACATGATTCCTTGATTTCCTTGCTATATATGGGGACATATTTTATGGCCCAAAACCAAGGTATCTTAACACATATGTGTTTCAACTGATATAGAATATCAAAGGTTATTTCATCCTTCTCTTATTTTTGTTTCACAACTTCTAACCTTTGAGGAAATGGTGGGTCTTGGTCAGACTGTTGAATTGGTTCAGGATTTTTAGGCACACTTGACTAAATAGGGACATTCTTTTTTTCCTCTTCTTCCATAGGAAGCTCGGTGATGATAAGAGTGGAAGGAAATGGAAAAGTGGTTCCTAAATGTAGATGAATATCACTCACACTCATAGCATATGCAATAAATTGATTAGGGTCTGTAGAGTAGATTGGTTGTTGTTGTGGTTTGTTATTTGGGTTAGGTGTGGGTTGAGTTGATAACTAAGTAGGTATACGTGTGCTAGTACTTGAGCTAGTAGGAGGAGGAATGATAGCAGGTTGTTGAGATCGTGGAGGTGGCTCCATGTAACTAGTTGCCTAGTTTGGTCATTGTTGTCCTCCCATCCATTGGGATGTATGTTGCTAGTTTCTTGGGGGTTGCTACAAATTCCCATGGAATTGCTACCATTGGGCTGGAGAGTTTTGGTAACTAGGCCAAGGGTTTGGAGGGTTGTTCCAAGGTTGAGGTGGATAGCCTCCAAATTTGGATAGGTATGGGGGTTACCATTGATTACTAGATTGCATAGAAATTGAAATAAGGTCCACAAAAATATAATGTATTTAGTGGCATACCTTGTCTTGGAGCCCATGGTCTTCTCTATGCAATGTAGAAAACTCAATCATCATCAACCTAAATTGACCTAAATTCTGGTGGAATCTTCTTTCTTTCAATGTTGGCTACCATTTTGCATATGCAGTCCTTATTTTGTCAGAAATGACGAAAATATTCTCCCAACATTGCCTCTGCCTCCTCTTGTTTCTTCTTAGCTTGAAGAGTGTCTAGTTGAGTAGCCATATTGTTTATGTTATCCTACTTGAAGTCTACCAACAAATGAGTGATTTCTCTCCTTGAAACCCCATTAGAGTGATGAAATCAAGGGAGGTCCTACAAACACACAAACACAATTCCAACCTGCAATCACAATTTCCAAATCACAAACTCATCAAAATCTCACCTTTTCTTCAAATCCACTCTTTTCCCTTGTAGCATAGGGAAACCACTCAATTGGGTGTAACTCCTCAATAAGATTCTTTCAACCCAAGACTTGAATCTTTTTAGGGACCCATTTTGACACTCAAGTACATACTAATAGATCATCCATGACTCCTTTGTAACAATTTACTCAAATTAGGGATTTCATGCCTTTTAGGCCTCCAATTAAGTCTCTTTTCCAAAGATACTACCCTCAAAACTTATCCAAATCATGCAAACTCTACTGGGAAGCAATTTTTAGGTGTTCAAACTAGGATTCCACAATCTTTTGGTAGAATTTCACTCACCCAAGGGCCAAACCACAAAACCCTCCTTTTCATTCACAAAACCTAAGGCTTATTGAAAAGGTCACTTCCCAACCTTACCAAAACATAAAATCTCCTCAAACAAGTCTAAAATAGTCTTCTCAAGCTTAATTCGACAAAAATTAACACTGCCCAACACAAAAACTCAATTTGACACATCAAAACCACTCTTTCAATATGGAAAACTCAAATTCTCCTCTTAGGACTTCGTGCCCAACTCCATTCTTGGCCTCCCCTGCACAAGCTCACCATTCCCACATTTATTTAGTGATGGTGTAGACCCATTCCTCAAGTCACAGTGAATATAGAAAGAGGAATGGGTCAATAATTCATTTTAAATGCCTTTCAAAACCTAAAATAGAGTGCTTAGGCCGGTCTTAGTAAATTAGCAATAAAATGCACCAAAACTAATGAAAATACCTCAAGTTATATTAAAATGAAAGCATAAATAATATAATACAATATACACTACAATTTTGGATCAAATAATTTGGGCACAGGCTGTACAATCTGTTGCTACGACCACGTTGTATAGTAAAAAAAATAGAAAATTGATGGAATAACAAAATTTTATTGATTAAATCTTCTTGAAAAACTTCTCCAACCATCCTCCAATAGGTTCTCAAGATTATTTATACGTATTCCCTCCAAATCAACCACCTAACTACCTTTTGAAATTTCTTGACTATTCATATTCCCCAAAATTGCATTTTTGTAACTTTTCATTTGACAACTTTTGCAACAAAATGCAATTTTTGCAATATCAACCAAAATGACCCCTAAACACCTAAAAATGACTCAATTAAGCCTAAATAAATTTTAAAATTGTCTCAAGACCTTATTTTATGAAAAATACTCAAAACACCTAAATCCTAGCCCTTAACACACTTGATTGACAAACTTTGATCAATGGTGCCCCTGCACCATACACCTCACTTTCAAAATTTCCAAGTCTCTTGGAAAGATCCTTATGGATTGTTCTCTTTTGTGTTCTTCATGCTCCATTCCTCCTATGTGTTCTTTAGTTCTTTCTTGATCACTGGTCTTAGGTTCACCTTGCTTTGTCTTTTCACTATTTTTGACAATCTTCACTTTGTCTTCATCTGTTTCTTTTTTCATTTGTCCTTCTTGTTCTATGGGGTGTTGCTCCACTCTTTCATCATCAAATTTTTACTTTGAACTTTCCTCCACATCAATACTCAACCTCTTTCCATCTGACATCTCTTGACTCTTTACTTCTTGTTCCATCCTCTGCCCTTTAGTCTCTTGATCTACATCTTTATCACTGTCAGCCTCGTAAACCTTTGTACCATCATAGTTTATCATCACTCTCAGACCTACAATTGTCCCTTTCATTGTACCAGTGGCCTCACTATCCTTGGTCACATCATCATCATGATCTATTGTACTATGACCTTCACAAACCATTGTCTTCTCCTTCACTATCTTACCAATACCATCCATCACCATTGTATCATCCCTTGACTATCCTTTTACTTTGTTCCCTATTATAGGGCACATAACAGTCCCAATTAGGACACATTCACTTTTTTCATGCCTTCCCGAATTCTCTTCACACTTGCACTATACTTTCTCAAACTGAGATAGACTTCCATGTACTTTTTCCTTCCACTTATAGGCATTATTATTTGTCACTATCTACAAATCACTCTCACTTCTTATACCTATTGTCCTCTCTCTATCAAGCATTTTATTAGCTACTAAACTCATGTTCTTCCTTTCATCTGCATTCATATACTCTTTCCTCCCAAGCACAATAATCTCTCCTTGTTCTTTTATCTCCTCAATCAATGGGGTTAACATGAACTCTTTTCCATCCTTTCCAATTATGTAGGTATTTTGTCTTCCATTATACAAGGTTGACCTGTCAAACTGCCAGGGCCTTCCTAACAAGAGATGACAACAATTCATGGGTAGTATATCACAAATAAATTCATGTTTATATTGTCCAATCTGAAACCCAACTCTTTCTTGTTCACTCACCACCAAATATTGACTATCACTAACCCATGACACCTTATATGGTCTTTCCCTAAGAACTCTTTGCAAATGCAACTTTTCCAGCATATCATTAGACACAATTTTATCATTACAACCTGAGTCAACAATCACTTTGCATACCTTACTTTTACACCTATAGGCTATCCTAAATAATGCTCTTCTTTGAAGTAGCTCTTCCTCCTTTGTTGTCTTAAAAACTTGTTTCTTCATCATCAACATTTCACCAACTTTAGGAGTAGCAAACAATCTATTTTAACTTTAACTACTTTTAGCTTCATCCTCATGAACTATTTGTGCTCTTCTATCAAGTTTTCTTTCTCCTCCACTTGAAGTTGAACCAATATTCTTAGGGAAATTCCAAGCAGGATGTCCATACTCTTGACAATGATAACATCTACCTAAAAAAGTGTTGTAATTCCTTCCACCTCCAAGTCTGCCCCTTGTGCCTGTATATCCACCTCTAAATTCTACAACTTTTTCATCTCTCTTGCTTGGTTCTTCTTGATTTTAGTTGCTTGTCTTGGAGTAGAGAAAGTTCCTCTTCCTCTCATTATGTTGCCTCTTCCTCTTACTATTTTCTCTTGTCTTTTCTTTACTTTATCTTTAGCCTTCAATGCCATTCGATAACATTCCTCCACACTCATAGGATTTTTCAAAGCCAACTCATCCTGTATGTTCAATTTTAAGCCACCCAAGTACCTAGCTATCTTCTCATCTTCATTTTCATTATGGTTAGACCTCGTACTCAATCTATAAAATTCTTCAATGTATTAAGGTTTGTCAATCAAATGTGTTAAGGGCTAGCTTTAGGATTTTTAAGGATTTTGAATAAAATAAGGTCTTGAGACTATTTTATAATTTATTTAGGCTTTATTGAGTCATGTTTAGGTGTTTAGGTGTCATTTTGGTTGATATTGCAAAAGTTGCATTTTGTTGCAAAAGTTGTGAAATGGAAAGTTGCAAAATTGCAATTTTGGGGAATATGAATAGTCAAGACATTTAAAAAGGAAGTTAGGTGGTTGATTTGGAGGGAATAGGTATAAATAATCTTGATAACCCATTGGAGGATGGTTGGAGAAGTTTGTAAAGGAGATTCAATCAATAAAATTCTGTTATTCCATCAATTTTCTATTTTTTTGTGTACAACATGGTAGCATCAAATTGTACAGCCTATACCCCAATTATTTGATCCAAAATTGTTGTGGATATTGTATTATATTTTTTATTCTTTCATTTGAATCTAATTTGAGGGATTTTCATTAGTTTTGGTATATTTTATTGCTAATTTACTGAGACCAACCTAAGCACTTTGCTTTAGGTTTTTAAAGGCATTTAAAATGGATTATTGCCCATTCCTCTTTCTATATTCACTATGACTAGAGGAATGGGTCTACACCATAATTAAATAAGTGTGAGAATGGTGATTTTGTGTAGGGGAGGTAAAGAATGGAGTTGGGTATAAAGCCCTAAGAGGAGAATTTTAGTTTTCCATATTAAAAGAGTGGTTTTGATGTGTCAAATTGAGTTTTTATGTTGGGTAGTATTATTTTATGTTGAATTAAGCTTGATAAGACTAGTTTAGACTTTTTTGAAGAGGTGTTATGTTTTGGTAAGGTTGGAAAGTGACCTTTTCAATAAGCCCTAGGTTTTGTGAATGAAAAGGAGGGTTTTGTGGTTTGTCCCTTGGGTGAGTGAAATTATGTCAAAAGATTGTGGAATCCTAGGTTTGAACACCTAGGAATTTCTTCCCAATAGATTTTACAAGATTTGGATAAGTTTTGAGGGTAGTCTCTTTGGAAAAGAGACCTAATTAGAGGCCTAAAAGGTGTGGAATCTTTGATTTGAATAATTTGTTACAAGGGATTCATGGATGATATATTAGTATGTATTTGAGTGTCAAAATTGGTCCTTGAAAATATTCAAGTCTTGGTTTGAAAGAATCTTATTGAGGAGTTACACCCAATTGAGTGGTTTCCCTATGATATAAAGGAAAAGAGTGGATTTGAAGAAAAGGTGAGATTTTGATGATTCTGTGATGTGGAAATTGTGATTGTAGGTTGGAATTGTGTTTGTGTGTTTGCAGGACCTCTCCTGATTGCATCAAAGTGGAATTAGAGCACAAAAGGTGCTAGGTAGAGAGTTTGTGGTTTTGTGGTTATGTGTTGTGGTTTTGTGCATGTTAAGAAGAACCTGGTTGCTGCCAAAAGAAGGTAGCGAAAGTTAAGATATTTGTGAAACAATGAGAAGCTTTCTTGAGTAGAGGACAAGATGGTTGTGTTGAAGAGGCATTTGCAGGTAGAGGAAGAAAGGAAAAAGTGAAAGAGGCAAGAGAAATTTGACAAAGAGATAGCAACAATAAAACAAGAGATAAAAAGGTTGGATATAGAGTTCCAAGATTCCATGGTGAAGATGGAGCAGATGATTAAAAAAATGAAAATTTGGCACTTAGTGGTGAAGAAAAGAGTTACATGGCCCATTAGGAAGATTGTCAAAAAAAGAAGAATACAAGAAAAGTTAGTAGAAAGAGGTAAAAAAGAAGAAGATGAAGCATTTGAAGATGCAAAAGCAAAATTCAAAGATGAAGAAGGTAAAGGTATTCCCAAGCATGAAAGTGAAGAAGAAACAAAGATGAAGGACCTGATTTCAAAGGAAGAAGATATAGAGTTGGTGTCAAGATTAGATGAAAAAATGATCAAAGATGAATTGATCTTGGAAATCTAAAAATAGTTGAAGAAAGATGGAGGTATCATGATAGCCCTAATATATCATTTCTTTGTTGTACTAATGTTTTGGATGGGGAAACATTTGCAGATCAAGATGTAGCAGATTGGAGGACAAAGTGTTGAGATTGAGATTGTGATGAAGGAGAAGATTCATAGAGTCAAGATGAAATGGAAGCAAGTTGGCATAGACCAACTCAAACCAAAAGTGAAGATGAGATTTTTTGTAGGGCATAAGAGTCTACAAGGAGGAGGAAATGATCCAAGAGGACTTGGAATTCTTTTTGGCCCAAAGAATGGTGTAGGTGTACTCAAGCATGATCATACCTCCAAGAGGCAACTGTAGGATTTTGATTTAGAGTTAATAGTCTAATATTTTCATAAGGCCTAGATGGACATATTAAACTTGTTTTAGGGTATAGATAGTCTCTTTAAATTCATTTTGGCATCAAATGTTAAGGTTGTAAAAATTGACAAAATATTGTCAAGACAATTTTGTAAAAATGCAAAAAGATGCAAAATCATGGAATACCAAGGGTCCAAAAGTTGTAGAATCAGTTTTAGGAATTTTTTGGGGTTATTTAAGTCATGATGTAACCTCATTTACTTTTAGGAAGGTTGGATATTGATGTATGAATAAGAAACTTAATAAAATTCTTAGATTTACTATTATTTTCCTATATTTTCATGGTTTCAGGCCATTGTACAACCATTTAATGTGAAAAATTCCACCTCTCCTCCATTGGTAATGAAATCCCTATGAATACTCTTTTATTTTATTTTGATTTCATTTAAAATCATTTTGATTTAAGAAAGTTATGAGAAAATTTGTCTTGGCAGGTTGAAACCCTGACTTAGGTTAACAATGAGCAATTAAAATTTTGTTTCTCCATTCATCACCATTGGAAACTTCTAAAATTTAGTGCACAAAGTGCTATGATGGTGTTCTAATATATTTCTAAGTTATAGGGTCAAAGGATGAGGATCTGGACAATTACAACGCATTCCTAGGTCTGTAATTGATGAAATCTGACTGGTAAGCCAATCCAGAATGGGGCCTTTCAGTGTTTTGTATTGTGATAAAGATTCTTATTGAGTAGCTAATGTTTAGAAGGGTTGATTTTATGTAATTGAATCCTTTTCCTATTAATATTTGACAAAATAATGATTTTTGAGATCAATAGTCATGACTACCCTATTAACATAGAGCTATGATAGACATGTTTTAGAATTAAAGTTAAAGGATTAGAACAAGGGCTTCATGAATCATTCAAGCAGATGGATTTTTGATGGATTAATAAGCATAAGTAGGTCAAATCAAAGGTTTTAAAAGCATTGGAACAATATATTTATGTTTGGAGTTAGTAGATCTAATAGGCCATGTTTGCACCAAAGGCCTAATTAGGTTATTCTCAGATTGAAACAACAAGTTTGCAAAATATTTCTCCCAATGACTTAATATCAATCTTGTAATATGTTTTAAATAGGGAAAATAGGTATTCAAACATATGTTTTTTTTAGTGCTACTGTGTATAGCTTGGGAGAAAACTCTGATAGTCCTATTTTTGGGATCAAGAATGAAGGCTTAGTTTGGGGTGTTTGATGAAATAACATGAATAAGGATTGGGGAATGATCTAATGTGTTTGTGTAGGAATAATTATACTTTTTTGAGGCATTAAGAAAGTTAAATGGGCCATGGAAGTTTGTGTTGCTTGATTAAGTTGCCTAAAAGGGCCTAATTGTTGATTCAAGACAGTCTATTGTGTAAGTTCATATGTTTGAGTTATTGGTGTTGGTGATAGAGATTGAGTTAGTCATTTTAATGTTGGTTAAGGTGTTTGAGGAAACTTCAAGTGGTTTTGTTCTTTGGAAATCAGTTTGATGTCTTGAATTCAAGGGTTTTGTGAAAGGTAAAGAGTCCTAATTGAAAGGACAATCAAAGATTGTTTGAGATTTTGAAGTGTGATTGTTTCTTCCTCTAGCATTGCATAATAGAGGAGGATTTACCCATAGAAGTTTGGTAACCTCTTCCTTTCTTTAGAGCTTCCTTGGAGTAATTTTGACATATATTCTTAATATCATCCCAAGGAACTTGGGTGATATCTCCTCCTACTATTAGGTCCAAAGCATCAATGCAGTTTTCATTGATCCCTCTAAGGAAGAGTAGCTTTTGGGACTCTTCATTGAGTGCATGATGTAGAGATTTCTATAGGAAAAATAGGAACCTTGAAATATAGTCTTCCAAAATTTCATCTTCCTTCTGTTGCATCCTGAGATATCATCTCCTCTCATATCACTACCTCTATTATATTCTTTATACTTCTCAAGAAACTTTGTTTTCATATCATCCCAAGTCTCCATAGTATTCCTACCTAAGTTCATAAACCATCTTAGTGCAACTTCTTTCAAGGTGGTAGGAAACAATTTAAGTCTATGAGCATTGGTAGTATAATCATAGCTTTTGTAGAGGCTATCAAACTCAAACAAGAAAGTGTCAGGGTCTTCTATGACAAGCCCATATAACTTAGGAAGAACTGAAGCAAGGATGTTCTTGAGATTATCAACTTCATTTTGGTGAGTGATAGGAAATGCAAAAATAGATGGTTAGTTATGTTTGGATTTGCACCAACCATATTCACTTGATGGAGTGCCAAAGCAAATGGGTTCTCAATCAAGTTTTATGCAGCTTGGTCTTCAGAGGAAGTTTTAGAACTGTGTGAACCCCAATCCTAATACCTATAAAACAATGAGAACAAACACATTAGATTTTTAAATGCAATCAAGAACAAGGATTCCCCATGAAATCCATTAGCATAGCTCAAATTAGGAAAAACAATGAAGAATGCAATAAGAAATCAAAAAGAGAGATTTAATCATAATTAAACTAGCAAACTTATGATCCCATGGGGGAATTGGTGCCAATTTGATGTGAAAATTTGCCCTTTCCCAACTCCTATGACACAAGATTGACGTATGTTGATGATAATTGATGAGTGATCCACTTTATTGATGCTTGATGAGAGCTCCAAACTAAAAACCTGCATAACCTAGCTAAGATTCAAGAATGATGGATGGAATTTGATAGATATTTGAGCATGGTAACTTTGCATAATTTGTGGATGATCAAATGAAGAGATGAGCTCTTCATTTATAGATGAGATTGAAGGATGAATGTCCAAAATTGAGAAATGTGGGACTAACATTCATCCAATGGAAAGATTCCATTTGTCAACCTATGAGTGGATGGAGGATGTGCAAGTTTTGAGGATTGTGCCAATAAATGCTTATTTTTTAATTTTGAATTTTGTTGAAATGACTTGCTAGAGGGAAGAAAGAAAGCATTGAATGCCACTTGGCTCAAGGCAAAGGACATGTAAGATAGAGGTAATGCCTTGTTGGATGTACATTTCAACTTGGATTTTTGAATTCAAACTTGGAGAATATTCCAAAAAGATGCCTTGTTGAGGAAAATAGAGATTTAATAAATTAATTAAATCTATTTTCATGTGCAAGTGGTAAATGCTAGAGGATGGGACATGATAAGAGATTAAATTAATCAAGTTTAATTAATTTAATGAAGGGGATTAAATGATGTGACCTATTTGACTCAAATTTATGGATTTATTTAAATCAAATAATGAGAAGAATGTGATAAGAGATTTAATTAAATAAATATTTTGATTTATTTAATTAAAAGAGATGATGTTAGATTAAACTAAATAAGGTTTTAATTTATTTAATTTAATATATAGACTTTAGAGAATTAATTAAATAAATTTGATTATTTAATTAAATAGAATAATTAGATCAAGATGATTAATTTAATTATCGAGAAGAGGTGACTTAATTAAATAACTGGTTTATTTAATTAAGAGAAAAATATTGATGAATTTAATTAGATAGGGGGATTTGATTAAATGGTTAAACCAAGGGATGATTCAGGATGAAACGATGTTAGTAGTTGGGATCAAATGCATAATGTCAATCGGTACATTTTACGTGTCTACATTTTTCCCCTCTTTGAAGCAATGCACTTGTTGTGTTGTTTCAAAAAATAAACAATCTTGATCAAAGCCAAAAAAAATCATTATTTAAAATCTTGCGTCACTACTTCCTGACGAGAGAAAACATGCTAATATATTGCCCCATCGAGAGATTGGACAAAAATTTCAATTTTTGGGTGATCTCAAGAAAAAAGAGGGTGCCTGACATGTCCGAAAAGGCTCCAAGAGACCAAAAACATTTCTAAACATAATAAAACAATGTAAAACAGGCCTCAACTAGACAAAAAAAGTTCAGGGGCCCAAAACCCTAGCAGGAGAGCTAATTTGGGTGAAAAAACCCTAATTTTCAAGCTTAAAAGGGGTCCGCAGGGTCACTTTCAATTCATTTTCACACCTTGCCATCTAGTAACCCTGAGATTTGAGATTTGACCTGCTGATGATATGGAACATCGACAGCTTTTGATACACATTTCTGACCGAGTCCGGACATACTAGCTACCACCCGACATTGGGGCACTGGTAAGTGACCCTTACTTGAGCTTAGCTTTTTATTTTTAGCCTTCATTTAATGCATTCAAAGTTAGTTATTCTGCAGTACCACTATATAGCACTGCTCAGAAATAAAACTACAATGCTCAGTGTCAAATTGTGTTGCAACAGTGGAGTTTGGAATTTGAAAATAAACTCCAAACTTTGACACTGAGCTTGTCACCGGCGGGGTGATTTACAAACTGCAATGCAACGGTCCTATTTCTTTTCAAAGTTTTCCACTAGGAAGGAAAGTGCATCGCAACAATGCACTTTCGTCCTTTTATGCCCTAGCATCGGAGTTTGATTAAATATAAAACTGTGACACCTTTACGGATTATGATGCTAGAGTGGTTTTTTGGATGCCCGGTGAAGAATTTTTCAAAAAATTTAACATGATGATCCTTCTTGATGTAGGATGCAACAAAGGAGCTCTACTCTTGAGAGCACAGGTCTTGAGATCTCTTTGGTTACTTGCGAGACCTAAACGATAGAGATCAAGATCAACTTTACAACATGGGGCTATGGTACATCGCCTACACAGCGCCCATTCGCACTCACCTGGGGATGATATCAATGCTTACTGAGAGATGGCACAACGAGACCTCTTCATTTCACCTTCCCACCGGCGAGGCCACCGTCACCTTAGAGGATGTTTGGTGTATTTTGAGATTGTCGATTCATGGTCGGCGGGTCATTTTTGATATGGATGAGGAGCGGGATGCCAGTCATAGAGTCCTCGCCATAGAGGGCATCATTATTTGTGAGGGGCAGATCGAGCTTGAGTGACATAGGACCCTATCATCTCCCTTCCTCTTGGTTGTTGTGGTTGTTATTATGGGTCTTGTGGCCCCAGATAGATGAGGCTGATACTTTAGTCCCACTCGGGGACTCTATTGGGAGCACATGGTTCACGATAGGCTAGTTCATTTTTCTTGGGGCTAGTCCTTCTAGCCTCTCTTTATAAGGATCGCCACAAGTATGTCTACCTTGATGATAGAGCACTCAAATTGGGCATGACACTTCTCCATGTATAGGCATGGGAGCACATTGTTGTCCTTTGGCCACAGATTGTCACAATTTCAATGATGCCAGACGATACCCTCATATGGCACTATAGAGGTGGTGTGTCCTTTACACACACAGGTGAGCACAGGATCCCCTATTGGAGGAGGGTCCTAGATGAGATGTAGGTATTCACATGGTGTTCGTACCTTGGTCGGCCCAGATGGGCCAGTGATGTAGATCAGTTGTTTTATGCCTCCCAGGACTGCTTCATGCAGGGGCAAGAGCATACGATGATTGAGAGATATTTGCTCAGGCCCATGCAGTGTTAGTTTAGTGAGCCCTAGGATCATCCTAATGATGATTATGTGGTCATCTTTTCCTGCACCATGTCATAGGTTTCATGGGGGTGATACATTCCTTCCTTGGAGGCCGTGGATAGTTTTAGACAATTGGTGCCTCAGCCATGGGCCTATGATCAGGGGCCTGTAGATCCAGGTGTGACATAGGCATACAAGGATTGGTTCCAGCCTCCCCTTCATTTGACAATTCTAAGAGCAGTCCCCGATTGGTTGAGAGTGAGGCAGAGGGGGAGGATGAGGACGAAGGGATGTTGCACAACATGAGCAACCTGTCAGGCCTCCGATTCACCCAGATGTACAGATGCAAGGTTAGGAGTAGGTGCCACCAGGTGTACCACCATGGGTTTAGGATCAGCCTCAGGTACAACCTCCATGAGCACAGGCAACAGTGTAGCCAGTAGGGCAGGTGGATCCCCAAGCTACATTGATTGTGTAGTTTCAGGCCCAAGTCTAGACCATGATAGCTAAGAGGGATTAGGTGCAGACTAAGAGAGATTAGCTCAGGGCCGAGAGGGATCAAGCCATACAACAGAGATAGGCCACAGAGCTATAGGTAGCTACAGAGTTGGGCCAGAGATAGTAGTTGGAGAGCATGGCAGCCTCCTCCTCTTAGAGTACAGTGTCTGTTCAGTCCTACAGGGATGTCATCTGAGAGGCTGAGTATTACCAAATGCATTATCATGAGGCTATACCTAGAGCAACATGGGTCCTAGAGTACTCGCAGTGGACCAGCCATAGACCAGTAGAGGGTCATGGTGATAGGGGCGAGGGCAACATATAGGGGGGTAGTCCTTGATCGATATGATATTGTTTGTGCCTTATGGGCTCCTTTTTGATAGCTCGATGGGACTTTTTGTACTAATTGACATATATGTACAGTGATCTGATTATTTTGGACTATGATAGTTACATTATTGATGATATATATATGAGTCAATGATGATTTTGATGTGATGTGATGTGATGTGTACCATTTATTTATGCATGTATGGATGATTCTATTTCTATATGTTGTGCAATGATGTTATATGATGTTATATGATGTATTTATTTCTGATGATGCATGCATTATGATTATGACTAATAGATCTATATTATGTTGAATTATGATATGTAGATGTATTTATGTGATGTGTAATGATCCAAAATGATATGATAAGTAATACGCAATATGCAAAATGATATGGAAATGATCTATGGTGTATACACGAAATGATGTGAATCATTCTTATATATGAAATGATTATGGATGGATGTATACTTTATATGTGATGGATTCTTGTATGTTCCTATTTATACTTATAATGATTTGAAATGATTTATCCAATGAAATGCTAAAATGATTGTGATGTTATTTATGAGATGATATGGATGATTAGTGGATGATATAATGCAATGTAGATGCAATGGTCATGTTTTATATGATATGATGCAAATGAGATGGTTTTCTAAGATGCTTAGAATAACAAATATTATTATCCTAAACATGTTAAATGTATGTAATGTATGTGATGCATTTACTTGTGATGTGCTATATGCAATGATATGATGATGTTTTATACAAAATGAATGTAATGTGTGAGATGGCCTTTATGCAAGTATGTATGCAATGGATTATCTATAATGTTTATGTGCCCATTATGTATGATTATGCAGAATGTGGTAATGTGAAATGGTTATGAAATGTTTATGCAAAGGAATGTTCTGCAATGATTTATGTGATAAATGAAAAGTTATGCAATGTAATGGATGTAATGTAATAAAATGGATGCAATGTAATAAAATGGATGCACTTTATCTATGAAGAATTTATATAACAACATCTTATATGATGGTGGAAATGCAATGCATATGTTTCCTATATGATACGTTAATGCAATATGCTAATGATTTATGGATGCAGGATCAATGTTGATGAGGATGATGATGATGATGAACTATCATAGTACCTTGTTAGTGCGGTGAGCAAGAATGAATGAAAGAGAAGAAGTCATTTCAACAAGAGACAAGATGATGAAAATGAAAATGATGATGATTACTTTCCGAGGAGTTGGTATTTTCAAAAAGCCAATTTTCTTATGTTTGATAACACACATGGTACAATGCATCAAGGTATAGAAAACTAGGATGGCATTGTACCTAGTGTGATGGACTTTGACTTGAAAAATAGATAGGAGTATTCTTGTTCACACCTGACATACAGAAACCTTGCTAGGATGCATTTCAGAAGTTTCAAACACCTCAGACCAAAACATGGAAAGGTATAACCTATCAATGCAATAGTCAACAAGCTGCCCAAAACCTCCTCCATACATACATAGCAAAGCAAATATTCACTATAGTTATATTACAACAACATCCAACAAGCACAACAGACAAAGGATAATGATCATTTCCCAATTCCTATTTCTCTAAATCCTTTGTTTGGATATCATCTAGAAGTCCTTGGAATGAGCACAAATAAGATAAGTTAAAAGATGAAGACAAAGTAAACAAAAAATTTGATGTTCTTCAATACCGCTAACCAAAAGGGGATGTGTTTTTAAGGATAAGAATCAAAACTATTGCCAAAAGATAATTCCCATTGTAGGAAGGATGCATCCTAGGACATGTTAGTGGATGGCAGCATGTCATTTCATTTATCCAAAGCATTCTTTCAAATGATTGATATGGGACCAATTATATGATGAGTTATCAACACAAAGAGTTGACCAACTTGTTTATGTACTCACTTAGACTTGAGACTTGTAATTTTGAGTTTTCACTTTTACCCCACTAGACTTGTTTCTGATTATCTTACCAAAGATTAAGGATGATGATTGGTTTATTATGGATGGTGTTTTTGCGAGTGAAAGCGAAATGAGACGGATGGATTTTTTCAAATATTTGGATTTTTTTGATCTTTTTGAGATGTTTTAGGTTGTTTTTGGTATTTTTGAGATTTTGCAAGTGTTTTGATTTTTTGATTATTTGATTTTTTGGGGTTTTCCAAGATTTTGAATAATAGACTAACCTAAAGACCTATCCTAGGGGCCTCAGGGCTGATCAACAGATTAGCCTTGCCTACGTTATACATGCAGAGACCATGTAGTTCGACAAGACAAGTTGACCAATTTACAAATGACGATATACATGATGAGATGTCAATTTATTATGACAAACTCCTAAAGGACTGACCTAAGTGTCTTGGGGGATGATCAAAGATCAACCTTGCCTACGTTCAAGGCTCAGAGACCCATTGTTCAACAAGACGAGTTTGTTTTTGAATTTTTTTGACTGACTTTTTGACCTGTTTTTGGGATTTTTTGATGTTTTGATGTTTCTATATTTTTCTAATTTTTTTGATGTTTTTGGATTTTCGCATATTTTGTTATTTTTAGATTTTTAGATTTTTTGATGTTTTTGGATTTTCTGATTTGAGGACTTTAAGAACATACACAAATTCGATCTGATAAGAACATGCCCCCAGTGTGATGCAATAGACTACTTTGATAAAAGTAGGACAAGCTGACCTTGAGGATGGGCCAACTAGTACTAGGAGGGATCATGATATGAACATAGGACCAAGCTATGATGTGGATGTAGGTGGATGAGTGATGAATGGAGATCTAACTGCGATGGATGACAGAAGCGTGATGGATGGATAATGCAGAACAAGCCATAATGATCCTGGTGGGTGGAAAGTGCTTATTTACACAAGGTGCCTATTTGCCAGGTTTTCACCAAGGTACTTGTCCAAAGTGCCATCGTAGTGGTTTTGATTAAAGGATGATTTTTTTCTCTTTACTACTTTCAATCCTTTTTCTGATTTTTTTAGATTTTTTTCTTTTTTTATTTTTTTTGTTGTCACCAAGATGCCTTTTTTCTAGGTTTTCACTAAGGTAACCATTTCTTCAAGAATTTTTTTTATTTTTTTGGATTTTTTGGTTCTATACCTTGAAAGATTTAGGCATAAATCTTTTTGAGATGAGAGCTAATCATGGGCTCTTTCAGAGGTTTCCCTTCAGGTGTTGATAACTAATATGCCCCTGACTTGTAACTTGTTGTGATAATGAATGGTCCCAACCAATTGGGTTCAAATTTTCCTTTGCTGCTTGGGTTTGGGACATTCTTCTGGTTCTCCTCTAATACCAGTTCTCTGACTTGGAAAGTCCTTCTTTTGATTTTTTTATTATAGCTTCTTTTGAGTCTATTATGATAGAATTGCAAATGATTCAAAGCATCTATACATTGCTCATCCAGTAGCTCCAACTCATTCAATCTTGATTCTCGACACTCTTCATCTATGATGAGATTCTATAGTGAAATCCTAAGTGATGGGATCTCAATCTCAATGGGGAGTATTACTTCTAATCCGTAGACCAGGGAGAAAGGGGTGGTGCTAGTTGGTGTGTAGATGTTGGTTTGATAGGCCCAGAGGGTGAGATTAAGCTACAGATGCCAGTCACGACCTACGTCATTGATTATTTTCTTGAGGATTTTCAAAATGGTATTGTTTGTAGCTTTTGCTTGGCCATTTCCTTGGGGATAGTATGGGGTGGAGAAGCAATGTTGTATTTTGAATTTTTTCGCATAAGTCATGGACCTCCTAATTCTTAAATGGTGTCCCATTATCTAAGATAATGATTTGTGGAACACCATAGTGGCAAATGAGATAGTTCATGATGAACTTTGAAATCTACTTCCTAGTTATATACATCATGGGTATGGCTTCCACCCATTTAGTAAAGTACTCTATAGTGGTTATGATAAATTTGTGGCTGTTAAATGAAGTGGGCATGATTTTTCCAATGAGATCGAGTCCCCACTATGAAAAGGGCCATGGTGTGACGAGAGGATGAAGCTCTTGAGCTAGAGCATGGATGAGGTCCCCATGCTATTGACATTGTATAAACCTTCTGGCATAGTCATGTGCTTCTCATTCCATTGTGGGCCAATAATACCCCATTGTTAGCAATTTCTTGGCTATGGTCATTCCGCTCGAGTGTGAACCACAAATACCATTATGTACTTCGGTTAGAGCGGTTAATGCCTCCTCAATGTTTAAGCAGGACAGTAGGGTTCCTTCTATGCTCCTATGATATAAGGTGTCTCCTAGGATGATGAATCTAGATGCCTTTTTTACAAAGGTTCATTTTAGGTTTGAAGGTAAATCGATGGGTATGACTCCTATTCAAAGGTATGTATAAATGTCATGGTACCAAGGATCACCAAGACCAATGGTTTCGCACATGAATTCTGATTTTGGTACCTTGAATGTAGGTATGAGAAACTACTCTATCAGGAATTCATATTTTGGAACATTGTGGGGGATATCTAGTAAGGATTCTATTGTTTCCATGGCATCTGCTACTCTGTTATTGGTTCTAGGAATCTACTCAAATGTAATTTCAATGAAGGATTCTTTAAGAGTCTCCACCGATTTCTTGTATGGAGTGAGCTTATCATCCTTGGTCTAATATTCATCATTCACTTGATTTATTATTAATTGGGAGTCTCCGTATACTCTAAGAGCTATAATGTTCCACTACACTACTATTCGAAGACCTATGGTTAAAGCCTAGTATTCCACAATGTTATTGCTATAGGAAAATGCCAGTTTGTATGACCTTGGTATGCAATCCCCTTGTGGGGTGATAAAGAAGACACTGACTCTTGATCCATGCTGTGTATATGAGCCATCAAAGTACAGTTTCCAGTGGTCAGCTACATTGAGATTGAAAATAGATTCATCTGGAAACTCTGAAATGAGAGGATTCTCTGAATAGATTGGTGCTTCTGCAAGTTGATATACGATGACTTGGTCTTTGATTATTTTCTACTCCACATATTCGATATCATATTCTGACGGTATCATCACTCATCTGGCCATTCTTCCTATGAGCATTGCCTTTGACAATAAGTATTTGAGAGGGTTGATTTTGGCGACAAGTTTTATTTTGTGTACCAACATGTAATGTCTGAATTTCTGAGATGCAAACACTACTACTAGGCATGCTTTTTCTATGAATGAGTAGTTTAGATCATGCCCAACTATTTTTTTGTTGATGTAATAGATAGCCCTTTCTATTCCATTTTCTTCATGCTGAGCTAAGAGAGCTCCAAGGGCAGCTGTTGTTGCTAATATGTAGATAATCAATGGTTTTCTTGGGATTGGTGGCATTAAGACTGGTGGTTTCAATAGATATTCTTTGATTTTATTGAATTCCTCTTCACACTTGGTATCCCATTTGTATGCTACTCCCTTGTGGAGTAGGTGAGAGTATGGATTCTGTTTGTCTGTAAACTGTGCTATGAATCTTTGAATGGATTGGAGCCTACCTTGGAGACCTCTCAATTGATTTAATGTTTTTGGTGCCTCCATCTCGAGGATTACTTTTACCTTTGGTGGATCTACCTTGATACCTCTCATTGACACTATATATCCTAGCAATTTTCTTGATTTTACAGTGAAGATGCACTTCTTTGGGTTTAATCTGACCTTATACTCCTCCAGCCTATCAAAAATGGCAATTAGGGTAGCTATGTGATCTTTTCTCTTTTTGGATTTAGCTAGAATGTCATCAACATAATCTTTGACCATCTTATGGATCATGTCATGGAATATTAATGTCATACCCCTTTGGTATGTTGCTTCTACATTCTTTAAGCCGAATGGCATCATATTCTAGTAGTAAGTCCCCCATGGACAAGTGAAAGTTGTTTTATGCTGGTCCTCTTTAGCTATCATGATCTGATTGTACCCTGAGAATCCGTCCATTAGTGAGAAAATTCCATGTCCAGTTGTCATATCGACAATCATATCAATGTTTGGAAGCAGGAAGTCATCTTTTGGACATGCCTTATTCAAGTCTCTGAAGTCTATGCATATTTTGATATTCCCATCGAGTTTTGAGATAGGTACTAAGTTTGACACTCATTCTAGATAATCTATCAGTCAAATGAATCTCACATCTAGTATCTTTTTTAGCTCCATTTTGACTAATAAGGCGATCTGAGGGTGCATTTTTCAAAGCTTTTGTTTAATAGGCTTTGCTTCTGGATATACTACTAAGTGGTGAACCACGGTCTCTGGATTAAGTCCTGGCATGTCAGCATACCTCCATGTGAAGTTTATCTATCTTTCTCTTAGGAAGGCTGCTAGGAGCTCTTGCTCTTCTTATAGTAATGATTCTGCATAGAATGTGATATGGGGGGTTTCTTCTATTCCTAGGTTGACCGGATTGCATTTTTCTGCAAGGACTGCTCATTTTTCTTGATGAAGAGCTCTAAAAGGAAGATTGAATCCCCCATCCTTAGGTGCCTTGGAGAGGTTTTCACCATTGGATGCATCCTTTCTTTTTACTTTTTTATGCTCAGAGATTGCCATAGTGTGGTTTTCACTCAAGGACTTAGATATGATTCTTAATTTTTCACTTTTGTAACTAAGGGATTCAATCATTTCCCCATAATAGGCATGTGTATCTAACTCCATTATGAACTTTTCTTTGTGATCCCCAAATGGAATGTTATCTCGCAGTCCCATGAATTCTAAGAGTGTCTCATCATTTTCAAATGTATCAAGAACTAGTGGTCTTCGTTGGTCATAGTCGATGAATTGGGGATATACTAGGCAGATTTCATGATTTTGGTGGTCTGATTCAAAAGATAGGGTGCTAATCATGCAAAGAGTGGTATCCTCAAATAGCCTAGGTAAGTTGGTCATGGTATCCTTGTCATCACTACTACTACAGATGTCGGTTATGTCAAATGTAAACTTATCTATGATGCGACCTATAGATACTAGTAAGCGTAGTTTTGCTACTGTTGGTTGAGGAGGATTATTAACCCTTCTAACTGGAGGAATTTGGCCACACATGGTTATACTCGGGGGGTACATCCAAGGCCAAGATTTGTTATTTTTTTGCCTCTCCAGAATGATAGGTGTTATAAGCCCATTGTCATTTCTCCCAAGTCTTTGATTTATGTCGTAGCCCATTGCGAGCATCATTTGTAGACCCTTGCTTCTATCATCCATTGGTAATTTAGTTGTTGGTCTCTCATCTTGGTATAGCATATGAGATGGATCTACCTCAATGACTTCTTGGCCAAGATCTCCCCAACTTGTAAAGCTGGGATAGTCTTTAGGAGACATTTGGGATGTGGAGGCTTCATTTATTTGTGAACGTCCCTGTGATATAGGATATTGTGGTAACTTTCCTACCATAAAAGCATTTTTAGGGATCATGTAGTTTCCACAACCGTTATCTTGGATGATGACCTTGATGTCAGAGATGGTGGGGATGGTGGGTGTCTTTGCCATAGAAGTGGATGCGAGTGTGCCAGGATCGATGTATGGTGTAGATGGGCCCTCATCATTTTTTGGTACTTGGGGGATTTTATAGTACTTTGCTTCAAGGATTTTGCAATAGGAGAAGGGTTTGGGATCTCCATGGATGGTAACTTATTGTCCTTCATGTGTAAATTTCACACATTGATGGAAAGTTGATGCTACTACTTTCATCGCATGAATCCATGGACGTCCTAGAAGGATGTTATATGGAAAGTCGAGGTCCAAGACCTGACAAGTGGTTTCCATAATATAAGGCCCTACTTGAATAAGGATTTTGGTCATGCCTTGGGACACTCTTTCTTGTTCATCATATGCTCTTATTGTGATACCCTTTCCTTTGTTGATAGAATATTCTGAGATTTTCAATTGTTTGATGAGGTTGAAAGAAAATATATTCAAACTTGCACCTCCATCCACCAAGACCCTTTTGACTTTTCTTTTATATACAATGATTTCTAAGTGAAGCACACAGTTGTGAGATGGTTGAGTAGGTAAATCTTGGTCAGAGAATGTGAGGCGATTTGGTGTAATGATATTTCTGACCATAGCTTGGAATTGTTCTGCATCAATATCTATGGGGACAGTGGATGAGGCCAATGCTTCTTCAAGGATTTTCCTATGGGCAGATGAGATTTTTAGCAAATCCATGATGGAGATTTGCTTTGGAATTCTCTTGAGTTGATCTAGGACATTGTAGCCATTAGGGACAGATCTACATGTAGGGACTCTATTTGGCTGAAATGATCACGTGATGGTAACTTTTCTACCTCTTGTGGTGACTCCACAATTGGCATGGGTGCCTTTGATTTTGATGACTGTGTAGTATTCATCTAGGGAGGTGATGACAGTTTCATATATATGATTCATGTTTGTGTGGGTTCCCTTCCCTTTATCAGTGTTATTATTATTCTTCCCTTTATTGCCATGGTTAGGCATCTGATTTGTGTATATCCTAACATCTTGGTTTCCTGTAGGTTGTTCTACATTTATAATCCTTTGATCGATGAGATCTTGAACTATGTTTTTTAGTCTCATGCAACTGTTCGTGGTATGTCCTTTGATTTTGTGGAATTCATAGAGTTAATTTTCATTATACCAAGGAGGTTTCACATCCGGTTCTTGGTAATTCTCAAAGGTAGGAGCCTTGATGAGTTTTTTCATTTATTAGCTTCTTCATTATGACTTCAAGTGGTTCCCCCAAAGCAGTGTATTTTCATTTGGGGTAATTTTTGTTTTGTTGGGGTGGTCCCCTTTGATCGTTGACATTGTTAATTTCACTAGATTGTTGTTTGGTTATTGTTTTGCTTGATGATTGTTTTGGTGTTGGATTTGGATTTTTGGTGTGGGTGTATTTTGGCGCAGGCCACTGATGACCATGTTAGCATCGATGACACCATCATTAGTAACATTTTTGTTCCTTGCCCATGTGCAATTTTTATCATTGTAATTGGCGGGTGGGAAGTTGTTTTTTTGTTTGGGGTATGAAGTTGATCCCACTGGTTGAGTCATAAGGGCTGGTTCGATGCTAAGTGCCTTGGAGATCAACTAATCATATGTGGTGATCCCTTGTACCTTGAGATGAAATTCCAAGAGGCTGTCAAGGTTGGATATAATGGTGCAAACTTTTTGTTCCTCGAGCATGGTCCATTTTCTCCGATTGGCCTTGGATCGCCATTGTTGTAGGAATGAAGTGAATGATTCATCCTTACCCTGTTTTAGAGTTGAGAGTTTTTCTAGACTAACATCCATGAAAATGTTGCATGCATAATTTTTAATGAATACATCTATAATTTCTTGGAATGTTCTGATGCCTGTAGGTAGGTGAGAGAACCATTCCATAGCATGGCCAACCAAACTCTTAGGAAATAGCTACATTAGATAAGTATCGTCGTATGCAACTTCCATGCAATGAACCTAGAATTCCCTGATGTGATCTTCAAGGTTTCCCATCCCACAATATTTATCAAACTTGGGGATCTTGAATCCCTTGGGGAAGGATTTCATCACAAGGCTCCTGTCACATGGATAGGGACACAAGTTACTTGGTGTTTTTATGGTTCGCCCTGATTGAAGATCAAGCACTTGGTGTGAGAGTAACCTGATTTGTGTCCTTACATCATTTTGTGGGTTAGGGAGTGGGATGAAGGTGTTCTGGGCTGTTTCGATTGTGGGTTGGATGGGTGGGTTGTTTGGTGTACTATTTGATGGTATCTGTATATTCTACTAAGCTAGGTATGCTTGCACTTGCTGCTGTATGAACAATGCTTGTTGTTGATCTTGTTGTTGTTGTGCTAGGATTGCTTACTATTGTGCTTGTTGTTGTTGTGCTAGTATTTCCTATTATTGTTCCAACAATGTTTTTTGTTTGGCTGCTTCTTGCTGTTCTTGATATTGGGTGTTTTCCTGAGCTTGATCTTATGCTTGGGCTTGTGCTTGTGCTACTTGTTGTTGCAATAAGATTTGGGATTGAGTAGTCTTTTGTTCTTGTAATGTGGCTTGGGCTGCTTGAGTAGCTTACATAGCCTGAGCAGCTTCTTCTTCTTGTTGTTGCAATAATGCTTGGGCTTGTGTAGCATGTTGCGCTTGTAATGTGGCTTGGGTTACTTGGGTAGCTTGCATAGCTTGAGTGGCTTGCTGAGTAGCTAGTTGTGTGGCTTTTTGTTTTTGCACTTGTAGGAATCCCCTTTGAAAAGCAGCTTATTGATCTTCTTATAATGCCATGTTGTATTGGCTTGATATGTTGGAAGTTGGTGGTGGTGGATTTGGAATGGCATTTGTGGTGGTGGTGAGCGGTGATGTCGTGTTGGTGGTTTGAGTGGTGGATGGTGCTATTGATGTGATTGGCCCTTGAGAAACCATGCTTTGCTATGTTAGGGGGGTGTTTTATGATGTCATGATTTCTTGTGTAGTTTTCATCTATTGTTGCGATATCAATGACAAGTTTTGAGCATTTGGCATAATGCTTTGATTGATATTTGGGATGTTGGTTTGATTGATACTTGGTAAAGGGGGAAGCCCTAAGCCAAGGAGTGGTGTGGATGATGATGGAAATAGTGGAAGTGGTGGAAATATGAGGGGTGTGGTGTCAAAAATTCCCCAAGGTCCGAACATGTCACCTTCTTCTTGCGAATTTGTGAGGAGAGAATCTTGAGGTGTTGTGTGGAAGGATGATGATGACAGATCATTATGGAAAGTGAGAGGAACATACTTATGTAATGGATTTTGGGGATTTTTTTTTCCAAAATGGTATTTTCCTCTATGTCTTGATTATTAACAAGGGGGTGTGTTTGAATAGCATTATGAAATGTATTTCCCTTATTAACATTGGGTTGGGTTGGAGCAAAAGATGTCGTGATTTGTGGAATGTTTTGAGTGATGCTTTGGGATGGGGGTGTAGATGAGATGGGGATGGTGGATGAGATTGGTGGTAAGAATGTCTCCACTATAGTACTCATGTCAAAATTTGAAGGTAATTTGGCCCCTTATTTTGCTAGCTCAAGCATGTATAGTGAAGGGTTAAGCCTCATCATGATGATGATTTTATGGTTTTCCAGATTTTGGAGCATTTCAGTTATTTCTTCATGCGACATCCCAAAGGTAAGATCTTCTCCTTGGATTTCCTCTTGTGGATTTTTTGATGATGAGATAGTCAAAGGATTTTTTGATTCAATGGGATTCATTTTGATGTTCGTTTGGCTTAGGTCACTTGAAGCGGGTGTTTCTTTGTCAACTTCCATGTTCTTGTATTGAGAACTAGTTTGAACCATACAACAAGGATCAATTTTTCAAGATTATGGGAGATGAATCTCTTAATTCCTTGGATTGATCTTTACTTTATGCACAAAAGAGAAAATTTTAGGATATCTTGAGGATCAAAAGGTGATATGATGATGATGCAAGAGATGGATGATGTCGATGTTTTGATCTTTTGATAAATCTTGAGGGGGATGCTAGACTTTTGGGACTTTTGAATATGTTTTAGATTTAGATTTTTATTTTCTTGGATTGCCCTTGATTGAATGATTTTGGTTTGCTTTGATTGAACAAATAGACCCTAAGATGTTGGATGATTATCTAAGGGGTAAATTTGCTCAAAGGATGATAATTTGAATATGTGTAGGGAGAAGGATGCATCTACCCATACCTATTCAAACAAGATGATATTTTAACCAACCATATGAAGAAGGATGCATCTACATATACCTAGCTAAACAAGATGGTTTGATAACTTTGACTAAGTATATGCAAAAGGACACATCTACACATACCTAGCCAAAGATTATTTGATAAAGATTTCAAGGATTTTGTCTTAAGGATTTGATGATTTCGATTTTTGCCAAAAAGACTAGCATAAAGGATGATTTCAAGATTTCTCAAAAGGTGATGGTGAGATGATTTTTTTTATTTGATGTTTGAAGGATGGATGAGAAAGGATTTTGATTTCCTTTGATCCTAAGATGAACCTAAAAAAAAAAAGATGCTTTTTTTACCTAAACCTCATTATTGAAGAACATGCAATGTTTCTATAGACCTTTATAACCAAGAAGTAATTCAATTTGAGCATACATTTCCAGATTTTAAATCAATGAATTTTGTTTTGGGATTTGAATTCTTGGAAAATTTGTGATGTTTCAACACATGTGAGAGTTCATTTTGTTTTATCTTTGCTTAGTGGCTTTATTTTACCACAAACACTTCTTTGATTATTTTTCCAAACTAGATGTCCAATGTCTCAATTTCTTCGAATCCCACAAAGTGTGTTATGTGGAAATTTGATGAATTCAAGGCAAGGGTTACCTATTGTTTAACTTTAGTAGAAAAATTGAGATGTAATCCAAGTGTTTAGAAACCTCTAAGGATATGAATCCCAAGGGCAAGCAATAAAAAATGGATTGGTTCAATTGTATTTGTCTCCTAAAGGGTTTGAAATTTTGATGATGTTCAATGTTTGTTTCCAAGATGTTTTCGAACAAGTAAAGAATTTTTCCACCAAGAATAAGTACAACCCTATGGATGTGGAAGCATTTAATATTGTATATTCCATCATAATAAGTCCAAGCCTATGCTTATCTTTAGTGAATGGCAACCTACTGGCCTCCATGGCTCATTAACGCCAATCGAGGCAGCTACATCAAATTTCACCTATGAAACTCCTCGGCTATGCACGCTTCTGTTCAGCCTTTTGCTAAAAGAACGTGAAAAGTGTGGGATGGCTTCGTATCGACTGCTCTGCACCAACAAATAGATCAAGGATTTTCCATTGAATTGTAAAACACAGTTTCGAATTAAGACTTTCCATTTGTGGAAGATTGACTCCATATAAATGAGAGTCCCTCTTTCGGATCCATCCTATCGATTTTCCAATCATGATATTTCAATGCATTTATTCCAATACCCACATTTATATCCTAGTTGGAAATACTTTTGGATTTAGAGTGTTATCAGTTGAGTCATTCCCTTGGGTGAGTACTTTTTCCCCAAGGAAGGCCCTCTAATATAACAAAAGCAAGTAAAGACAATATCCATAACTCAATCAATCCTTGTTTCAAACAAAAAGAAAGAGAATGTATGCAATAATGCCCTGCTCACACTCGCACAATGTTTTGTTCAATTTTAAAACCCAAAATGAAGTGTGGAGGTGATTGCTTTACCTCAACCTAAAATCACAAAAAAAAGTATTTTGATTCTCAAGATCGCTATAAAGTGCGAGAGAAGCACATACGTCCTTTTTCAATGAAGTTATTTAAGTAAGCCCTCACGAATACAAAGTTGCACATGTTCGTTTTAAATCCACAAAGCAATTATGAGTTCTTTTTAAAGCACCAAAAGACAAATGAGAGTTTTTTTGTTCAATTGTTAACCAAAAAAACAAACTCTAGTAAGTTGTAGTCCTAATGTTCATTTTAAGCCTTTGCAAAAAATTGAAAAGATTCTTTTTAAAACCTAAATGAAATTAGTATCCTAAGCAAAGAGAGATGACAATTTCTTAAAATTGTTAAACAAACACTAAAGTGTTTAAAAACACTTTTATTTTGTGAAGTACCATCATCATGCTTCATTTTCTTTGGTTTTCAATTGATCCAACCTACAAGAGAGAAAAATCAGTCAAATTCTACAAAACACAGAGGTTAAAAAGTAGAAAATAGAAGATAAATTCATCATTTCACAAAAAGCATGTGCTAAAATTAAATTTCAACGTTTTACTCCCTGCCAGCGGCACAACCTATGACTACGTTGTAGTTTGATTTCTTAGGGGTGTTATACAATGCCGAGTTAGCATCGCTCTATGTCCAGACTAGTGAGCTCAACTGCATCACACTTTTTCTCAGTGTCGCTATTTTATTTTTTTGAAAAATCCCACGGGTCAGATTGGTCAAGTGGCGCAGTTTGAAATTCAAATTCTTGGGTAGGAAGACTTCAGCGTCACAATTTGAATTTCCAGTGGTATTTTATGGTGACACTAGAGAACCAGCAGTGCTATATGGTGATGCTGAGCTTCTAGCATTTGCATTTTTCTGTGCATAATCAAAAATGCAAAAATTTTAGGAAAAAATGATAAAAATGAGATCATGCCCTCCTTCTAGCACCAAATGTGTGAACCCCAATCCTAATACCTACAAAACAATGAGAACAAACACATTAGATTGTTAAATTCCAGCAAGAACAAGGATTCCCCATGAAATCCATTAACATAGCTCAAATTAGGAAAAACAATGAAGAATGCAATAAGAAATCAGAAAGATATATTTAATCCTAATTAAACTAGCAAACTTATGATCCCATGGGGGAATTGGTGCCAATTTGATGTGAAACTTGGCCCTTTCCCAACTCCTATGATGCAAGATTGATGTATGTTGATGATAATTGATGAGTGATCCACTTTATTGATGCTTGATAAGAGCTGCAAGCTAAAAACCTACATAACCTAGCTAATATTCAAGAATGATGGATGGAATTTGATAGATATTTGAGCATGGTAACTTTGTATAATTTGTGGATGATCAAATGAAGAGATGAGCTCTTCATTTATAGATGAGATTGAAGGATGAATTTCTAAAATTGAGCAATGTGGGACTAACATTCATCTAATGGAAAGATGCCATTTGTCAACCTATGAGTGGATGGAGGATGTCCAAGTTTTGAGGATTGTGCCAATAAATGCTTATTTTTTCATTTTGAATTTTGTTGAAATGACTTGCAAGAGGGAAGAAAGAAATCATTGAATGCCACTTGGATCAAGGCAAAGGAAATGTAAGATAGAGTTAATTCCTTGTTGGATGTACATGTCAACTTGGATTTTTGAATTTAAACTTGGAGAATATTCCAAAAAGATGTTGTTGATGGTGTTTTCTGCACAGCAACAACTCAGACAGAATGCAATATTCTATCTCTCTTGAAAGGTTATTCTCAATAATAAATCACTGAAAATCAACCCAAGGTCTCTCGGGTGTTAGGTCATAACAGTGCATAAACAATGCAGATAATTATGTGAAAATGCTGGTAATCACAAAGGGACCTTACTACAAGCAAACTGTGTCTTTCAACTTATCAGATCTGACAATATGATGATCTTAAATCCTAAATCTAACCGAATAATAAAGAAACGGAAAAAGATAGGGATGTAAGGAAGTGATAAGATCTAAAATACTGCTAGGACAAGCAATGCTAATGACATATATCTGGAATGGACCTATCTCAAATAACTAATTCTTATTCGACCCACAATGCAATCTTACAAGAACGGTGCAATCTTCTGAGGGATACAGATTTTCAAATCATAGGCATTCATCTACAATCAAACTTAAGCACATTTGAATATATGGTCCAGGTTGACTTTACCAGCCTACTACCATCAGATAGTTATTGGGAGTATAGACCAGAGATAGCTACAAACATTCCAAATATGAAATCATAAACATCATTTACCAAACTGAAACTAATTTATTTCAGAATACTAAACCCTAAATCTCCAAGCAATTTAAAAGATAGAACAACAAGAACCATGCAAGATGAAATAACACAAAAGATTTCACCAGGAAAACCACAATGTTTTCAATTGTATTAATCACCAAGATGCTGCAACAATTCGACTGCTCTGATACAATATTTGCTTCAAGAAAATAAAAATACTCTAACTCTTGCTCTCTAATTTCTAATGTCTTCTTGCTAATGTCTCACCCTTTACAATGAGGCAAAAATGCCTATTAATAGCAAATCCCAAGGTATGTCGACCCAGCCAAACATTTTTACAAAACAATAAAACTGCCAAAACAGGTCAGCCAAGGAAAAACAAACTAAGGCACACATTAAATGCCCTCCACTATCAAGGTCGGCCTTGACACAATCCCCAATGAAGTCCGGTCCAATGCATGCCCTATGATAATAGGGAAGCACAAATCTTGAAATGAGCATTAACTCAGTGACAGGTGGAAAAGGAAAAACCTTGAGCTGACATTTAATTGAATTAATTTCCTCCTTGGACTGATCAACAATTTTGTTCCAATCCTCCCTGTTGGCCATATACTTATCTATCACTGCCAGGTAGGTGGCTGCATCATCAAGCTGGTGGCCAGTGACAACTCCTTCTGTATCTGGGGCATAAATTTCATGCCACCACTCCTTTAGTTGTTCCAAGCTCAAATATTTCAGAGCTATCTTCTTTCTGAAAGTCATTACCTCAAAGAAGGCAATGCATTCATCGTAAACTGCAGTAAGCTCACTGTCAATTGATTTCCTTCATTTCTGTATCTTCTTCAAAGCCTTCTGCCTAATATGCAGTGCCTCGAACCATTCCCACGGTTCATCCAACTTGGAGGAAGGAAGGATCGCATCCTTACCCAATTGTTCCCTTCCATGTCCCATGACAACCCTCGACTTTTGCAGCAGGAGGTCCATGTCATCCTTGTCCTAGGACAGAATATGCTCTAACAGCTCCTTGGCCCAGACTGCATCCTTTCCTACAGATAAGATCTCCTTAATAGTATCATCTCCTTTTGTTTGGACACCAATCAGCCAATCTGTGGCAGATTGAGCTGAGGCTTTCATCTTCTCGATCCCGGAGATTGTTTCCTTAGGCAGAAAACCAAGAGTGGCAGAAGAAGAAGGGTGGAGAGACTGCAATGGTTTCATCACTTCCTCCAAATATTTCTTCAGTCTTTCATTTTCCCTTCTTAGCTCGTGTTTAGTCTCGGTTTCCTTCCTCAACCTGCCCATAATTACTGTGTTGGATCCTTCAAATTCCTCTATATCTTGTTCCATGGAAGCTGGTCCAAGGTTAATAGTTTGTACATTGTAATCTTGATCGGTGACCTCTTCCCTTATCTTGTCTGTGGTAGGAGTGGCAATGTGGACTAACCTGTTATTCGTGTCATCTCTTTCCACCCTTGAGATCATCTTTGCTGCCTTCTTTTTCTTTCCTTTACCAATCTTTGACAGCATATCATCCCAGTCCAAGGGGGTATCCTCAATTATCACTTGTTTCTTCCTTGCAAGTTCCTTCTCCAGCCAGTCTGAGGCTACAGGGTCAATCCGGACTTCTTCCGTCCTCATTTCTTCTAGTTCTTTTGTCACTTTCTCTTCTTCTGTAGTTGCTACTTTGACTTCCTCCTCTTTCTCAGGGAGATGTTCACCTTGGTCAGTTTCTTTAGGTTCCACCTCTAGAAGCACTAGTGATGGAGTCCTAGCAGGGATATTTTCCTCCGGCTCAGGCGATCCGCGGCCTCTATCATTTTTCAGGGAATCCTCATACTGCACCAACGGGGAAGTATGTCTTTCCTCTGTCTCAACTTCAAGTCCTGCAGCCTCACTGAAAAGTGTCCCTTCCTTAAACGGTTCTACCTCCCCGATAGTTTCATGTTCATCAGGATTTTCCGGTTCAGATATGCTCGGTGGAGGAGAAACAGAATTGGATGGCTCCTCAACTGGTAGCTTTGGGGAAGAGTCCTTCTGTTGTGCAGCATCCTTGGGAGAGGGAGTTCTTGATTTCCTTGTGTAAACTTTTGTTTTCTCCCCTCCGGAACTCTCCACATCAACAATTGGAGGCTCATCACTCGAAGCAGCTTGATCTTTCTTCTTTGCAGTCCTTGTTGTTCTGGTTTTCTTTGGTGGTGGAGGAGCATCTTCCTCTTCCACTTTCTCCATCTCCTCCTCATCAGAGGACTTGCTAATTGTCAAGGTCTTCCACCTTCGATTCCCTTTCGGTTTCCTCTTCGTTTCAGGTTCAGCTCCCTTGGGACCTCTAACCTTGATCTTGAACGGTGAGGTCTTCACTGTTTTCCCTTTGGGGTCATCTTCCCTGGATTCCTCAGAAGTCGACATGGGGTTAAGATTCCCCATCAATTTGAAAGTACAAGCTACCTTTGCATTCTCCAATTCCCAAACTTTATGTTTTACCTAAGAAAGAGTGAATTTCATTACAGGAGCCATTAGGTCCTCCAATTTTGTAATCTCATCCTCATTCCAGTTAATATCCCCAGCTGGCTTGTCTTTCACTGCCTCATAGGCGTGGTCCTGCACCAAATTTTCATCATCATCCAATTGATCCGGGATTAACTTGACGTTGTATTGCCTAATTTCCTCCACAGGGAGCCTGGAGTATCTCTTCTTTCTCGCCTCTAGGTCATCTTTGATATTGACCCAATAATCTTCCAAGTCATCTTTGTGCTTGTACTCCCTAGTGGCTTTCTTTTGTGCTTCTCCTGTTATATGAAAATTCATCCTTTTAGAATGGAAGGAGAAACCATATGCTACCAGTTCTTCTCCTGCGGTGTGAGCTGATTGAATAGAGGGGCACATCTTTGCCACACCAATCCCGAGAGGGAAGTCTCCTCCGAAGCCTATCTTGTGCTTCTCCCTCTTCACCACAGCATCAAATTCACAGATTTGTCTCACAACTTCCAATAGCACAATGTGGTCTGTAGGGTACCGGGGTAACCTGTAAGGGGCAATCGGGCATCCATCAATCCTGAGGTAGGTGAAGGTGGGGAACTGGATGAACCAGGCTCTGTAGTTCTTTATTAACCCTTTGGCTCCGTCGGATAATCTCATGTGTTCTGCATTCTGGAGCGTCTGGGTGATATGCATTGTAAATGTATCATTGGCCCTACTGTAATCTTTATGCCCGAGGTGCAACTTCAGATAAACCTCGTAGATGATGTCTTGTCCAATTGTTCCCCGTGGGTTCAAACCTTTGTATGGGTAGGATATGGCCAACACATACATGATATAAGAAGACATAGTAAACTTCTTGGCCTCTAGGAAACTCCTCAATTACTTGCCAATTTCAGCACTGATGAGCCCTACCCAGTGATAACTAGTCCATTGTCCAATTTTGGTGATCACATGGACCATCCAACTTTCTAACACTCCTACACTTTTCAATCCTGCCACCCTGCTCAGAAGTGTGATGGCATCATATACATCTGACCTGAACTTAACCCTATGCAGCTACTTGGGCAACTTAGAATGGTGGGATTTTGGCTTCTCTAGCCATGAATTGATTATCTAATGAGTTTTGACTGGCTCATTCTCATAGTAGGTTCTGGCGGTGTCTATATTCAGAGCACACACTAAAGGAAGATCAGGCATGCTAAAAGCTTGTGCAATGGAGACGGGACTAAAGTTTTCCAAAACTCTCCCCTCAGTGCTGACCACCCGCTGTGTATCAAAATCATATTGTCTGGCGCACTCCAAGATCAACTTGTAACACTAAACTACCGGAGGGAAACCTGCCACATGAACTAGTCTGGAGTTCATCATCCCTTGCCTCAGGGCTGACTGATTCTTCTTGACCGTTCTCTGCTTAAACTCCTCATATCTCCAGGCCCCAACATTAGTATCAGATACTTCGGCCCACACAGAAGACACTTTTCTTTCGGGGAGCTGATTCTTCATGTCTAGTCTCAGTCGCTCTGCCTCAGAAATGGATGACCCTCCTGTGCCACCCTTAGAATTTCCAGCAGTAGCTTTGCTTAATTCGGCCTGCACATCCAAAAATCATCATTACTATTCAATTGTCATTCATATTCCAATCCAAAAGGTTAGCATAAATCATATAAATCAATCAAAATCCATTGCCAACTGCTAATCCTTTGAGATTCGGAGAAATAAGGCAGTCCGGGAAAATTATGCAAATCGGGAAAATACCGTCAGGGTGGAATTTCGGAGAAATCCGACCCAGACGGATCCCTGCTGCCAAATCATCATTAGTCAAATAGATCGTTAGTACGAATGAAAGATCAAAGGATAATCACGGAATTCACTCATTGACAACAAGAAATAAGCATTAAACAATCGTCCCATTAATCCTATCATTGAAACATCAAAAAGGACACAACTAGACAGGAAATCCAGAAAAATCTAGATGGAACGGATTTTCGCGGACTACTTAAAATGTTCCGGTAATAACCCTAGTCCGCGGAATAAGCCCAAACCGGGAAAATCCGAAAGTAGCAGAATTCCGCGAGGACCTCGGAAACCCGAAAAATGACAAAACGCGAACCAAAATTCAAACAATCATGGGATCCCTTCTACCTGAGTTTAAATGGTCTCAAAACTGACAATAATCAACAAAAATCAGGACGCAAAGGATTTCAACTTCTCAAAAGCACTCAAAGGATGAATCCCTATATCAAAACAATGATGCCCTAATCTAAATAACCAGACCTCCGCCATTAATATCAGAGCAAGATTTAAGGTTTAAAGTATCAGCTAAGGATTTACCTGAAGCACTCGAATTTTCACAAGATGGGAAAGTCAACATGATACAGGGACAAAATCGCTCAAACATAATGAAATCCCTGTTCTGGGCCGAACGTCGAGGAAAACCCTAACTTCGCCCAATAGCAAATTTTGCACTAAGAAGGCACACAATCAAGCCTAGAACTCTGTCTAAAGGATACATACGCAACCTAATGGATAGATAAAACTCACAGGACATGGATGATAGGGTTCTATAATAAAAATGGGTCAAACTCTGACTCTTTAAATATGAAATTAAAATCAAGCAAGGGCCAACCCAAAATTAACAATACCCAATGCAACAACCCTCAATCACCACACAAGCAAACAGAAGGGCGATGATAACATACCATTGATCGATGCGGATGAAGCTCGGGCCTGAAAAGATGACCACGCAGCAAACGAACACGTCCAAGCAACGAAAACCCAGACACTGGCACCCAAACAATCCTCATGCACACGGGTAAAGATCAATCCGCAAAGCTCAAATGGAAATTCGTAATCGCCAGAGCAAAACAAGGGAGCAATGAAATTAGAATGTCATTGAAAATGCCCTAAATCCGCCCTTATACCCGTCTGAGCAAAGGTACCTCGACTATTAATGCGCGACAAGACATTCCTAACAAGTTCAAAAACCTGAGCCCAACACGGAATTTCAAAAAATCCCAGGATGCGCGGAAACACAGATTTCGCAAAAATGCAGAAACCGAGGAAATGAGGAAGATCAGGATTTTAGAACATACCGGGAAAATCCGCCAGAACCGGAAAATCCCGAAGTTAGGCAGAAACCCAGAATTGGAGAATCCTACCAGAAACGAACAAGGAACCAGGGCCCGGGAAAATCTACCGGAGCTGGAAAATCCTGGATCCAGGTGAAAACTCGGAGTTTGCCTAGGACTCAATTTCAATCAATTCCTTCCTCAAAGCAAGGTCAAAGCCAGCAAGACTAACATGTCAAGACCCTAAAATGATAAGTCCAATAAAACCAAAGGTCAAAAGACACCAGAAAAGAGGGTCCCCACTCTAAGTGGGCCATGTGTGCAAAAACTACACAACAAATGGCGACTCTACTGGGGAAATGCTCCTGAGCATTTCGATGACAAACTGGAATCAAGAACCCAGAACTCCTGGTGTCAACTCAGGTACCCATCCACCACCCTAAATCAAAATAAAGAAACTCCCAACCATTCAAACATTCCTATACCAGGGTCTAAGTGTGTGCACATGCATATATTACCTACCCTCAGTTGCAAGAAGAACCAGACTTGGTATGAACAGGCTACGTAGAGATTCATACTCTAAAAGTAACCTGGATAGAGCCTCGCTGCCAGTCAAGCGTCCATAGCCCCGACGAGGTTATCGTTGTGATCCTCCTGAACATAGCTCTACTGCCAGCCAGGCGTCTATAGCCCTGGTAGAGATATTCAGATCCCCCTGATAAGTTGAATTCAAACCTCATGATTTTCAATATATATATTTCTTTTTATTTTGCTGATATTTCTTTTCTTTTCACTCACTTCATTCAACCTGCAAACGGTGAAGTCCACACTCAGGGCTGAGAACCATAATGGCACTAGAGCAGAAAAGGATTTTTCACCTGATCAGACCTTATAAGGATCATTTACAACTTCAGATATATTAAGGATTAAAAGTATAAGACCCCAATATATTCCTGCTTAAACTGACTAGAAAACCTTTGCCTCATCATAAGGAGGAATGACATAGGTTAAAGAGTTCATACCATGGTGTTCTAGAAAAATGATCAAAGTTTGCAAGGAAAATACCAAGAACATTAGACCTACTTTGCCACCATTACCACACAGATGCACCCAAAATCCCCAAAAGAGAAAGGACCAAAAGAAAGAGCAATGCAAACCAAAAAAAAAAACCAAAGCAAACCTACTCTAACCAAACAAAACAAGTAAAGCAAAAAGGGAGACCTACTCTAACCAAAGCAAACAAACAAACAAAGCAACCTAAACTAACTATTTACAAAGCAAAGAGCTGAAAATAGCTCAAGACTGAAAATAATGTTTCAGATACTGCCCATTGACAGGCAGTGGTATGTCTTCTCCCGTGAGAGTCCTCAGACGGAAGGCATTATCCCCCAGTATTTCGGCAATTTGATATGGGCCAAGCCACAATTTATCAAATTTTCCATGACTCCCTTTCTAATCATGAGGCTTATCCCAATATAGGACAAGGTCAGAAATTCTAAAGGCTTTGACTTTAGCTTTCCTATCAAACCACCTCTTGACTACCCCCTGATGTTTGGCAAAATTCTCCAAGGCATTGTCTCGTTTTTCCTCAAGGTGCAATAATTCTGTTAACCTAGCTTCCCTTCTGTCCCCTTCATCGTAAAACTGATTTATAAACTGTAGAGTTGGGATCTTGAGCTGGATAGGGAAAGCTGGTTCCAGACCGTACACTAAATGATAAGGAGACGTACCAATGGAGGACTTAACTCTGGTACGATCTGCCCAAAGAGCAAACTGAAGCTGGGTGTGCTAGTCTTTTGGGTTCCTCTCTAACAGTTTTCGGATGACAGTCAACAGGTTCTTGTTAGAAGATTCAACTAGACCATTCCCCTGAGGATAATAATTAGATGCAAACTTCATAACAATGCCATGATCAAAGGCCCAGTTTGAGAATTTCAAAGATACAAAGGAAAGACCATTATCACAAACCACAGCAACAGGACATCCGAACTGATTAAAAATGGTTGATTCTAAAAAATCAATTACTACCTCTGACGTACATTGCCTACAAGCAAAAGCTTCAGTCCACCTTATAAAATAATCAGTAATGGTGAGAATGTACCTGTGTCCTGCAAAAGATGGTGGATTGATGGGGCCTATGAAATCCATACCCCATTGAGCAAAATGTTTTACCTCAATGACAGACTGGAGGGGAAGTGTTGCACACCTTTCTCTTGTTGCTGCAGTCTGGCAAGTGTGACAGGTTCGTACATGTTGATGAACATCTTTGAACAGTGTAGGCTAGTAATACCCTACCCTCAAAATCTGATTTGCAGTAGCAATTGCAGAACCATGACCAGTACCATATTTCTCATGAAACTCATTCATTACCCTTTCAACTTCCTGTTTCCCAAGACACCTCAAATAAATACCTTCATGATTTTTCATGTACAGGACAGCTCCTTTCAGTATGAAACCGTCACTTTTCAACCTTAAGGCTCACCTCTGTACTACATTGAGGTGAGCTAGAGGTCGTTGATTCAACAGGTAATACATTATATCATTACACCAGCCATCTGGGGAAACCTCTTCAACATTATAGTTCTGAATAGACAATTCAGGGCCTATCTCTGCCATAGTCTGGGTGAGTCCTTGTCCTCTTACCAGCTTCATGGGCTAGATTTCGATGTCGTACTCCTGAAGCATGGTCACCCATTTAGCTCTGCGCTCACCTAGTTCATTCTGCATCAATAGTAACTTAACTGCAAAATCAGGAACAATTGCAAACACCTTATTTCTGAGGATATAATGCCTGAATTTCTTTACTGCTCGAATAAGGGCATATGCTTGCTTTTCCACACTTGGGTATTTCAACTCATCATCCTTTAATGGTGCACTCATTTAAGCAATGGGATGCTCATTCCCCTCATCACACTTTTGTGTCAGCATTCTAGCACATGAATGGTCTGAAGCAAAGGAATAGATATAAAAGGGTTTGCTATAATCTGGGCTCACCAATACTGGAGCATTGGCAATAGCTCTCTTAATCTCTGCAAAGGCCTCCTTCGCTTCTGTAGTCCATTTGATCTTGGCATCTTGTTTTAACATGGCATTTAATGGCTTCACAATTTCAGCAAATCTAGTGATGAATTTTCTGACAAAATTAATCTTACCAAAGAAGGACTTCATCTCTTTTTTGCTGGCAGGTGGCTGAATTTTCAGAATGGCTTCCACTCTCTCTGGATCTATAGCAATTCCTTTTTCTGATATGACATGTCCCAGCAGCTTCCCTTCTGTCACTCCAAAAAATACACTTCTTGGGATTCAAGGATATACCAAATTCTCTGCACCTCTGAAACACTTTGCGCAGATCTGAGATGTGATCCCCTCTGTTCTTTGAAAAAATAGTCAGATCATCCATGTAAATGATGATGCACTTGCCTATAATATCTTTGAAGGCAATATCCATTGCCCTTTGGAATGTGGCTTCTGCATTGATAAGCCCAAATGGCATCCTCTTGTAGGCGAAGGTTCCCCACTTAGTCGTGAAAGCAGTCTTGTGTCTGTCCTCATACTGGACCATCACTTGATTATACCCTGAATAACCATCCAGGAAGGACATCATCTGAGAACCATTGACCACTTGAAGTACTTCATCCAAAGAGGGAACTAGATAGTTATCTTTTTCTGATGATCTGTTCAGATTTCTAAAGTCAACACAGAGCCTAATTTCACCATTCTTCTTTCTTACTGGAACCAGATTAGCCACCCATGTCGAATGCCTGACAGGAAATATGATTCTAGTAGACAACAATTTCTGAACTTCCTTCTGTATTAGTGGTTCCAGTAATGCATTGATAGGTCTCTGTCTCTATCTGAAAGGCTTGGCATCTAGCTTCAGGGGTATAGTATGAGTTATGATGGATGTATCATAAGTCTTCAAGTCTTCATAACTCCAGGCTACTATATCTAGAAAGTCATGTAGGGCTTTGATTATACCGTGTCTTTCTTCTGGAGTGCATACCTTGCCAATGAAGATATTCTTAATATTGTCCTCAATTCTCATATTGTGAGTGTCACACTGCCCACTGATGGACTCCTTCTTGGACTCTTGTTCTTGATCTCTGATCTTGTCCATATCAAAAATCCACTCCAATTGTACCATTCCCCTTGGAATAGTATTAGATTTCAGATTCAGCACACCTTCTAGATCCAATTCTGCTTCCTGAGGTTCTGTTTCATCAATGATCTATGAAGCAAAAACATCTGTATTTGTGATAAAGTCAAGCATATGTTTATCATCCTCAAACACCTGGAAGTTAGTCACATTATCTAGGACTGATGGTACAGGAGTTAATTCAACAGTAAACTTCTTCAATCCTGATAGAGACAGAGGCTGGAGAGTACTTTCCGCCTAAGCTAAAGAATCAGCAGTTTGATTCCTTTTTTGTGGGATTAGTTGGATATTAAAAGCGTCAAATCCCTCAATGAGGTCCCACACTCTATGCCTATAATTGGTCAATCTCCTATCATGACATGAATATTGCTTTCTCACTTGTTTGACTACCAACTCTGAATCTCCAAAAACTTGCAGAATCTTAACCTTTTTCTTAAGCGCCATAAGAAGTCCATAAATTAATGCTTCATACTCTGCTACATTATTTGTGCAATGAAATTGGATTCTATGGGCTACAAAGAAGTTTTTACCTTTTGGACTGATCAGCTCAAACCCTGCTCTAGCTCCATGCTTGGACTTAGATCCATCGAATTTGAAAGTCCAGTATTTTGTGGCAGTGGTCTTTTTTGTTACATTCTTTGGCTTAACATTGCGGTGTGATTCCTTAGACGATACAGGTTTCTGGCTTTTGCATTCTTCTTGAAGATTCTGCTCATCTGTCTTAATTTCCTGAGTTGGATTCATGTATTTTTGTACTCGTTCTACTGCTGTCTGACACAAACAACACTCCAACTCTGAGTGAGAAGCATTGTGGACTCTACACCAATTTGGTAAGAGTAACTCCCTAAAGCTTGTCTTCTTTCCTAGGTGAGTCTGGTTCTCCATACACTACCTAATGAACTCCTGGAAACTGTCCAATAAGCTGATCTGACTATCTTCCAGTTCTTCTTCTTCTTCAACTGATTCGGCCAAAACTTCAACATGATTGGACCCTGTTTCCACATATGTTGGCTTCGTATGCAACATCAACACCTCTTCTGCATTTGATTCTTCATATTAAGCAGATAGCAAGTAATTTCCCATTCCAGCTTCTGATATGAGAACTTCTACTGAAGTCTTTTGGTATTCTGTAATCATGTACTTCATTCTAGGCTCCCTCTCAATTTTGATCTGATTAGGCACTCCTTTCCATGGAAGCCACATGTGAGAATGGTCAATAGACACATATCCATTCAAAGCCTTGGTAAATTCTCTTCTTAGAATCAAACCATATGCATCAGGAATATCCACCACCTGAATATTGATAACCTGTTGAATTCTGGGATCTGAAGCTATCTACATGTGAATCATGTTAAGTTCCCCAACTACACTTACTTCAGTTCTGTCCAACTGAGTCACCTTCTTTTGAGAGTTCGCAGGTGTGATTCCTAGAGCTCTGCAAACCCCAAATGGCATCACATTGGTGGAAGCACCTGAATCTAATAAGCAGTTATACAAATTCTTACCAAAGATTCGGACAGAGATCAGAAATGGTGGGGTTTCTGTTTTCCCTTGGAACGATGTGGGCTGAGTGTCCACCTAGGCCACTTGAGTCTTATCTTTCCCTTTATCTCCAAGAGGCAAGTCAGTCTGATTGTGAGCTTGATTCTGTGTCCTCACAGGCTGAAAACTGGAAGTCTGGCTGACATGCTCAGTAGAAAACTTATCCAATGACTTTGAATTTGCATTATAAGTACCTAAGATAGCCTTCCTGATTGCAGGGAACCTCAACAACTCAAATGCAGAAAGATTTACCTTTAGTTTCTTGAACTCTTCTACAACATATGAAGCCATTTTCTCCTCACTCATATCAGTAGAGACTTCCTTAGAAGGTTCTTCTGCCTTATCCTTGCTTACTTGAACAGGCTTCTCTTTTTGTGGTTCAGTTTGAGCCTGTCTGTCCTTTGAAAGGTACTGCTTGGAGACATGTGGATAGGATGGATTGTTACTAGCATTAGGATCTGGAGGGGTACTGAAGTAGTTGGGAGAAATGGAAGTGGTGAAAGGTCCTCCAGGTTGTGGACGTCTATGAGGCATATCTCTCAAGCCTTGTCTCTGAAACATTTGTACTTCTTCAACATAAGCTTCCTCCTGATCGAGGGGGCCATTGTCATTCATTGTTTCTTCATTAAACAACTGAGCTACTTCCTCTCCGTTACAAATATGCTCTGTTTCATCTTCCTGAGAATTAGGTTCTTCTGGTACATTTTCTTTGCTGGCTGGAAAAGGAGCATGATTTAATACCAGCATAGGAGAATCATATGAGTTGGAAGGTACAATCTCCTGTCCGTTCACATTATTCTCTACCTCATACTGAAAAATAGAGGTAGCAGTTTGGAACTCTGGACATTCCAATTCTGAATGTTGGCTCGTCTTATGGAGTCTGCACCATCCTGATAAGGTTGCCTCTACTAGGTACACACCAGTAGGAGGTTTGTCTTGACTAACTGGCTGGTTTGCAGGTTGATTAACAATTTGATTAGCAAGCTGATCCAATGGGGTGGGGACTCCTCCATTATTGGGCCCTATGTTCCAAGTTCTGCTATGTCCTTGTAATGACCTTTTATCAAATTCTGATCCACTTCCTTGGCCTCTATCAAAGTTTTGCCTCCTATCGTTATTGAAACCTCTATCCTGATTATACCCCCTGTCATTGTAGAACCCTCTGTCATTACACTGTCCCCTGTCAAAATTTTGTCCTTGTGAAAACTCCCTGTTCTGATTAGATTGCATTCTCTTCTGGGCAGCTTGTAACTGACTATTCTGATTTATTAAGTAAGTCACCTCTAGATTTAGCTTCTTTATTTGCTCAGCCATTTCATCAATCCCCCCCCTATTCGGATCCCGATAGGGAGGCTGATTTGGGTTACTCTGAGGGGAAACAGGCATTGTGGCAGATCCCAAAGACTAATGCAACACCTCAGAATTCTGCAGATAAGCAGGGAAGCTATTCGGTTGGGACTGGTACATAGGCTGATTAACCTGCTGTTGAGGGAAGTTTGCCACATGAGAGATCTGGCTCATGGGGTGACCAGGGTGTGGTACCATAGGTAATTGAAGAACTGGGTTCATGATTGGGGTATGATTGGTAAGAGCCTGATTTACTGCCTGGATCTGGTTGGGATGTGCAACTGGTCCCAGAGAAGGTAATGGCCCAGTCAAATGCTATCTCAAATCTGTACTAAGCTTAATAGCTTCCGTATAAGCATCAGTCAGGGTACTTGGAGGGTTGGGTCTCCATTTCAAAAAGGTTGCTGTTAGACTATCCAGAGATTCATAATAGACTCCCAGGGCAGTACCATCATCTAAAACATATGGGTCTTGTAATCTGGTGAATGCACAGTGGAAAGTATTATTAAAACTGGCTATTGGTTCGTTAACCTCTCTCTTGACTTTGATAAACTATAGGTATAACTCGTTGGCACTAATGGGTATTTAGAACTTCTGCAAAAAGGCCTTTTCAAGGTCATTCCAATTAAGAATCGAACCATCAGGGAGATGGTTGTACCAGTAAAAGGCTTCTTCTCCTATTGAATAAGGAAACAACCTACAAGCAACATCTTCATGAACGATCCCTCTATCTTTGAGACAAGTTTGGAAAATCCTTATGTGTTCTTCTGCAGTCCTATTCGGGGCATTAACATGAAATTTTGAATAGAAATGCTCAGGGTTTTTGGGCATTACATTGTAAGCCTGGAAAAACAATGGTGATGGATTATTAGCGAGGAAATCCATTGGTAAGAGTGGGGGTGGTGGTTGTGGTTGGTTAATCATAGGCTGAGGTTGTTGAACGGGAACGACTTCAGGGATGGGTACAGCCTCAACTTTAGGATGTGAAGATATGGATGATGTTGGTGAAGGGATGGGTGATGATGATTCTCCCTTTTCTCGGGTCCTTCTTGACCTAGTGGGGAACTGTAGCTCCTCTAAATCTTCCTCTCCTGTGGTAGATCTAGTATTTCTCCTATATCTCTCTGGAGAGATGGCGTTCAAGAAATGATTTAGTGTGCTCATTAAGGCCCTCCTAGCACCAATCCATTGATGGTGTTTTCTGCATAGCAACAACTCAGACAGAATGCAATATTCTATCTCTCTTGAAAGGTTATTCTCAATAATAAATCACTGAAAATCACCCCAAGGTCTCTCGGGTGTTAGGTCATAACAGTGCATAAACAACTCAGATAATTATGTGAAAATGTTGGTAATCACAAAGGGACCTTACTACAAGCAAACTATGTCTTTCAACTTATCAGATCTGACAATATGATGATCTTAAATCCTAAATCTAACCGAATAATAAAGAAACAGCAAAAGATAGGGATGCAAGGAAGTGATAAGATCTAAACTACTGCTAGGACAAGCAATGCCAATGACATATATCTGGAATGGACCTATCTCAAATAACCAATTCTTATTCGACCCACAATGCAATCTTACAAGAACAGTGCAATCTTCTGAGGGATATAGATTTTCAAATCATAGAAATTCATCTACAATCGAACTTAAGCACATTTGAATATACGGTCCAGGTTGACTTTACCAGCCTATTACAATCAGATAGTTACTAGGAGTATAGACCAGAGATAGCTACAAACATTCCAAACATGAAATCATAAACATCATTTACCAAACTGAAACTAATTTATTTCAGAATACTAAACCCTAAATCTCCAACCAATTTAAAAGATAGAACAACAAGAACCATGCAAGATGAAATAACACAAAAAATTTCACTAGGAAAACCACAATGTCTTCAATTGTATTAATCACCAAGATGCTGCAACAATTCGACTACTCTAATACAATATTTGCTTCAAGAAAATAAAAATACTCTAACTCTTGCTCTCTAATTTCTAATGTCTTCTTGCTAATGTCTCACCCTTTACAATGAGGCAAAAATGCCTATTAATAGCAAATCCCAAGGTATGTCAGCCCAGCCAAATATTTTTACAAAACAATAAAACCGCCAAAACAGGTCGGCCAAGGAAAAACAAACTAAGGCACACATTAAATGCCCTCCACCATCAAGGTCGGCCTTGACACAATCCCCAATGAAGTCCGGTCCAATGCATGCCCTATGATAATAGGGAAGCACAAATCTTGAAATGAGCATTAACTGCTACATCCTTTATCTTTCCTCTGAATTGATGACCCTTGGACCCTCAAGAATACCCCATCCAACTCAGTGATAGGTGGCAAAGGAAAAACCTTGACTCGACATTTAATTGAATTAATTTCCTCCTTGGACTGATCAACAATTTTGTTCCAATCCTCCCTGTTGGCCATATACTTATCTATCACTGCCAGGTAGGTGGCTGCATCATCAAGCTGGTGGCCGGTGACAACTCCTTCTGTATCTGGGGCATAAATTTCATGCCACCACTCCTTCAGTTGTTCCAAGCTCAAATATTTCGGAGCTATCTTCTTTCTGCCAGTCATTACCTCAAAGAAGGCAATGCATTCATCGTAAACTGTAGTAAGCTCACTGTCAATTGATTTCCTTCGTTTCTGTATCTTCTTCAAAGCCTTCTGCCTAATCTGTAGTGCCTCAAACCATTCCCATAGTTCATCCAACCTAGAGGAAGGAAGGATCCCATCCTTACCCAATTTTTCCCTTCCATGTCCCATGACAACCCTCGACTTCTACAGCAGGAGGTCAATGTCATCCTTGTCCTAGGACAGAATATGCTCTAACAGCTCCTTGGCCTGGACTGCATCCTTCCTATAGATAAGATCTCCTTAATAGTATCATCTCCTTTTGTTTGGACACCCATCAACCAATCTGTGGCAGCTTGAGTTGAGGCTTTCATCTTCTCGATCTCGGATATTGTTTCCTTAGGCAGAAAACCAGGAGTGGCAGAAGATGAAGGGTGGAGAGACTGCAATGGTTTCATCACTTCCTCCAAACATTTCTTCAGTCTTTCATTTTCCCTTCTTAGCTCATGTTTAGTCTGGGTTTCCTTCCTCAACCTGCCCACAATTACTACGCTGGATCCTTCAAATTCCTCTATATCTTGTTCCATGGAAGCCGGTCCAAAGTTAATAGTTTGTACATTGTAATCTTGAACTGTGACGTCTTCCCTTGTCTTGTCCGCGGCAGGAGTGGCAATGTGGACTACCCTGTTATTCGTGTCATCTCTTTCCACCCTTGAGATCACTTTTGCTGCCTTCTTTTTCTTTCCTTTACCAATCTTTGATAGAATCTCATCCCAGTCCAAGGGGGCATCCTTAATTATCACTTGTTTCTTCCTTGCAAGTTCCTTCTCCAGCTAGTCCGGGGCTACAGGGTCAATCCGGACTTCTTCCATCCTCATTTCTTCCAGTTCTTCTGTCACTTTCTCTTCTTCTGCAGTTGCTACTTTGACTTCCTCCTCTTTCTCAGGGAGATGTTCACCTTGGTCAGTTTCTTTAGGTTCCACCTCTGGAAGCACCGGTGATGGAGTCCTAGCAGGGATATTTTCCTCTAGCTCAAGCGATCCGCGGCCTCTGTCACTTTCCGGGGAATCCCCATACTGCACCAACAGGGAAGTATGTCTTTCCTCTATCTCAACTACAAGTCCTGCAGACTCACTGAAAAGTGTCCCTTCCTTAAACGGTTCTACCTCCCCGCTAGTTTCATGCTCATCAGGATTTTCCGGTTCAGGTATGCTTGGTGGAGGAGAAACAGAATTGGATGGCTCCTCAACTGGTAGCTTTGGGGAAGAGTCCTTCTATTGTGCAGCATCCTTGAGAGAGGGATTTTTTGATTTCCTCATGTAAACTTTTGTTTTCTCCCCTCTGGAACTCTCCACATCAACAATTGGAGGCTCATCACTCGAAGCAGCCTGATCTTTCTTCTTTGCAGTCCTTGTTGTTCTGGTTTTCTTTGGTGGTGGAGGAGCATCTTCCTCTTCCACTTTCTCCATCTCCTCCTCATCAGAGGACTTGCTAATTGTCAAGGTCTTCCACCTTCGCTTCCCTTTCGGTTTCCTCTTCGTTTCAAGTTCAGCTCCCTTGGGACCTCTAACCTTGATCTTGAACGGTGAGGTCTTCACTATTTTCCCTTTGGGGTCATCTTCCCCGGATTCCTCAGAAGTCGACATGGGGTTAAGATTCCCTATCAATTTGAAAGTACAAGCTACCTTTGCATTCTCCAATTCCCAAACTTTATGTTTTACCCAAGAAAGAGTGAATTTCATTACAGGAGCCATTAGGTCCTCCAATTCTGTAATCTCATCCTCATTCCAGTTAATATCCCTGGCTGGCTTGTCTTTCACTGCCTCATAGGCGTGGTCCTGCACCAAATTTCCGTCATCATCCAATTGATCCGGGATTAACTTGATGTTTTATTGCCTAATTGCCTCCACAGGGAGCCTGGAGTATCTCTTCTTTCTTGCCTCTAGGTCATCTTTGATATTAACCCAATAATCTTCCAAGTCATCTTTGTGCCTATACTCCCTAGTGGCTTTCTTCTGCGCTTCTCCTGTTATATCAAAATTCATCCTTTTAGAATGAAAGGAGAAACCATATGCTGCCAGTTCTTCTCCTGCGGTGTGAGCTAATTGAATAGAGGGGCACATCTCTGCCACACCAATACCGAGAGGGAAGTCTCCTCTGAAGCCTGTCTTGTGCTTCTCCCTCTTCACCATAGCATCAAATTCATAGATTTGTCTCACAACTTCCAATAGCACAATGTGGTCTGTAGGGTACCAGGGTAACCTGTAAGGGGCAACCGGGCATCCATCAATCCTGAGGTAGGTGAAGGTGGGGAACTAGATGAACCAGGCTCCGTAGTTCTTTATTAACCCTTTGGCTCCGTCGGATAATCTCATGTGTTCTGCATTGTGGAGTGTCTGGGTGATATGCATTGTAAATGCATCATTGGCCCTTCTATAATCTTTATGCCCCAAGTGAAACTCTGGATAAACCTCGTAGATGATGTCCTGTCCAATTGTTCCCCGTGGGTTCAAACCTTTGTATGGGTAGGAGATTCCCAACACATACATGATATAAGAAGACATAGTAAACTTCTTGGCCTCCAGGACACTCCTCAATTGCTTGTCAATTTCGGCACTGATGAGCCATGCCCAGTGATAACTGGTCCCTTGTCCAATTTTGGTGATCACATGGACCATCCAACTTTCTAACACTCCTGCACTTTTTAATCCTGCCACCCTGCTCAGAAGTCTGTTGGCATCATATACATCTGACCTGAACTTAACCCTATGCAGCTGCTTGGGCAACTTAGAATGGTGGGATTTTGGCTTCTCTATCCATGAATTGATTATCTGCTGAGCTTTGACTAGCTCATTCTCATAGTAGGTTCTGGCGGTGTCTATATTCAGAGCACACACTGAAGGAAGATCAGGCATGCTAAAAGCTTGTGCAATGGAGATGGGACTGAAGTTTTCCAAAACTCTCCCCTCAGTGTTGACCACCCGCTGTGTATCAAAATCATATTGTCTGGCGCACTCTAAGATCAACTTGTAACACTAAACTACTGGAGGGAAACCTGCCACATGAACTAGTCCGGAGTTCATCATCCCTTGCCTTAGGGCTGACTGATCCTTCTCGGCTATTCTCTGCTTAAACTCCTCATATCTCCAAGCCCCAACATTAGTATCAGATACTTCGGCCCACATAGAAGACACTTTGCTTTTGGGGAGCTGATTCTTCATGTCTAGTCTCAGTCGCTCTGCCTCAGAAATGGATGACCCTCCTGTGCCACCCTTAGACTTTCCAGCAGCAACTTTGCTTGATTTGGCCTGCACATCCAAAAATCATCATTAGTATTCAATTTTCATTCATATTCCAATCCAAAAGGTTAGCATAAATCATATAAATCAATCAAAATCCATTGCCAACTGCTAATCCTTTGAGATCCGGAGAAATAAGGCAGTCCGGGAAAATTATGCAAATCGGGAAAATACCGTCGGGGTGGAATTTCAGATAAATCCGACCCAGACGGATCCCTGCTACCAAATCATCATTAGTCAAATAGATCATTAGTACAGATGAAAGATCAAAGGATAATCACGGAATTCACTCATTGACAACAAGAAATAAGCATTAAACAATCGTCCCATTAATCCTATCATCGAAACATCAAAAAGGACACAACCAGACAGGAAATCTAGAAAAATCTGAATGGAATAGATTTTCGTGGACAGCTTAAAATATTCCGGTAATAACCCCAGTCCATGGAATAAGCCCAAATCGGGAAAATCCGAAAGCAGCGGAATTCCGCGACGACCTCAGAAACCCAAAAAATGACGAAACGTGAACCAAAATTCAAACAATCATGGGATCCCTTCTACCTGAGTTCTAATGGTCTCGAAACTGACAATAATTAACAAAACTCAAGACGCAAAGGATTTCAACTTCTCAAAAGCACTCAAAGGATGAATCCCTGTATCAAAACAATGATGCCCTAATCTGAATAACCAGACCTCCGCCATTAATATCAGAGCAAGCTTTAAGGTTTAAAGTATCAGCTAAGGATTTACCTGAAGCATTCAAATTTTCACAAGACAGGAATGTCAACGTGATACAGGGACAAAATTTCTCAAACATAATGAAATCCCCGTTTTGGGCCAAACACCGAGGAAAACCCTAACTTCGCCCAATAGCAAATTTCGCACTAAGAAGGCACACAATCAATCCCAGAACTCCATCTAAAGGATACATACGCAACCTAATGGATAGATAAAGCTCACAGGACATGGATGATAAGGTTCTATAATAAAAACGGGTCAAACCCCGACTCTTTAAATATGAAATTAAAATCAAGCAAGGGCCAACCCAAAATTAACAATACCCAATGCAACAACCCTCAGTCACCACACAAGCAAACGGAAGGGCAATGATAACATACCATGGATCGATACGGATGAAGCTCGGGCCTGAACAGATGACCATGCAGCAAATGAACATGTCCAAGCAATGAAAACCCAGACACTGGCACCCAAACAATCCTCACGCACACGGGTAAAGATCAATCCGCAAAGCTCAAATGGAAATTCGTAATCGCCAGAGCAAAACAAGGGAGCAATGAAATTAGAATGTCATTGAAAATGCCCTAAATCTGCCCTTATACCCATCTGAGCAAAGGTACCTCAACCATTAATGCGCGACAAGACATTTCTGACAAGTCCGGAAACCCGAGCCCAACACAGAATTTTGAAAAATCCCAGGATGCGCGGAAACACAGATTTCGCGGAAATGCAAAAACCGGGGAAATGAGGAAGATCAGGATTTTAGAACATACCAGGAAAATCTGCCAGAACTGGAAAATCCTGAAGTTAGGCAGAAACCCAGAATCGGAGAATCCTACCAGAAACGGACAAGGAACCAGGGCCCGGGAAAATCCGCCGGAGCTGGAAAATCCTGGATCCAGGTGAAAACCCAGAGTTTGCCTAGGACTCAATTTCAATCAATTCCTTCCTCAAAGCAAGGTCAAAGCTAGCAAGACTAACATGTCAAGACCCTAAAATGATAAGTCCAATAAAACCAAAGGTCAAAAGACACCAGAAAGGAGGGTCCCCACTCTAAGTGGGGCGTGTGTGCAAAAACTGCACAACAGATGCCTTGTTGAGGAAAATAGAGATTTAATAAATTAATTAAATATATTTTCATGTGCAAGTGGTAAATGCTATAGGATGGGACATGATAAGAGATTAAATTAATCAAGTTTAATTAATTTAATGAAGGGGATTAAATGATGTGACCTATTTGACTCAAATTTATGGATTTATTTAAATCAAATAATGAGAAGAATGTGATAAGAGATTTAATTAAATAAATATTTTGATTTATTTAATTAAAATATATTATGTTAGATTAAACTAAATAAGGTTTTAATTTATTTAATTTAATAGATAGACTTTAGAGAATTAATTAAATAAATTTGATTATTTAATTAAATAGGATAATTAGATCAAGATGATTAATTTAATTATCGAGAAGAGGTGACTTAATTAAATAACTGTTTTATTTAATTAAGAGAGGAATATTGATGAATTTAATCAGATAAGGGGATTTGGTTAAATGGTTAGACTGAGGGATGATTCAGGATGAAATGATGTTAGTAGTCGGGATCAGATGCACAATGTCAATCGATACATTTTACGTGTCTACAAGAACTGGTCAAATTGGGAAATGCATCAACAAAAGTATTTTCATACTCTTCTTCTTCATCTCTTGGCCAATTATGAAACTCAACTAGTTGGTTATCAGGATTAGGATCATTAGGAAGGAATCTCCCATGAGCATCTCTTCTCCTACCTCTATGCATACAGTATTAATTCAGTATCAACCAAATCACACAAATAATTAGTGAAAGGATAGTAGATCATTACTTTTCTCAAAGGAATGGTATGCTAAGAACAAACTTCAAAGATACTAAGACAAGAAAGGAACTAGAAATGACTCCAAAGAACTTCCTAGTTTGGCACCATTCTTAACAATGATGTAAAAAAATGTTGGCCTCCTCTAATGGTTCAATAACGAAGCCCTCAAAGCTGTAACTTAGAGATTAAATGTATGTACTAAGTATTTATCTTGCCCATCATGAAGGTGCATTTCATTTTCAACCCAAGGACATGAAATTGAAATGGGTCAACACTATCTATGCACTAGGACTCAATTGTAGTCATCCTTATCCTAGAACTAGAAAAGGAGCAATACTAAAAAAAAAATGCTATAAAGAAATTAACATAAATATTGATCATGAATTATCAACTAAACTGAGCATCAATAAATGAATTGGAATGGATGAAAGAAGTAAAAATCTTAGCAAGCAGGTAGGAAGTTACTCTTTTTTCCTTGGCTATAGGAATAGACATAGAATAGAGTTCCAATGGCTACAAGAACAGACAACTACTAAGATCAAAACTAGTTACTGAACAGAAAAATAACTATTAAACTAAATGGATGGAATTCTCACCAAGTGGTCCCCCTTGAATGAGTCTTCCCTAAGCTAACTCAAATGCAAGAAATCAGAATATCATTTTATTCTTTGAAAACATGATTACATCATATTAGCAGTATAACTGTATTACTTGAAACTGAAAATGCAAGTACAATCTCAAAACATCCAACCTTATAAAAAGGGGCCTCTAACCATTATTTATAGAGGGAAAGCTTCTAATTAACCCTAACTAACTAGGAAGTCAACTCCAAAAAAATAGGAGGATGCCATTTATTGGAAGCATAGAAAAGAGAGGGAGGAAGTTATGCATGCACCAGATTTAGTCAAAGTAGACTTTCCTCAACAAGGATCTAGCACAACAACACTTCCTAGATTTTATCAACTAACAAACATGATGATTTATAGGTAAGTTACAACTTCCACATGAACTAGGAGTTTCCCTTCATTGGAAGTTTCCCTCCATTGACCTCTTTAATGACCATCTTTTTGACTTCCTTAGCAAATGACCAGCTATCATGAACTCCTTTGAATTTTCAAGATTCATTCATATTTGCATCTTAATGAGAACCTGCATAATTACATTAGCACACACAAAAAAATTACATATCCATAATTACCTTAAAGTGACATTCATTCAACCACATGTAAAATTAACATAAATATATCACATAGTAGGTTGATTTTATCAAAAGTCACAAGGATAAGTTCATGCCCAAGGTTCATAAATTTAAGGAATAACATGGAGATTGTCAATAACCAAGTGCTAAAGTCTACAGTAAGAACAAAAAATATATGATAAACCCTATCAAAATTGAGCCATTATTTGGACTTTGTGTGTTGGCATTCTTCTTGTCGAGAACCTACTTTGGATATCCTTTTGGTGGGTACTTTTCATCTGTGCAACCTCATTTGATTCTCAAGTGGTAGTTGGTATCTGTGTGACAAGATTAATCTTAAATATTGCACTTTATTATGCATGTACTATGGTATGTATGTTTTGGTGGATTATAGTACTTTGTCTCATGAGTTGGTTTTTATCATGGCAAAAAAGGAAGTTTTTTGTGTGCCTTTATGATGGAAAACTTTCTTAGGGTTTTTATCCCTACTCAATTTTAGGAAGTCTTGGTCTATCACTCCTCTTCGATTGATATGCTTTATAAGGCCTTCTTCATGCAATGTTTTCAGGTTGAAGATGCATTTTTTTATGGTTTTGGGTCAGGACTGGTTGTCCTACCAACCTATGGCTCTACTGAATGAATTGGCATCCATGTTTGTTTCAAACCTAATTGATGTTCTATGGTGTACTAAAAAAATTAAATTCATTGCGAGTAATTACTTATAACCTCATGTTTGTCTAATGTATTTTCTTGAGGATTCTTTGAAAAATTATGATCTCTGCTCTAGTTCCATCTTGGTGGGTGGTGTTGTTTGTGAACACTTTCTCTCAACCCCTGCTCTTGGCTCCCTTCTATGTGATATGGTTCAAGACTCAGTTTTATATCTTTGCTCTTTTGTGTTCTTGTATAAATATTTTGAGACCTTATTTGGGGAGCTCAATTCCTGACATGCTATCAATCTTGTTCTATGCAGTGCAATTCTTATTCAGGCATACTCTAGCAAACCCGCATATGCTCTGTTCTTCCCTCCTCCTTCCAACCTTGCTTCGTTAGAAAGTGTTATGTAATGGTTTTCAATTGTTTGTTTTTTGCATTCATGCTTGAAATGCTACTTCTATGATGTCTCATATCAGTTTTGGGTTTGGTTCTCTATTTTCTTTGGCATTGTAATCCTATTGTGTCTCTCTAAGAATTTGTCAATATGATGGTTCTTTGGGACAAGCATGTTGAGGCACCTCAGCTCGTGTCATTTTTGTAATATTTTTTTATCTATCAATAAAAAATTTCTACAGGGGCTCTACCACTTTTTTAATAAAAATTAATTAAATAATAAATTATTTGATTAATTACATGAATTTAGAAGATAATTCATAATAGCTATTAATTAATTATTAATTATTTTTAGTTATGAATAATATTTAATTAAATATTAATTTAATTAGTTATGTCTAATATTTGATTAAATATTAATCTAATTACTTATTGTTAATAATGAATTAAAAATTACTTTAATTAATTATGTGATGTCGTCAAATTTGGGGTATTTATAACTGCTACACAAAGAGAAATAAGAAAAGCTAGGGAGAACAAGAGTTGATTGATCCAAATAAATAATTAATCATTTTAAATGTGCAACCTCAAAATTATCTAATGAATGATACAATAAAGAATCCTTATATAGGGAAATATAAAAGAGGAAAAAAGAAACCCTAGAAAAAACCTAGGTGAGGATAAAATGATATCATGGTATATTTCCTCATCCTATGGCATGAGACACAAAAGAAGACATGACCTGAGCAAGCTTGTGATGCTAGAGTTAAATGATTCCTATGCAATTCAATAATTAATTAGTTAAACACCCTTTTTAATGCAATGCAGGGATGTCAACCATCTCACTTTGACCATACAAGGGATTCCAACCAACTTTTCTCTCACAAAACTCAAACTAAGCCTATTTCCAAATTTTCACTTGGTCTTCCTAGTAGGTTAGTAGCCCTATTTTCCCCAACATAAGTCTTAGTTTTTTCAAACAACCTCAACAACAGATCACCAATTTAGACACCCATTTAAGTCTTCTTCAACATACCTCAAACTCTCTTAGAACTACTTTGGAACATCAACCTCAAATCTGGTCTTCTACAAAAAACTAGGCATTGAATTAGCCCTCTTTTACAAAGAGACACTCCCTAAATCTCACAACCAACCCAAGAGGCCACCAAAATTCTTATACCTACCTCAAAAACACTAGAATCTCCAACTTTTAAGCCACTCTTCGCTCACTAAGAACCACTTTCACAAAACCCTCACTTTCTTCACAATTGGCTGGGGATTATTGAAAATAACATACCCAGACCTCTCAAAACCTTGAAACCAATTCCATCAGACCTTATTCTTCATACACAAGCTTATTTCATCCACCAATTATGCTACCCCCAAGATTCATATACACTTCCTTCACAAAACCTACCAATTTCACCCCTTTTGCACACTTCGTTCAACTAGGGCTTCTTGACATTTCACACATTTGTCCTCTTGTAACATTTCATACCTTCAAAACATATCAAAATATACCTACTCACATAGATTTCATCAGGTTCTATCAAGTTCTCAATCAATTTCTTCAATCTACCAACACTAGCCTTGTTCCAAATACCCAAACTTTGAGTTTTCAATAGGGTAGAGTGCAAAATCTCATCCAATATCTCCACTAATCCAATTTTCCTATTCCCACACCCTATCATAGTATAATTAGGCCCATTCCACCAAACTATAGCCTATACAGTGGTGGAATGGCCTTTTAGTTCATTCTAGGCCTCAAACCCTTGCACCCCTATTTTCAGACCAGTCTTTAGTAATCAACCTCTAAATTGCTTAAGACATAATGAAATCCCTCAAGGGTGGATTCAAATCAAATATAATACAGTCCTTCAATAGATTCAAATCATTTCAAATCAAACCCCTACTGTACGGACCGTACATAGGCTAGTAAAGAAGAAATTGCATAGAAAATAAATGTAAAATGGTGTTATTTGATTGATTTTCACTGCCAAATCCTTCAACAACCATCATCTTCATTTCTACTACATATTATAACTCCAAAAAAACCTATCAACACCTAAAACTACCTTACAACTACCTATGACCATTCGGCTTCCACATTTGAACATTTTTTGCACTGTACAACATTTTCAAATTAACAACTTTGTAATTTTTAACATAATTGACTCAAATGACCCCACCTCAACTCAAAACCAAAAATAAAAATAAAAAATGTCATATCATCACCTTATTTAACATTATCATGTCTAAAACCACCTATCTAGACCAACTTCACCATATGGAGCAATAAGGTGCTTTGCATAATTCACCCATCCATAAAATTTATTCTGAGTCCCTTAGAAGTCTTCATCTTTTAAACCTGCAATAGCTCTTTGTTCTCCAACTTTTTATGCTCCTTATTGTCCTTTCAATTTCTTCATTTTAACCTTTGGCTTGGATTTTTCCATGCTTAGTAGCCCTCCTCTTGCATTTTCCTTTTGGATCTGCATCACTGCACTCTGATTTATCTTCACCAACTTCATCCATCTACTCTCGCTTTGTTCTTCTTCTTTATTTACTGTAAAATAATCTACACTTTTTCCTTTCCCTTTCATCTTGACTCTTGGCTTGACTCACATAAATATAGTCATCAAAATACGGAAGTAGTAATAAACTCTCTTCACCCTCCATCTCTTACCCTTTCTCTTCACAACCATTCTTAGGTTCTCCATGCTTAGAACCACTGTCATGGTAGAATACAACTGCCCCACAACTAATATTACCTTCCAAGGACAACTCTTTGTCTTAACCACAACTTCATTTGGAGACTTCAATAACATTTCCTCTTTAGCCTTCACTTGGCCAATCATTGTCAACTTCTCATCTTTAGTCTCTTCCAACATTGAGATCCTCTGCAAAAAATTTACTTCCTCTTCTTAATCTCTTATGGTGACTGCAAATTCCTCATTCTCTACAAAATCTTTCACAAACTCTTTCATTGTCCTTTTCCATTCTCCTTGGATCACTATCCTCTTTATTGTCTTGTCTTGCTTCTCACATTGCACCTGATATTTTTCCTCAAGGACCACTGTCCTATCAAGTTTAGAAACATAATATAACTATCAGCCATCTTCTCTAAACACCATACTCTCACACTACTTCTCTTCAACCTCTTTCACTTGCAATATTTCTTGGTTCTTTTCACTTTTTATTCTTAGACCTTCTACCTCTTTTATCTTTGTATCTTCAGTCATACAAATTTCTATATCAGCACTTCTTGACTGCCTATTGTCCTCATTTACCTTCAAAGGAGACAAAACTACCCCCACTATGATCTTTTCACTTTGTACAAGCCCTTCTTGACTTTCCTTAGTCCAATCACTCTCTTTGTCTTTACTCATTCCCTCTTCCTTCATTATATCCGCCTTTGAGACCTGTCTATTAACTGATCTTCCATTTTCTCTACCATCAAATATCTATTGCATTTCATCTTCTTTAATATCAAGCTCCTTATACCTTCCACCTCCTTGTCCTTTCAGTGGACAATATATTTATTTCACAATGACCTTGCTAGGCCATTCTTTCCTTTCCTTAGGAAAATCCTTTACATGCACATCTCTTTCTCTTTTTAGGATCTTTGTCCCAATATTTTCCTTCTCACAAACCTCTCCATTTGATCCACTCATCACTATCTTGACACCATTTGACTGTCCTACAACCTCTCTTGCTTTCAATTGCAAAAACTCATATCTACACTTGTCTTCATCATATTTTCCATTCTTGTATTGAATTTTCAATGTCATTTCACCTTTGACCTTCACTAACTCAGTCTCCATCAATTCATTTTATTCTTTGCTTCTTAACATTTCACTCTTGTCTATACTTGTTTTCCCTACATTTTCCTTCTTGTTAGTGGTTGCACCTTCATTATAATTGCCTTTCTCATGCCTCATAGACTCTTTTTTTCCGTGCATTAGTATTCTTGCTTTCTTTCTTTCTTTGTCTCTGATCTCTTTCCACTAATGGAAGTAAATTAAAAGTAGCCCCATCTTTCACAATCTAATATCTATTATGCCTTCCATCATACAAAGAAAATCTTTCATATATCCATGGAATTCCCAAAAAGTGACATATGCTCATAGGTACACTATCACACAAAATCCTATCTTTATATACACCTATTTGAAACTGAACCCAAGATTGTTCCTTGACCAACAAAGTATGCTCACCATTCAACCAAGAAAAAAAATAAGGTGATTCATGAGGAATCCTTACTAATTACAACTTGTCAACCATATCCTGAGATACCATATTTTCTAAGATACTTGAATCTACCATCATAGTACATACCTTACCTTGACACTTGTAGGTGGTCTTGAAAAGTGCATTTCTTTGTGTTGCTTCTATGATGTCCTTTGTCATGTTGTCTTATCTTTGCAAATTTCAACTGTCCTTTTATGCAACCTTCAACCAATCACCTTCTAAGATCTACTAATTATGCTCTAATACCACCTGATGTAATGCAAGGATAGAGACCATCTCACTTTGACTATACAAGGGATTCCAACCAACTCTTCTCTCAAAAAACTCAAACTAAGCTTGTTCCAAATTTTTCACTTGGTCTTCCTAGTAGGTCAGCAGACCTATTTTCCCCAACTTAACTCTCAGTTCTCCAAAACAACCTTAGTAACAAATCACCAATTTAGGCACCCATTTAAGTCTTCTTAAACATACCTCAAACTCTCTTAGAACTCCTTTAGAATATCAACCTCAAATTTGGTCTTCTATGTTGAACTAGGCCTTGAATTAGGCCTCTTTTACAAAGAGACACTCCCTAAATCTTACAACCAACCCAAGAGACACCCAACAGTCTTCAACCTACCTCCAAAACACTAGAATATCCAAATTTTAAGCTACTACTCACTCACTAAATGTTGGAGTTAAAATGACACTGAGAGGGGGGGTGAATCAGTGTTATAACAGATTTGACCAATTTTCACAAATTCAAAAACGACGGTCGGTGTGACATTGCACATTCGCTGTGACATTTCAGCAAAGCCACAAACTTTTCTGATAAGATCATCCTTAGTCACTGAAACCACATGAATGTCTCGCCAATAGACGTCCAAAAGCACTAGTCAGGGAAACAATATTTCTTCGCTAAGACCTCAGCCCGACGTCCAAACACATGCCGATAGAGAACACTTTTTTGTCATCAAAACAAAAGAGAAGTCTTTCTGACTGTAGCCTGTTAGATAAATTCAATCACCATGATAACTAAAATTTCTTTTCGATAGGGAACTCAGACATTTCAAAGTGGATTGGGGAGACTCTACCATTCTCACTCCGATATGAATAAGCCTGAAAGAGAAACATCCAAAACCTATGATGTGCAAGGAGAACCATCCTAAGACAGATTATCAATGAGAACAAACTGAAAGGGATTTTCTCATCAAGGACAAACTATAAACACAACTAAGATTCAACAAACTCCCCCTTTGTCCTTGATGGAAAAACACCAAAGACTCTCCCCCTTTTTGCCTCAAGGAAAAGAATATATGAACACAACAGAGAAGCCAATCAAAACACCATGAGAAATAATTGCCAAAAAAAAAAAAAACAGTGCATCAACCAAGATTGTAGGAGATTTGTAAGTGAATCAAAACATATAACATGCTCCCCCTAAGCCAATGCATGGAAAATTAGAGAAGTAAAGATTGAGAGATAACTCCCAATCGAAGTCCCAACCTTTCAAATAACTCTTTAGCTAAGGGCTTAGTAAAAATATCAGCCACCTAATCTTGAGAGCCAACAAATTGTAAGCAAACTTCATTAGCCAAAACCTTTTCTCAAAGAAAGTGAAACTTAATAGCAATATGTTTAGTGTGAGAGTGCAAAACAGGATTTTTGGAAATACTTATCGCACTTGTGTTATCACAGAGAATAGAAACAGGTTTAGGAATTTCAATACCCATATCAGATAGAGTTTGACTCATCCAAAGAACTTGAGTATAGCATGAAGTGGCAACAATGTATTTTTCTTATGCAGTAGAGAGAGAAATGGATTCTTGTTTATTGTTGTGCCGTGCCACTAAACAATCACCAAGAAAGAATGCAACACCACTGGTGCTTTTCCTATCATCCAAACAACTAGCCCAGTCAGCATCAATATATGCAATCAATAAAAAATCAGTGCTTCTAGGATACCAAAGGCCATAATTAAGAGTTCCCTGAATATATTTAAAAATCCTTTTAACAACAATAACATGGGATTCTTTAGGTGATCCCTAAAACCGTGCAACAGTTCAAACTGCCTACATAATGTTAGGTCTAGAAGTAGTTAAATATAGCAGACTGCCAATCATTGATCTATATTCAGTTTGATTTGTATCAGGGGAATCATCAACCTTAGTAAGTTTGCATCCAGTAATCATTGGAGTGCTAACTGGATGGCATTCATCCATCTGAAATTTCTTAAGTATCTCTCTAGCATATTTGGTTTGATAAAGAAATATTCCATTTTCACATTGAGAGATTTGAAGACCCAAGAAGAAATTTAATTCTCCTAATAATGACATTTCAAATTCAGATTCCATTAGTTGAGAGAATTTTTTACTCAATGTAACATTGTTGCAGCCAAAGATAGTGTCATCAACTTATATTTCAACAACTAGAATATCAGAACCTTCAGTTTGAACATAAATATTGCTATCTACACCTCCTCTAACAAAACCATTTGAAAGAAAATGATTGTCAAGCCTAGAGTACCAAGCTCTAGGTGCTTGTTATAAGCCATAGAGGGCCTTTTTCAATTTGTAAACATGATCAAGCTTGTCTTTGCACATAAATCCTTTAGGTTGTTCAACATAGACCTCTTCATCTAAATAGCCATTTAAAAAATCAGTTTTGACATCCATTTGATAAACAATAAAGTCTTTATAAATAGAATAAGCCAAGAATATTCTGATAGATTCTAATCTAGCAGCGGGTGCAAAGGTTTCACCAAAATCAATGCCTTCTTGTTGAGGATAGCCTTTGTAGACAAATCTTGCTTTGTTGCGAATGACATTACCATTTTCATCAAGTTTGTTTCTGTATATCCATTTTCCTCCAATGACATTCTTGTCATATGGTCTTGGGACTAACTCCCAAGTCTTATTTTTCTCAATTTGATCAATTTCTTCCTGCATAGCATTAAGCCAACATGAGTCTGTGAGAGATTCATTAAAGTTTTTAGGCTCAAACTGAGTAACTAGATAGAAAGCTATTTGTGCCTTTTCATTAGATTCTACAGCCTTTCTTCTAGTTTGAACTCCTGCATTTTTATCCCCAATAATCTGATCTTTGGGGTGATATTTAGTTAGATCTTTTGATGCAACCTTTTAGGATTTATTGTTTCAATTCTAGGGCTTGCTAACTCAGATTCTTCTGAAATAATTTCTAGTTCAAGTTCTTCTTCCTCATTATCCTGCAAAGATTCAGCATACAAATGTGATCTCTCTTCAAATTTTATATTAACAACTCCAACTATCTTATTAAGCCTTTTGTTAAGGCATTTATAAGCTTTGCTGTGAGTTGAGTATCCCAAAAAGATACCCTCATCACTCTTTGATTGAAAACTCCCAAGGTTATCATCATCTTTTTTGATAAAACACTTACTTCCAAAAATTTTAAAGTATTTGACAGAAGCAGTTCTTCCATACCACAGTTCATAAGGAGTGTGTTTAGATTTCACTCTAATATGCACTCTATTCAAAATGTATACAGTTGTATGAACAACTTATTTCCAGTACATATCAAGCAACTTAGCTTCATCTAACATTGTTCTAGCCATTTCTTTTACAGTTCTGTTTTTATGTTCAACTACCCCATTTTGTTGAGGTGTTTTTGTTGTAGCATACTATCTTTTAATGCCATGTTGTTCATAGTAATCAATAAACTCTTGAGAAGTGAACTCACCTCCTTTATCAGATCGCAGGCATTTAAGTTTCAAATCAGATTCCTTCTCTACCAATTTACGAAAGATTTTAAACCTTTCAAATGCTTTTGATTTGTGCTTAAGAAATGTGACCCAAACCATTCTAGTATAATCATCCACAAACATCATAAAGTACCTTTCACCATTAGTAGACCTTGTTCTAGTTGGTCCACATAAATTAGTGTGCACAAGTTGTAAAGGTTTTGATGAAGAGTGTTCTTTTGTTTTGAAGCTGATTTTAGTTTGTTTACCACTTAGACATTCTTTGCACATAGAATTTTTTGGCTTGTTAAGAATTGGTAAACCTCTAACATTCTGATTCTTACTGATTCTAACCAGATTTTCAAAATTTATGTGTCCTAATCTTTTATGCCATAACCAACTTTCTTCAATTTGTCACATTAAACAGATACCTTGATTATTGTCATTGCTTGATGTGTTGAGAAGATTGTACACATTTCCTTTTGTCCTCCTTCCAACTGCAATAGCCTTTCCTTGCTTGTTTTAAATCTCACATCCCTACGAAGTGAAAAGAACATGATAACCACTATCATAGATTTGACTAACAGTTAGAAAATTGTGCTTGAGACCTTCCACATAGTACATATTATAGATAGGAGTGTCTTCATTTAGAAGTGAACCTCTACCTTTAATTGAATACCAGAGTTATCACCAAACTTAACATATCCACCTATATAATCTTCAAGATTTACAAACTTATCCTTGTCGCTAGTCATATGGTTAGAACATCCACTGTCTAGGACCCATAAGTCCTTTTTCTTGGAATGAAAATCTATTTGAACCAACATAGTTTGCTCAATGTTGTTGATAGACTTAGGTTTCCAAACCTTTTTAAATTTTTGCTATTTATATTGCAGATTAGCTCTGCACTGTTTGACAGAATGTCCCAAACCATTGCATTTAAAACATCTGATTTTTCTAACAAAACCATAGTGTTGCCTAAGACCAAACCTAGGATTCATAAGCCTACAAGTGCTCACCTTATGGCTAAATTTGTTGCAGAAAAAACAATAACCATAGAAGAAAGGATTGACTCTGTATGAAGATCTATTACCTCTTAAAGATTGAACATGATCCTTACCAAATTCTGAGTGTTTTGAACCAGAACCTTTGACTTTAGAAGAGGGGTTTTGTTTTGCATGGTCGAATGAGCATTCACCCTTTTCAAAACCAACACCAGTTTTATCTTTGTACATCTTCTGCTTGCTGAGCATCTCATTTAGTTTTAGAGTGCTTTCATATTTCTCAATTTCCTTCCTAAGACAGACTGCTTCTTGTTCTAGTTTTTGAATTTCTTGATCTTTGCAGCTTACAGTCTCTTGAAGACAGTCTTCAACTCTTTTAGCTTCTTCAAGCTGAGTTTTCAGAGAGATCATTTCTTGATCTGGTTTGTGTTCTTGAGAAAGGACTTGTTTTTTAAGTTTTCTAACCTCTTGTAAAGCACATTTCAGCTCACTTTCAAGATCTACTACACCTTCTTCAACATCAAAGGTGTTAGAATCATCTTGCTGAGTAGTTTCAGCCATGAACAAAGTTTCATCTTCTTCAACTGATGAATCTTCACACTCAATATCAGATTCATCCTTACTAAACAAACTTTTCTTTTTTTTGAAATTTAAGTTTAGTTTAGGTTTGAAAGCCTTCTTCATAGGTTGTTTTTCATTTGACTCGATGTCATAGATTTGATCATCATAGGACACTTTGCAGCAAAGTGAGCTATTTTTCCATAGTTAAAACATTTAAGGAGAAGTTTTCCCTTATATTTTCCTGATCCCTTTTTAAATCTTCTAACAAAATGGGATTCTTTAGACTCAAACAACTCTAATTCACTAACTTTGACCTTTTCAATGTTAAAGGCAGTTTCTTTACTTGTAGAATTGCTTTTGCTAGTTCTCATTTCATAGGCAGTAATTATTCCTTGTAGGTTGTCTAAGGTAAGATTGTCAAAGTGTTTCTTTTCTTCTAGGGCTGAAACCTTAGATTCAAATTTGGATGGTAAGGTTCTAACAACCTTTGTGACCACATAAAATTCATTAACCTCTTGACCTAGACCTTTCATTCCATTGACAACTTCATCAACTCTTAGGAAATATTCAGCTACTTTCTCATCATCCTTGATTTTCAACTCCTCAAACTGATGTTTGAGTGTAATGATTTTTGATAGTTTGACTTTCTCATTCCCTTGATATATAGTTTCAAGTTTTTCCCAGATTCCATGAGCAGATTTGCAATGCATGACTTTAATGAACACATCTTTAATTAACCCACACAAGAGGGCATGCTTAGCTCTGGCATTTGTTTCATACTTCTTTTTTTCAGCAGCATTAGTGGGAATAGTGGCTGGTACATTGTAATCTTCTAACACAATGCACCAAACATCAACATCAAAAGAAACAAGAAAAGCTTCCATTCTGATTTTCTAGAACACATAATCAGTTCCATCAAATAATGGAGCTCTGGATACAGAGGCATTGTCTTGAGAATGTGCCATTAAAAACAAACTCCAAGACCAAGATCAATCCAAGGTAATTAAACTAGTCACAGGACTTTAGGCTCTAATACCAATTTTTGGAGTTAAAATGACACTAAGAGGGGGGTGAATCAGTGTTATAACATATTTGACTAGTTTTCACAAATTCAAAAACTATAGCATAGATCTGATCTCAATATACTCTGATTAATGCATTCATGAGTTGAATATAATCATTCATAAATAGAATTGAGAAAGATAATACCCAAACAATGAAATGAAATAATCAACAACATAGTAAAGCAAAGGGAACTCAGAAGAACAAGAAGACTCTAGATTTTACCGAGTGGAAAACCCTCCTAGGGTATAAAAACCACTCCCTAAATGCCTTCCAGGCTTAATCTTTTAAACAATAGTTCATAATGCCTTATAGGCTGATTTTTAAGCACCCACTCAAGGAGCACTAGCCCCTCATTTTGAGACACCCATCTCAAGGAGTACAAACCCCTCAAATTATGTTCTCAACAATAATAGTGATTTAGAGGATTTCTCTATTTTCAGTTAAGCACATATCTTTCTACAGATTTCATTCATACATTTCCATACAGACAAGGAATGATACTCTCAGAATTACAAAATCAATGACCCTTACAATTTTCAACACTGGTATTTATTTACATTTCAAGTATGTCGGTTGTGAAGAAATCTTCAAAATCGTTTTTCACCAGATCTTAATATTCTCTTGCTAATTTTTGAATATAAAGCTAAATACTGATAGACTATAGATGATGATTAAAAATAAATAGTAACACTTATCCAGAGAGCTACAAATAATCCTATTAAATAAAAAATGCAACTGCTCAAAGAGGAAACTCAATGAATATGTTGTCATGTAATGGTTTTGAGATTCGATGCAAATCCATGATGTCAGCCTATAACTATATTTTAAAGTTTCCATAAACGGCCACAAAGTTTTGAGTCTTCGTAACAATTCACTGAGACAAGCAGATAGTTCTGTCAAAGGTAATTTATAACACAATCAGTCATCCCCATAGATATCACTAAGACTCTGTGAAGTCGATGAGACATCTCATAGACTATAAACTGTTATATCAAAATGTTTATCTTTACGAGCTTTCACTAAGACACAAGGATATCTCTCATCGATGTTCTTTTGTTTCGATCACAGTCAACGTGACTTATCACTCTCAGAGAGACCTCTCATAGAGCACACTAAGTCACACTGAAAGCCCTTTTTACTCTTGAGAGTCGCTATAGCCTTACACTTTCAGGAAGATGTTTCATATAATACATTAAGTTTCATCGAAAGACTTTATCCACTCTGAGTCGCTAAGACTTTACCGTCCTTTCACTAAAAGTCTTTCATTCACTATTGTTGTGACCAAACAATATCAGAGAGACCTCTTGAAGACTTCAAAATGTTTTGTCAAGAGTCACTTTTCACCCCGTGTTGCAGAGACAATACAAAGTCAGGGAGATGCTATACAGACTACCCCTTGTTATGCTGAAACATCTCAAGCACACCCTAGTTTTCCAAGACAATATCAATCTCACACCGATGGAGATCTTTGATAGAAATCCCTTGTGATGTCGTTGTAACATAATGTTTCTCTCACTAATGCACCCTTCCATCTTATGAGGGTCACTATAGCATATCAAAGTTGGGGAGAGCTCTCGATGACAGCTTGAGACATACTAAAATATCTTCATTTACTTAGAGTCATTGTGACATTAGCTCTCGAGGAGACATCTTGTAGATCATTTCAGTCATAGCGAAACACCTAGAAATCACACTTGTTCACCGAGACTTCCAAAAAGTCCTACCGAAGGCAATTGTCCAACAGTGGTCAGTGTGACATTGCACATTCACTATGACATTTCAGTGAAGCCATAACCTTTGCTAATAAGATCATCCTTAGTCACCGAAACCACATGAATGTCTCACCAATAGACATCCACAAGCACTAGTCGGGGAAACAATATGTCTTCGCTAAGACCTTAGCCCGACGGCCAAACAAATGTCGATAGAGAACACTTTTCTATCGCCAAAACAAAAGAGAAGTCTTGCCGACAGCAGCCTGTTAGATAAATTCAATCTCCATGACAACTGAAATGTCTTGCCGATAGGCAACACAGACATTTCAAAGTGGATCGGGGAGACTCTGCCATTCTCACTCTGATATGAATAAGCCTGAAAGAGAAACATCCAAAACATGTGATGTGCAAGGAGAACCATCCTAAGATAGATTATCAATGAGAACAAACTGAAAGGGATTTTGTCATCAAGGACAAACTGTAAACACAACTAAGATTCAACACTAAAACCCACTTTCACAAAACCCTCACTTTCTTCACAATTGGCTAGGGCATGTTGAAAATCACATGCCCAAACCTCTCACAATGCTAAAACAACTTCCATCAAACCTTATTCTACCTACATAAGGTTATTTCATCCACCAATTATGTTGCCTGGAAGATTCCTATACACTTCGTTCACAAAACCTACCAATTTCACCCCTTTTGCACACTTGGTTCAACTAGGGCTTCTTGCCATTTCACAAATTTTTCCTCTTCTGACCTTTCAGACATTCAAAACATACCAAAACACACCTATTCAAATATATTTCATTAGGTTCTATCAAGTTATCAATCAATTTCTTCTATCTACCAACACTAGCCTTGTTCCAAAGACCCAAACTTCGAGTTTTCAATAGGGAACATGCAAACTCTCATCCAATATCTCCACTAATCCAATTTTCCTATTCCTACACCTTATCCTAGTCTAATCGGTCCCATTGCACTAAACTATAGCCTGTAATGTATGTGGAATGGAATTTTAGATCATTCTAGGCCTCAAACCCTTACACCCCTACTTTCAGACCAGTCTTTAGTAATCAACCTCTAAATTGCTTAATACATAATGAAATCCCTCAAGAGTGGATTCAAATCAAAGCTAATATAGTCCTTCAAAAGACTCAAATCATTTCAAAGCAAACCCTTTCTGTACAGACCCGCACATAGGTTCGTAAAGAAGAAATTGCATAGAAAGTATATGTAAAATAGTGTTATTTGATTGGTTTTCACTCCCAAATCCTTCAACAAACATCATCTTCATGTATACTACATATTTATAACTCCAACAACATCTACCAATTCCTAAAACTACCTTACAACTTCCCATGACCATTGGGCTTCAACATTTGAACATTTTCTACACTTTACAACATTTTCAAATTGACTACTTTGCAATTTTTAACATAATTGACTCAAATGACCCCACCTAGACTCAAAACCAAAACAAACATTACAAAATGGCCTATCATGGCCTTATTTAACATTATCATGTCTAAAACCACCTATCTAGACCAACTTTACCATATGGAGGAACAAGGTCCTCTGAACCACTTTTATTCTAAAAGTTATAACTTTTGACCTATTGTATATTCATTTTGCATCTAGTCATTTCTTCTTACATTAAATTATCTACAAAAACTCCTCTAAAATATTGAACATGGAATACATGGTTATATGTAAAATATAAATTGTCCCTGACATAGTTCTTATTTTTGAAGGATATTTTGATTGTATAAGAATGTATTTAGGATATTTTTTCTAGTTATGTTTCTACATATGCATCAGAAAAATATTTGAATTGGTAATAACTAAGGCTTACATGAAATGGATACAATAATTTATTTTTATATTTCATTTTTTTGTTGACTGCTACCATCTACCTACATATGCCAATGATGAAGAAATGATCACTTGCATAACTAGGAAACTTATATGGAGCACCCTCAAATCCACCCAACCTAATAAATGTAATATACAAAAATAAAATGAAAACACTACCATATTATGCGAATAAATTATATTCTTAGTGTAATATATACTTCATGTTCACTCATAGTTAACATGTTGAAAGCATCATTAAATCTCCTAAACTCTTATCTGTAATGTCTTATTAACCTTGATCATAGTATTCACATCTATTTACTTATTGTCATCATATATTCCTTTTTTCTAGACCACACCACTCCATTCTTGTAAAAACATATAATAGATATGAGGAGATATAAAAATAAAATAAAAATTCTAATAATTGATCAATTGATCATACTGTAGATATCCAAATTTGACCACTCCCATATGGTCAAATACATCTCCTTTATTCAACTATTTCATTGATATTAATTAAATGATTTATTTAATTAATATTTCCCCTTTGCCTAATGTTCCTAAAGTATTTAATTTAATACTTTACCTTTCATCCCTTCTTCTCTAAATTGAATAAATATATCAATTTATTTAATTTAGTCATTTAACCTTTTGAATTTAAATCAATTTTAAATTCCCTTTTTTCTCTCTCCTTGTCACATCCTCCATAACCCTCTTCTAATATGGATTAGTTTAATTAATCCATGATTATGATGTGCACACATTTAATTAGGATTAATGTCACATCCTCCATATTTGGCTACTTGTCTCTAATCCTTCATTAATCTTCTTAATCACCTATTTGCACAACCTTAATCTAATCCTCATCCCATTTCTGGTATGTCCTCTAAGTCAATCTTTCATAAGTGCTTTCTTTATTAAGCCATGACCTCTTCCCCATGTGAATTAAAAATTCACATTTATTCATTCAATAATATCCTCTTCCCCATGAAGGTTGTTGGGAAATTCTAAATTCTCTCACAAGTCACATCAGTCACATGGGACAAGGACCTCCTTTATGAGGACCTTGTCTTATCCCCAAGGTACTCCCCAATCATGTGAATTTAAAATTCACATTTATTCCCCCAACAACTTCTCTCTTCCCCATGATGATAAGGAATTATAAAATTCTACACTTGTCACCATCATCCCCACATGAGGACAAGAACTTCCTTTTCAAGGAAATCTTCCCCTAATCCCAAGGTACTTGCAAGTAGCTCCACCTCACATGTCCTCTCTCCACATCACATGTCCTTTTGACACCTCACCTTCCACATGGCAAGATGTGAGGGCTTGTGAATCCTCAACTCACAACATTCCTCCTCTTGTCCATGTTGGCTAAATCCTAGCCATTGATTTCCATAGAGACTCTTCCCCTAAAATATAGGATTTGGTCTCATTTTTCATAACACACATTCAAGTCTTCAAGCAATTCAACTCTCAACTTCAAGAATTTTTCATTCAACCTCCATTGTTGCATTCTGAAGCTTTTAGTGCATCCATTTGCATTCATCTATCAAAACACCCAGATCTTTCATTGCATTCATCATCCTATTTAAAGCATTTTGCATATCTTTTTAGCACTCTTGCCATCAAGGAGCACACATCAAATCTTCAAGAAAGCGCCAACCAAAAGGATCACTTGGACAAGGTATATCTCTTGCTTTAATCTTTATTTTGTTCAGGTCAACTTAGGCTAATCTCAAAGTGTTGTTGTGTTGTTTTCCCCTTTTGTATTTCTTTGTATTTTGCATCTTTTAGGTTTATAAATCACACTACACAAATTTTTGCCATGCCTAGTGGGACCCACAAATGGGTCTGCTCTTTTATTATGCTTTATTGTTTGAATTTTTGTAGGTTCGGGTTACACAAAGATGACTCCACAACTGATAGGGGTAACCTTTCCCTCAACAAGGGTGACCTTTTCATCAATAGGGGAGACCCTACCCTAAATAGAGGCAATTTTTCCCTTGCAGAATCGCCTATCTGTAAAATAGGAGCAAATCTGCTCCTTGTTTCCTGAATAGGGGTGACCTTGCTACTGATAGGGTGACCTTTCCCTCAACAAGGGAAACACTACCTTCAAGACAGGTGACCTTTTCCTTAACAAGGGTGATTCTACCCTCAAGATAGGTGACCTTGCCCTTAACAGGGGTGATTCTGCTCCAAATAGAGGTGATTCTGAGGTAAGCAATGACTTAAAAGGTTATTTCCACAGTTCATTTCTTGTCATTTTTTTTAGTACTAACCCCCTAACTTATTTTCTTGATGAATGTTCTTGTTTTTACTAACATTTTTTTGGTTGTTTCACATTTATCCAAAGCTAGATATCTAGACTAATAACGGTTTATTATAGAACAATTGGTCCTAGTGTAGCTAGTCTTGTTTGTTTACTTGTTTTTCATACTAGTTAGGCACATAGATCTAATTAGGGGGAGTCAAAATATTTTTTTGTTGTGCATGAAAGTTGGCTATTGACATATCCAATCCCCTTGCACCATTTGGCAAGATTAGGTGAAGAGAAATCGTAGTCCACTTAGTCCTTTTGTGTTACCTAGGAAGCACTAGATTGTTCAAGATTTCCCCTTGTGCTTCGTGTGAGCCTGGGGACTAGCCAAAAATGTTTAGTGTCTTTTTTTAGCAGGACTTGCTTAGGGATTTCATCACCCCAAGGGACGATCCCAACAATGTGTACTAGCGAGGTATATAAAAGGGAGAGACCAAAGTTGTACCTCAATCCAGTCATGTGTCTGGTGAAGCGTTGAAGCTAGGGTGATACCTAGATAAGACGTGAAGAGTTGGTCCAAGTTTTCAGTACCTTGCTCAGGCTTTCAACTAATGCCTATGATGGGTTGGTGTTCATGGTTGTGCCTCATGTATCGTGCGTATATCGAGGACTCCCTAGTTTTCCTTATTTAGCCTAGTTAGAGGACCATGTTGGCCATAGCCTTTCTACTAATCTTAGGACTATGATGTTTGAAATGTCTTCTTTGTGTGAAACCAGTTCATGTCCTTTTAGTCAAGTTAGCCTTTTCCTTTTTCTTGTTGTTTGCTATGTTTTCTATCCTTTGCCATAGCTATTTCTAGTCAAGTTAAGTCTAGGTCTACTGACAAGGGTGACCTTGCCCTCAATAGGGGAGACCTTTCCATTAACAAGGGTGAACCTGCCTCTAACAGGGGCGAACCTACCTTCTGTCTAAGTCATTTCATAGTTTGTTCCTATCAAAATCACCCATCCTTCACTGAACAAGTGACTTTACCTCAACAAGGGCAATTCTTCTCCTAAGATAGGCGACCCTGACCTCTAGAGGGGTGATTTTTCCCTCTGTCTAATTCACTTTGTTAGTCAAACAACCCATCATATTTTCCTATTTCATCAAGAGGGGCAATTCGGCCTTAGAGTTGGGTGACCTCTCCTCATTCTTGGGTGATTTTGCAACATAGTTGGGAAATTTTTCACTCTAAACAGTCAGTCTAGACTTTTGTTTAGTTAATTGGTCCATCTGTTTATCCATTCTGATAGTTTGTTTACCCATCCAATAGTCTATTTTCCCATTCCATGAATCTGTTTTCCCATTCTGATAGTCCGTTTTCTCATTCCAAGAGTTCATTTTCCCATTTTGAGAGTCTGTTTTCCCATTCAGATAGTTCATTTACACGTTCTAACCATCCATTTTCCTATTATGAGCATTTGTTTCCCCATTTTGAGATTCCATTTTCCCATTTTGATAGTTCATTTACCTGTTCTAAGCATCCATTTTCCTATTCTGATCATCTGTTTTCCCTTTCTGATAGTTTGTTTGGCCCTTTTCTGATTTAGACAAGTTTGAAAGCCTAGTTAGGTGATCATGCATCTACTTGGGAGACCTTTCCCCCAAGTTGTGAAACCTTGTAGCTTAGTTGGATGACCTTGCATCCTAGTTGGGTGACCTTTCCCCCAAGTAGGGTGACTTTGCCCCCAAGTTGGGTGACCTTGCACCTTAGTTGGGCAACCTTGCATCCTAGTTGGGCGACATTGCCCCTAAGTTGGGTGAATTTGCACCCTAGTAGGTTGAACTTGCATCCTAGTTGGGTGACCTTTCCCATAAGTTGGGAAACCTTACACCCTAGTTGGGCAACCTTGCACCCTAGTTGGGTGACCTTTCCCCCAAGTTGGGCAAGTTTTCCACCCAGATAGGTGAATTTTCCCAAAAGCATACCTTTATCTGTCTTCCCATCATCGTCATTCTTGTTCATCAAAATTTTCTAAAATTCATCGTTTCCTCGACCAAGTCGCATGGGTGCATCTTAGAACATCATTAGAGTCCATATCCTTCATCCATTCATCTATCCCAATCACCTAGACTTCATTTCAAAGGTTTTGATTTTGATGAAGAAACTTCTAGAGGCCATAACTTTTGTCTCAGGTGTCTATTTGGGCTAAAATTTTGAGTGGTTGTGTTATGAGGTGTCATGTGGATTCCTAATAGACCCTTAGTCCCTTGGCCCCTATTTCGACACATTTTTGGGGATTCAAACTTTCATCTTGACCCTCAAAATTGCAATTTATTATTTTTTTCCAATTTAGTGCTTTAGGATGTTAGTTGGAAATTTATCCTATCTTAGTTTTTGGATGTTGTTGGAAAAAAAATGGACTTTTAAAGGTATGCCTGTGAAATTTCCTAAAATGGAAAAAATTGACAATTTTTCAAAACTGCCAAATCTGGAAAAATTTGATTGTCAGCACCTTACGTCATCTAGTTAAACCCTTGAAATTGGTGTAGAATCAATCCCATCACATCCTCCAATCATCCTAATCTGAGCTTCAATCCAATCCTAATCTGAGCTTTAATCTAATCCCAATCTGAGCTTAACCTAAATCCCAATCTGAGCTTTAGTTAATCTACATCCAAGATCTACTAATATCAAAACAAATCTTAAGGCCCCTTCTTCAAATTTATACTATTTATCCTTTCATCACCTTTTCTTTCCTTCTAATCATCCATTCCCATCTTTTCAATCCGTATCCATCTAATCTAATATCACGAATCCTTATCCTTCACCAATGCAGCCAAAAATAGTAGTCAAGGGAAATCCCAATTACGTTGACGATAATAATGAGAATCTTGTTGATCAAGAGGTATATGACATATATCCCCTTGATTCTATCATTTCTAGTAAGCTTTCCCCAACTTCTTTCCAAACTCCAATCACTCATCCAAACTATCCCATTACGCCTTCATCCACACCTAATAATGCTCCTTATGCTACCTCTGACAAAGGATATCCAATATCTTCCTCGTTCACATCATTTTATTATCCAACACCCACATCCTCTTATCCCAATATATCATCCAAATCTACAATCCCAATACTCCTATTACAATTCCTCATCCATGTCCCCCTATCATAATCCTCCTTACCAGTTTGCCCATCCTAATCCTACATCGACACCTTTTTATCTTAATCCTACACCCTCATCAACCTATCCTAATCCAACATCCACATCTTCCTATCTTAATCCATCATCCACACGCTCCTATCCTAATCCACCACCCCAATCTTCCCATTCTACTGTATTATCCCAATACCTCTACTGCAATCCACCACCCACATCCTCTTGTCCTAATACACCACCCATATCCTCTTGTCCTAATCCACCATCCATGTCCTCCTATCCTAATTCACCATCACAATCTTCCCATCTTAATCTACCATCCCAATATTCCTTTCTTAATTCCCCATCTACTTCCTCCAACATCAATCCACCATCCACGTCTTCCTGTTCTAATCCATTATCACAATATTCTTACCTTAACCCTCCATCCAATCCTAATCCTCCACCTACTCTTAGTCTTCTATGCAATCATGTTCCTTAATCTAATCCTAGTCCACCAATCCATAATCCTTCATACACTCCTACCATGCCATATAAACATAGAATATGCATGATTCTCAGTCCAGAGGTCCTCCAAGGACCCATGACAAAGAATACATCCCCAACTCCACACCTTGAAGTCATGGAACCATGTAGCCCCACTCCCCCAGGTATGGTCGCTAGTGATGAGAGAATTCTCCATCCCACACCTATCATTATTGTTACTACCCCTAGCACCACTCAAACTATTGAAACCATCAAACCCACTACATCCATTGAACCCCAATCTCCTACCCCAAGAGCCACCTAACCCATCAAAGATAATCAAATCCAATCCACTCCTAATCCTAGATCCACTCAATCCATCAAAGATACACAAATCCAATCCACTCCTCCCACTCCTAGTATCACTAAAATCCATTCCCATGAACCTCATGAATCCTCCATCATTCCATCCCCCCACTTGAGGATTCCCTCCAAAACTCCATCATTATGCCACCCGCACACGATGAGTCATGCCAAGAGCTTGATCCAGAGCATACCAACATATCCCCTAGTCCACCTCAAGATCACAATCCCCCATCCATTCCATCCCATGATCCCCTTGTCACTCAACATCCAATTACTCAATTGCATGAGCCCCTATCACCCACAACCATAACTCTATATCCTATCATATCACCTAATCCCTCTCCTAAACCCTTACCACTCACTCCTCATGATCAAGATACTACTATCCCATCATCTCCATCCCATGATCCTCCATCATCATCTAACCCCACTATCCCCACACCACTTTTCTATTCCCTCAGTACTCTCACATTCATCCATGGTGGTTTCCTTGTAGATGAGGAACCAAGAATATACACCACCCATCCTCCACCTAATAATGGACTTGCGTCATTCTTCCAAAATAACAAGTATCCTACCATAGATCGAATGCTCAAGAGCATGAACTATCAAGGAAAAGGTTTAGGCCTTCATGAGCAAGGTATTCTGGAGCCCATCCATGTTAAAGAAAATCCATGTACACAAGGTCTTGGATATATCTCTCAAGACTCGCAATCCAAAAATGTTGGTGCAACCTCTATATGATCTCAATGAGCCTCCACCAAAAGCATAATAGGCTCTTCCCATCACTCCACAAAACCATTTTCCACCATCTCCCCTCCATCGTATCACCTCAAAAAAACCATCCATATTCCTCCTTCATCTTCCAAATCCATTTTGGGTCCCTACTTTCCTCCATCCACCATATCTCATCCTTCATCTACTCTACCTATTTTTGGTCCTTTTTTCCCTCCATCCACCATCACACATCCTCCAGCTACTAAGTCCATTTTGGGCCCTTATATCCCAAAATCACCTCCTCCATTTCATCATGTTTATCCTTTTATCCATCAATCACCTATCCATATCACCCATCATAAACATCCCACTCTTATATTCCCTAATCATGATCAATAAAGGCATGTACCTACACATCCTCCATCCACATATCATCCCCAAAATCCAACCTACATCACTCCACATCATCCATCTCCTCACACCCATCCCATTACTATTAAAAGAACTTTGGATGCTAAAGTAAAAATGCATAAATTTAAACATCCACATGAATCTAAATCTTCTCATGTCCCCTTAAAAATACATGTTGAAGAAAACAAAAAAAAATCCAAAATCCAAATCAAACCCACAGGCCATAAAGGCCCACCAAAGTAAAGATCAAAACCATGTGGATCCTAAAGAAAAAAGATGCAATGCCTTCAAATGAAAAATCTATAACAACATCCAAAGTTTGTAATCCAAAAGCTAATCATATGCACCCTCCCTCTCCTAAATCTATTTTGGGTCCTTATGTCCCAAAATTCACTATCCCATCTCATCCATTATCCCCACATTCTCCATCCTTTAATCCTTCTATCATTTCACATCCACCACCATATGTGCCAATGTTTATCCTGAACTCATCACCCCATCACACACCTACCCCATAATTCCATCTATTATCCCACATATCTCCCCCATCAAATCCATTTAATCCATTCTCTTACATAATCCTTTTATCCTAATAATGTTGTACCAACATCAAATAGTCACTTCACACATGGGCTCTTAATACCTCATATGGAACTTGATGCTTCAGTCCTTCATCCATATCCTTATTGCATGTCTTCTAAATCCACTTATCCACATCCCTATCCTTATCCATCTCCATCCACATTCAATTTAAAAGTCAAAAAAGTAAAAATTCAAAAAAAAAAAAAAGTAAAGAGAAATAATTCATCTAATGGTGAAAAATTGGAAAACAAGCTCCTTGGATAAGTACCATTATGAAAACCTGGAAAATAGGCATCATATGTAAATCCCCTATCTAGCTTACTTCCACACTTGGGGGCAATTACATCCCCTTCATCCATCTCCTCCATCCCACCTTTCTTCCACATCCTGCCTATCATATCTCATTTATCCCAATCCCTCCATCCTCCTTGTGATCTTGATATAGACAGGGGAAAACATATATACATGCTTTGGACAATTCTTGTAATATATTCCCCTCATCCATACACTATCGTATTCCTTATCCTCTACATCTACCTTTTTCATCCATGCATCCTATCCACATCCATATGCCTTCCTTGTCCACTCGTCATGCTACCATCAATCTCCCTTCCCTATCCAGACATCTTATCGATATCCATCTCATTCCCTTATCTTCCCATCCACTCATCTCCCACCCCTCCTACCTCATCACACATGACATATCTAGAGTGGGGGAATCTATCTTCCTTTGAGTTATAGTCCTTGGAGATATCATTCATCCATCATGTCATCCCCTCCATCTTCCAAATCCTTACCTTTCCATCTATCCATCTAGTAACCTATTCCTCATCCAAATCCTTATCCCTATATCCATCCATTACAATCCCTTCCATCTCCGCATCCTTATTTTCCTATCCATCCAAACAATCCCTTTCGTCTCCCCATCCTTATCTTCCCATCCAAAAAATCCCTTCCATCTCCCCATCCTTATCTTCCTATCCATCCAACCAATCCCTTTCATCTCCCCATCCTTATCTTCCTATCCATCATAGCATCCCTTTCATATCCCCATCCTTATCTTCCTATCCATCTATCATATCATCACTTCCATCCCCCGTCCTTATCTTCCTATCCATTCATCTCTATCCTCATCCCCTCTCATAATCTCTTGTCATTGGTATTTGGCTATAGGCTTCCCTCCATGAAACCCAATGCCATCTATCTCATCATCATCACTCCCACTTCCTCCGCACATCTTTATAATCTCTTATCACTTCTCCTCACTCATATACCCATCATGTCATCCTCCCAATTCATCTTTTGATGATTTGGATAACTACCCTATCCTTGAGCTTCATGCAATCCCCATCATCCTATCCAATCCACATTATCTATCTTGTCTCATCATATTGGCTCCATCATTTTATCCACTTATCATGGTCATCTCATTATCCTTTATCAATGGTTGTTCGTCATCTTTTTATAGAACTATGTTGCCCCTGTGCTTTCGCGTATGCAAGGTTGATCATTTGATCTAGCTCTGGGGCATTTTATCTATCTCCATTGTCCCCTTTATGCTCTTATCCTTGGTCTATCATTGGTCCTCTTCAAACTATGTTGCTCCTATGCTTTCACGTAGGCAAGGTCGATCATTTGATCCACCCTCAAGGCTTTGCTTTGTTTTGCTTTTCTTTGCTCTGTCATTTTTTTCCATCGCTTGTCTCCATTGTCCTCTTTCCGCTTTTATCATGGTCTTTTCTTGAACTACAAGGGCTCTGCGCTTTCACATAGGCAAGGCTAATCTTTGATTAGCCCCCAAGCCCCTAGGTCATTAGGGTATGTCAGTCTTCTACCTTGTGTCTCATGTATTGTGTCATGTCATCAGGTATGTCCTTATTTAGCTAGTTCTTAATAAATGAGATCCACTCGTATCATGAGATTCAATTGGTTTAGGAGTCTCTTGCATCATAATCAATCTTTTAGTTTAGTATCCATCTTTGGTCTCAATAGGATACATCCTTCCTAACAGATCTCATCAACCCCATCCATCCTCTTGATCCTATTACAAAGGACATTTTTAAATTGAGTACGATCTTTTGATACTTTTGGATTTTATTTATCATTACAGCTCCCTATTACAACTTGTCAAGGCTACCATGATCTATCATATTATGGTGTGTTTTGATTGGTTAACATTGGGGCATATTTTGATCTTTTTGATTTATTGTTGTCTTCTTGGTTGTCCCACGTAGTACCCACCAATATCCCTAAGGTCTTGTGTTATGTTGGGGCATCCTTTTGTGCTTGTGGTTATCCCAATGCTTGGCCTGACCAAGGTCTTCATGACTTTGGGGTGTTGGGAAGAGCCTTCTTGTCTATTGTGTTTGTTTTATACATTAGACACTAATTCACCTTCACTTACATACCCTGGCACTTGGTGTCTTATGCTATAGCAAAACTCAATGCTCCAAAAATGGAAAATTGCGTTAGGATTGCATTTCATGATCAATTCCATTGCATTGCATTCATACCTGGCCTATGACCTATGATTTTGGTTGTGTAAACATTCATCCCTCCATCTTATTTTGTTCTTAGGATACCTGTAGTTCTTAATAGGTGGAGTTTCACACCCATCTTCCCTTAATTTTGTAATAATTATAGGGAAAGTACTTTCCATTAAACCAACAATACACCTATCATCTGCCCTCATTACTATGTGAGTCCTTATTTACACTCATGTTCATGTTGCATTCCATTTCACATTAGGCCATCTCACATCTCCACCCAATCTTAATCCATTCCATCTAACACAAATCATTTAATCACATCCTTGGTCTTGTTCCCAGCCTTGCTACAAGCCTTGATCCAATCATCATCATTGTCATTATCATCGGGATATATCCTTTGCTATCCTTTGGTGGTGTTTTGGGATGTATCCTTCCCTTATCAACAACACTCATTGGGATGTATCCTTCCCTATCCTCGTGTTGTTTTGGGATATATCATTCCCTCATCGACAACACTCCATCCATCATCAAGCCATTTTGACTTGTAGTTTGACTGGGGAAACATCACCTTTGTCCTTAAATCCATTTGTGCATCCCAATCTCCTATTGCTTATCATCCTCTCTTATCCATCAATTTGCATCATCTTCCTCATCTCCCCTTTCATCATCTCATCCATTTTGAGAGCACACCCATGTTCTCTTGAACCTACATGTCCTTTCAAGGGGGCATCCTCAATCCCTAATCTTCATCTTCACTCCCATCATTCTTCTTCCTAGTCACTCCTTTGATGATTGGGGCATCTTTCCCAATCTAATCATCTTATTTATGATGCTATCTTTTAATATTCTTTGAAATGATGCTACTTCATAGCGCCATCTCAAAGAGGGGGAAAATGTAGATATCCAAATTTGACCACTCCCATCTAGTTAAATCTATCTCCTTTATTCAACTATTTCATCGATATTTAATTAAATGATTTATTTAATTAATATTTCCCCTTTTCCTAAGGTTCCTAAAGTATTTAATTTAATACTTTACCTTTCATCCCTTCTTTTCTAAATTAAATAAATATATCAATTTATTTAATTTATTCATTTAGCCTTTTGAATTTAAATCAATTTTAAATTCCCTCTCTTCTCTCTCCTTGTCACATCCTTCATAACCCTCTTCTAATCTGAATTAGTTTAATTATTCATGATTAGGATGTGCACACCTTTAATCAGGATTAATGTCACATCCTCCATAATTGGCCACTTGTCTCTAATCCTTTATTAATCTTCTTAATTGTTGGAAAATGTGCCTCAATCTTACTGGCATGTAAAATCCTAAAAGAGAAAAGTCGATGAGACCCTCTAGAAATCTTACTGACTAGTAGCTGTATTCTAATCATTTGAAGTGTTCAGATCACCGAGACTTTGATTTTTTCTTTCCTACGGTTTGGTTCCTATTGGATATGGGGGAGACTCTTGGAAATGAGTGGCATCAGGGAGAGATGTGAACTTTCAGAATGACTCATTCTGATAGAGTATGTCTCACCGAGGTTTTACACTTAGGTGATGGATGACTTTGATGAAACTCTTGGCTAATAGATTCACATTTGGTAAGAACTCTTTCCAATGGATGTGGTCTCACCGACAGGCTGGCGCATTCGATATGACCTCTTGGCAATAGCATTTCTCTCTCTGACTATTCTGTGCTCGGTATGATGTCTCGTCGATAGCAATGGTCCTGTTGATAGAGCTACATGAGTTGAACATTGGTGTGAAGTCTTAGCGATACTGTTGGTGTCACCAATAAATAGATGTTTTCAGTAAGAACTCTTGCTGATGGTTTTTCTCTCGCCGACGGGTATGAACATCAGTATAACATAAGGTTCTATAGAACTCTTGGTGATAGCAAAACTCTTGCCAATAGCGATGGTCTGGGCGATGGTTCTGTAGTGGATATCGATGTGATGTCTTAGCGATAGAGTGATTCTAAGTGACAGGTTTGAACTCGATATGACTCTTGCCGATGGTGGTGACTCTGGCCAATAACGATAGTCAGGCATTGTGGCATCGGGGAGACACACCCTAGTGTCCCACTGACATGCGATACTGTTTGAACACCTTGACCAAATTTCTATCCTACGTGGTTTGTTTTCGACCAATCAGAGAAGTGGAATGTGAACCGCTAGCAGTTGGACTGTTGTGACCATTCCTCTAAGGTAGATCAACAAACCATGAATGACATGGATATACTCTGTAATAGAAGATGATGATTAGTTCAGTGAATAGTTTGATGTGTGATCAGTGTGTATGAATTAAATTCAAAGAGCATTGTAATTGGGATGTTCTGTACAAGGTTGATCAAGGTATTGTTGTTGCTGTAAATTGACATCAGAAAGTGAAGTTTGTACTCTGTATGTATTTTGTTTACTGTAATACAAAGAGACTTTTCTTGGTGTGGTGGATTTTTTTTCCCGTAAGGGTTTTCCCACGTAAATCTAGTGTCCAGATTGTATATGTTCATTTCTCTATTTCTATTATTTCTTTCATGAGTATCTTAATTGAATTGTAATTGAAAAATTTAAAGTCACCTCTACATTCTTCCTTGAGTTTTTGACATTAGGAGAGTTTGTTCCGCACCTAAGCTTTCCTTACAAGTGGTATCAGAGCCAGGCTAGTTGTGTTATCCTTGTGGGTACGTTGGGTTTTTTGTGTCAATTTTGTTCAGTGGGAGTCTTGTAGAAGTCTAGTAATTCAAATTATAGATTAAGATGGCAAGCACATCAAGAAATATTGAAATTGAGAAATTCAATGGAAGCAATTTTGAGTTGTGTAAACTCAAAATGGAAGATCTATTGGTTGATTGTGATGTTTGGCTTGTTGTGTCTGGAATGAAGCCTACAAGAATGAAGCAAGAGGATTGGAACCTTGCAGATCAAAAATCAAAGTGGCTGATAAGGCTTTATTTAGCAAACTCTATTCTTCTGAATGTTCATGAAGAAAAGACTACATCTTCTTTGTGGAAAAGACTAGGAGCCATTTATCAGGGCAAATCCTTGGTGAATAAGTTGTTCTTGAGGAAGAAGCTCTACTCTTCAAAAATATAGGAAGGAGCATCTGTTGATGATCATTTGAATGCTTTCAACATGTTGATTGCTAGTTGGCATCCATGGGTGTGAAGATTGATGAAGAAGATCATTGTATGTTGTTATTATGTTCTTTGCCAGATTCTTGGGATCACTTGGTGATGGCTATTAGGAGTGTGACATCCACTTTTAAGATGGAAGATGTTGTTTCTTCTTTGTTATCAGAAGAGATGAGAAGAAAATCTTCTGAGATGGCAAAGGAGGCTCTTGCTATTAGAGTCATATCGAAAGAAAAAGGCAAGAAGAAGGACAAGAAGTCCAAATCCAAATCAAAGGGGAGATCAAATTCTCCTAGCAAGAAGTCCAAGGTGAAGTGCTAGAATTGTGGGAAACTTGGTCATGTCTGAAAGGATTGTAAAGAGGAGAAAAAGAAGAAGAAGAAGTATTCTTCTGACATTGATTCTTCTTAGAGTGATGCAGAAGCATTCATTGCAGCCTTGGCAACACAGGCATCAGATGATATCTCGATGATTGATTCTGGAGCATCTTTCCACATGACATCTCATAGAGACTGGTTCACTAAGTATATTTGGCAAGAGATTCATCTTTGGAAATAATTGGCTATGGAAAAGTCAGAATTCAATTCACTGATGGAAGAGTGAAGGGAATCAATGATGTAATGCATATACCAGGTCTGGCTCAAAATCTACTTTTTATTAGTAAGCTAAATGATATTGGAGTGCAAGTCACATTCTCTAGAAATGGCTACAAGATGACTAGAGGCTCAATGGTGCTAGCTAGGGGTGCTCATATTGGTACCTTATATAAGTTGGATGCACATGTTGTGCAATGCAATAGTGTCTCTATAAAGTCACAAAAAGCTACTCATGGAGAAAAAGAGGAAAAAGTTCTTGATAGTGCAAACTCTATAGAAGTTAAACTTCCAGAAGAATAGACTATGTTTTTGCATCATAGGCTTGGCCACATTGGTGAAAAAGGTTTGAAAACCTTGAAAAATAAAAAACCTCGTTGAAGGGCTTGATGATTGTAACCTCGAATTTGAGTTTTGTGAACATTGTATATATGGTAAATAACACCGTGTTTCATTTTACTCAAGTCCTCACAAATCTTTTGATTTACTTGATTACATACATTCTGATGTTTTTGGTCTAGTAAATGTTCCTTCTTTGTCTAAATCAAGATATTATGTATCATTCATTGATGATTATTCAAGAAGGGCATTTGTTTATTTTTTGAAAAGTAAAGTAGAAGTGGTCAGTCATTTTAAGGAATTTAAAAACCTTGTGGAAAATAAGACTGGATGAAAAATAAAATGTTTAAGGACTGACAATGGCAGTGAGTTTTGTTCTGATGAGTTTGAAAGGTACTATAAAGACCATGGGATTAAAAGACATAAAATTACATCCTACACTCTACAACAAAATGGAGTTGCTGAAAGGTTCAACAGGACAGTAATGGAAATAGTAAGAAGTATGCTAAGCAGTGTTGGCTTGGAGGAAAAGTTTTGGGCTAAGGCAGTTGCAACAACATGTTATTTAATAAACCATTCTCTAAATTCCGCTCTTGTTGAGAAAACACCTTTGGAAGCATGGTCTAGAAAGAAGCCCTCTCTGAGAAATATTCGTGTCTTTGGCTGTGAGGCATATGCATATGTGTCGAATGAAAAAAAATATAAATTGGAAAACAAGGCTGTTAAATGTATTTTTATTGGTTATAGTGCTGGCATAAAAGGATAAAAGCTTTGGAATCCTGATACAGAGAAGGTTCTATACAACAAAAGTGTTATTTTTCATGAGCTAAATCCTTCTACTTTGGATCTATAGTTAAAGACAAAATCAGAAGATAAAAATGATGTAGTTGAAATTCCTCCAACACTAGATAAAAAGGAATTGAAAATTCAAAATGTATCTTAAATTGAGGAGAGCTCAAGTAGTTCTGAGAGTTGTGAAGAAGAAGATCAACCTCAACCTCAGCCTATGAGGAGGTCAACATGTGAAAGAAAGCAACCTGATAGGTATGGGTTTTCTTTGATAGATTCTACTTGTGCCTATGCTTTAATTTCTAGCACTAATGAGCCTAGGACTATGAAAGAGGCATTTAGAATGTCTGATTCAAACTCTTGGTTGGAAGCCATGAATGAAAAAATGGCATCATTAGAAAAGAATGATACTTGGAGTTTTGTGCCCTTGCCTGAAGGTAGAAAAGTCGTTGGCTGCAAATGGGTATTTAAAAAGAAAATAGGTCTGGATGGTAGTGTGGAAAAGTATAAGGCAAGGTTGGTTGCAAAGGGATATTCCCAAGTAGAGGGAATGGATTATGGAGAAATCTTTTCTCCTATAGCTAAGCTGACATCTATCAGATTTCTTTTTGTCACTTGCAGTAGCGTATGACTTAGAGATTAAACAAATGGATGTGAAGACAAAATTTCTTCATGGTGACCTTGAAGAAGAAATTTATATGTCCTAGCCTGAGCACTTTGTGGAAAAAGGTAAAGAAGAACTGATTTGCAAGCTAAAAAAATCTTTGTATGGATTAAAACAATCTCCTAGAATGTGGTACCAGAAGTTTGATACTTTTGTTTTATCATTGAGATTTGTAAGATTGAAGTCTGATCATTGTGTGTACTACAAAGCTGAGAATGATCATGTTCTTGTTATTTCTCTCTATGTTGATGATATGTTGTTCATAGGCAATAGTAAGTTAATGATTTCTGATCTAAAATCTCAATTGTCTGCAAAGTTCGAAATGAAAGATCTTGGTGCAGACAAGTATATTCTAGGAATGGAAATAACTAGGGACATGAAAAGTAGAAAACTTTGGCTTAGTTAGAGTAAGTATATTAATATTGTTCTGGAGAGATTTTCTATGAATGACTGCAAGCAGCTAGTTGTTCCAGTTTTGCAAGGAACGAAGCTATCTATTGAAGACTATCCAAAATCTCCTACTGAGATAGAGGACATGACCAAAGTGCCTTATGCTAGTGCAGTTGGCAGTTTAATGTATGCAATGGTTTGTACAAGGCCAAACATTGCCCAAGTAGTGGGAGTACTTAGTCATTATATGGAAAATCCTAGGACACATTGGGATGCTATGAAAAGGGTGTTTAGATATCTGATGGGTACTTTAGAATATGCTTTGTGTTACCATGGAAATTTTGTTGAATCATAGAGGACTCTCAGCATTCGAGGCTATGTGGATTCTGATTGGGCAGGGGACATTGATAGCAGAAGATTCACCAATGGATATATTTTCATGATGAATTGTGGTGCAGTTAGTTGGATGAGTAAGCGGCAGGCTATAGTCACTTTGTCCACTATAGAGGCAAAATACATGGCAGCAACACACACCTGTAAAGAAGCAATCTGGTTAAAATGATTGTGTTCTAACATTGGGTTTGATGCAGGGATAATTACAATATACTGTGACAGTCAGAGTGCTATTTTTTTGGAAAAAAATCCTACTTTCTATGCCAGGAAGAAACATATTGATGTTCAGTATCATTTTGTATGAGATATGGTGGAGGATGGAAAGGTCTCTTTAGAAAAAGTGGATACTTTGGAAAATGTTGCAGATGCATTAACGAAGCCAGAGAGCACAAACAAGTTTAGGTGGTGTGCTAGTTCGATGGGCCTTAGTGCCCATGAATTTCAATAGTTTGGTTGTGCTCTAGAGGTGTTAGTAAGATCTTCATCAAGTGGAAGATTTTTGGAAAACGTGCCTCAATCTTACTAGCATGTAAACTCCTAAAAGAGAAAATTCGATGAGACCCTCTAGAAGTCTTACCGACTAGCAGCTGTATTCTAAACATTTGAAGTGCTCGAGTCACCAAGAATTTGATTTTGTCTTGCCAACGGTTTGGTTCCTATTGGATATCGAGGAGACTCTTGGTGATGAGTGGCATCGGGGAGAGATGTGAACTTTCAGAATGACTCATTTCGATAGAGTATGTCTTGGTTTTACACTTAGGCGATGGATGAATTTGGGGAGACTTGTCGTTGATAGGTTCGCATTTGGTAAGAACTCTTGTCGATGGATGTGGTCTCATCGATAGGGTGGTGCATTCGATATGACCTCTTGGTGATAGCGTTTCTCTCTTGAACTGCTCTTTGCTTAGTATGATGTCTCACCGATAGCGATGGTCCTACCAATAGAGCTACATGAGTTGAACATTGGCGTGAAGTCTTAGCGATATTGTTGGTTTCACCCACATATAGGTGTTTTTGGTAAGAACTCTTGCTGATGGATTTCCTCTCACCGATGGGTATGAACATCGGTATAACATAAGGTTCTGTAAGACTCTTGGTGATAGCAGAACTCTTGCCAATAGATCTGCATAAGATGGATTTAAGTTAAGTATGACCTCTCGCCAAAAGTGATGGTTTGGGTGATGGTTATGCAGTGGATATCAATGTGATGTCTTAGCAATAGAGTGAGTGAGTGATAGGTTTGAACTCGATATGACTCTTTCCAATAACGACAACCAGCCATTATGGCATTGGGGAGACACGACCTAGTGTCTCAACAACATGCGATACTATTTGAACACCTTGACCAAATGTCTATCCTACGTGGTTTGTTTTTGACCAATCAGAGAAGTAGAATGTGAACTGCTAGTAGTTGGACAGTTGCAACTATTCCTATGAGGAAGATTAACAGACCATGAACGACATGGATATACTCTGTAATCGAAGTTGATGATCGGTTCAATGAATAGTTCAATGTGTGATCAGTTTGTATGAATTAAATTTAGAGACATTGTAACTGGGATGTTCTGTACAAGGTTGATCAAGGAAATGTTGTTGCTATAAATTGGCATCAGAAAGTGAAGTCTATACTCTGTATGTATTTTTTTTACTATAATACAAAGAGACTTTTCTTGGTGTGGTGGGTTTTTCTCCCTTAAGGGTTTTCCCACATAAATTTGGTGTCCAAATTGTATATTTTCATTTCTCTATTTTTGTTATTTCTTTCATGAGTATCTTAATTGAACTATAATTGCAAAATTTAAAGTCACCTCTACATTCTTCCCTGAGTTTTTGATATTAGGAGAGTTTGTTCCACACTTAAGCTTTCCTTATATTAATCACCTATTTGTACAACATTAATCTAATCCTCATGCCATTTCTGGTATGTCCTCCAAGTCAACCTTTAATAAGTGATTTCTTTATTAAGCCATGACCTCTTCCCCATGTGAATTAAAAATTCACATTTATTCATTCAAGACTTTCCTCTTCCCCATAAAGGTTTTTGGGAAATTCTAAATTCTCTCACAAGTCACATCAGTCACATGGGACAAGGACCTCCTTTATGAGGACCTTGTCTTATCCCCAAGGTGCTCCCCAATCATGTGAGTTTCAAATTCACATTTATTCCCTCAACAACTTCTCTCTTCCCCATGATGATAAGTAAAGAATTCTAAAATTCCTCACTTGTCACCATTATCCCTACATGGGGACAAGAACTTCCTTTTTGAGGAAATATTCCCCTAATCCCAAGGTACTTGCAAGTACATCCACTTGACATGTCCTCTCTCCACATCATATGTCCTTTTGACACCTCACCTTCCACATGGAAAGATGTGAGGGCTTGTCAATCCTCAACTCACCACAACCCTCCATCTTGTCCATGTTGGCTAAATCCTAGCCATTGATTTCCCTAGAGACTCTTCTCCTAAAATAGAGGATTTGGTCTCATTTTTCATAACACACATTCAAGTCTTCAAGAAATTCAACTCTCAACTTCAAGCATTTTTCATTCAACCTCCATTGTTGCATTTTGAAGCTTCTATTGCATCCATTTGCATTCATCTATCAAAACACCTACATCTCTCATTGCATTCATCTATCAAAACACCTACATCTCTCATTGCATTCATCATCCCATTTAGAGCATTTTGCATATAATTTTATCACTCTTGCCATTAAGGAGCACACATCAAATCTTCAAGAAAGGGAAAACCAAAGGGATCACTTAGACAAGGTATATCTCTTGCTTTAATCTTTATTTTGTTCAAGTCAACTTAGGCTAATCTTGAACTGTTGTTGTGTTGTTTTCCCCTTTCATATTTCTTTGTGTTTTGCATCTTTTAGGTATAAAAATCACCCTGCACACACATACAAATCATCTCTTTTAATTTTTCCCCAATTAACATACTATTACTCATAACAAATTGTGAGAAAAAGTAGTAGATGTGATATTCAAAAATACCAATGTATTTACTCCTGCAATAACATTTAATAGAGTGATTATGTTAGATAACCCCTCCACAAAGTGCCCCCAAAAAAGTCCTTGGAATTTAATATTTTCCTTTTTAGGTACTTTTGACAAAATTTTAGCAATATTGTTTACAAACATCCTTCTTTTCTTAGAAATAATAGTCACCCATTTCAAAATTTATGTCAAAAAATGAATCCCTTGGAGGAAAAATGAGCACAAGACTAATGTTTGGGTGATCTAATCTACCAACCACTCTATATTAAATAGCTATGTTTTCCATAGTGTCTATTTTGTAATTTTTTATGCATTCTAATACAAAATATTCAATTTGAACAACTATTGCAAATCCATCAACATGAGCCAAGCCACTCAGTCTTCTTCCATGGGAAACCTAGGGTTTTCCTACATTCTCTCCTATAAATGCTTCATGTGAATATATGTCCAAGCTAAATATCCTTAACATCAACCAAAAAATTATGAATGAGAGTGGAATGTTCCCAACCTTGGTAAGTTTATTTCCTTTTTTAAGTCTTTTACCAAAAGTGATGAGCTAGGGATTCAAGTAACCTTAATATGAAAAATGGAAAGGATGTTGCTTATGTACAAAAAATGCTTCTAGTGAATGCAATTCATTAAAAGGTGGGGAAAATATATGATTTAAAAATATAATAGAAAAATACAATAAACACTTTCAAGAAAATTATAATTCAGCACTTCAAATAGCCCCAAATGTTCCTAAGAGCATAGTCCTACCTCTCAACATAAATGAAAAAATTATGGTAAAATCTAAAGATGTGCAATGGGTTGTAGTAGTGTTTTCTCTTGTTTGATTAAGAATGCAATAAAAAGTGGGACCATAAATACCCAATTTATGCATTAATTCCTTTTGAACCATAGCGAGACTTTTAGTGAGTTAAAAAGTTTAGAAACTAAACAAATTTAAGTAAAAATAGAGGCACCTTTCACACTTTTCAAGAACTTAGGAGCTTTAACATATATATAGGAGCATTAAAAAAAGAACATGGATGGTGAGGAGAAGAACATTGAGAAGAAGAACATTGTGGAGAAGAATGTTAGTGAGGCAAGATTGAACAATTTGAATTTGAATTTACTCCTTGGTGATCATAGCGGATTCTAGTTTGGCCAGCCTATGAATTTAGTGTTTTTTGTTGCTACTGCTAGGGAGGATGACTTGTGTGGCATGTGTATTGCCAATGTTGTGCTCTCTAGGGGGCAGTGTGTAGTTGTTGCTCTCAAGGAGGAATGTGTTGGTTTTCTATTAGCGGAGGCATCAGTTCAAGCTCCAATGGCCCCTGTAGGTCATGTGTTGTTAGTTGTTTCTATCATCTGAGATCATTCTAGTGAATCTTCTAAGGCTCACCCAAAATATTTTTGGGTCGAGCATGTTCCAATGGAAAATTCTCTGTTGATAGGGTAGTCTTCTTTACTCAAGCAGAGATGGACTGACCTTTTTTCTTTGAAGCTTAAAGGTAACGGTGTTTCCTTTGAATTAGTTTCTTCTTCAATCATGGAAGGTGGTTTTTCTCTTTCCATTTTGGACTCTATTGTGGATATAAATATTGCAAGAATGGATTTTTCTCTAGTGGGAAAGTTCTTGGGTCCTAGACCTAATATTGAGGAGGTTCGCTCTTGGGTTCATAAGAAATGGGATCTGAAGGGGTAGGTGGAGGTTGTGGCAATGGCCAGAGGCTTTTTTCTTTTTCCTTTTCTTGTGATGAAGATTTGAGGTTGGTCTTCTCAAAAGGGTTATGGATCTTTGATTTTCTGACCTTGGAGCTATGCCCATGGGAGCCTGGTATGGACCTGTTGAAGTTCCTTTTTCACTCTGCTCCTATTTGGGTTAAATTTCCTAATCTGTCATTGGATTACTGGAATGAAAAGGTGTTTAAGGATGTTACCAACAGTTTTTGGCTTTTAGTTTCCATTAATGAGGCTACTCTTTCTAGAAGGCACTTGGTTGCTACCAGGCTCTATGTTATGATTGATCAAGATGTTGTGCTACTTGACTTCTTTCACCTAATCTTAGAGGTGGGATATTGAAAATAGTAGGTTTTCATTGATTATTTTCCATTTGCATGCTTCAAGTGCAAAAAATTAGGCCATTGGGCTAAGGATTACCCTACCAAGGTGGCTCCTCCTAAAGTTGTAACTCAATTTAAGATTTGGAAGGTCAAGGAGGCTAAGGGGTCCTCTGCTCCTCTTGAGCAAGGTGATTCTGGTGCTAGTAATGCTCCAGAGCTTGAAGTCAATAATGAGGCTTAGATTGTTCCTCATCCCTCAAGGGGTGAGGAGACCAAGAAGTCTGAGGATGAGGTCACTTTTCAATTTGAGGATATTAATGTGGACCATGTTTCAAATACTTTATGCTCCCCTAAAAATGTTATTCTAGAGTTGAATGTTGCTCCATCATCTCCATGGGATCATGGGTTTGGTATTATGGGAGGAGAGGGAGTATTAGTGGTTTTAGATACTATGAACAAGGAAGATGATGGCTATATCCTAGTGAGGGGTAGAAAGAAGAAGAATTACTCCCCTCCCCCTCAACCTCACAAAGGGGTTACTATGAGAAGGAAAAAAGTGGATTGTGGTTCTAAATAGTGGGGTCAGGGGAGGCCCTCTTTGTAGAAAAGCAGGGAGCAGAATGACAAGCAAGATATTGCAGAGGGTGTTCAGAAGACCATATTTGATCTATGCTCTAAGAGCACCCCCTCTTCATGCAAATGAAGATCATTTCTTGGAATATTAAGGGGTTAAACAATGTGCATAAACATGACCTCCGAAAGAACTTGATCCAAGACCATAAGCTAGATATTTTTTTGATTTGAGAAACTAAAATGTAAATGAAGAAGTTGGAGGCTTGAAGAACTTCTCTTTCAAGGATTTTTGATTTCATGTTGTTAGTTTTATTGGTGCCTCAGGTGGCCTAGCTACCTTTTGGAACTCTAGGTTGGTTAAAGGGTTTCTGATTGTAGATGGTTTTAATCATGTGGACATTAGATTTGTTCATCTTTGGGACAACTCATCCTAGGTTATTTATAACATCTATGCTCCCAACTTGAAGAGGGCTAGGAAGAGTCTTTGGGATGAGCTTGGTTCTCTATGCACTAGATTTTTGTTTCTCTCTTTGTTGGTCATGAAAGATTTCAATAATCCTATATTTGATAATGAGAAATTGGGTGGCTCTCAGGCCCATCCTGACAGTTTCTTGGAGTTGAGAATGTTTATTGATGATAATGCCCTCATCAATGTGGATTGGATGGGTTCTAGGTTCACCTAGTCTAATAGGAGAGTTGGTGTTGAGAATATCCAAGTCAAATTGGATTGGGCTCTTGTTTCAACCTCGTGGTTTGCAAAATTTCCATGTTCCCTCTCTTTGATCATGAGGTGTGGCTTGAATCATTTCCCCATCTCAAATGTGTTTGAAAAGGTTGGGGGTAGAAAACAATTTCCTTTCTATTTTGTAGTTATGTGGTTGAGGGATTCCAGTTTCATGGATTGTATCAAGAGTTGGTGCCAAGTGTGCATTGAAGGGAGCATGATGTTTAAAGTGGCTAAGACATTGGATTTCATGAAGAGAAATCTCAAGAAGTGGAATAGGGAGTCTTTTGGTAACATCTTCAACTCTAAGAAGTCTCTTATTTAGTGGATGGATCTTGTTCAAGAGGAAATCCAATCTAAGGGTCTATCAGAGGAGCATCAATTGTGGGAGGACTATCTTTTTGTGCAACTTCAAAATATTGTTGCTAAGGAGGAATACTTTTGGAGGTAGAGATCTTGTGCTATTTGGCTCAAGTCTAGGGATCATAATTCTAGGTTATTTCATCTTACTGCCCTCAGGAACAAATCACTAAAAAATATCTCCTCCATGATGGTTGATGGTTCACTATTGACTAATGAGGAGGTTATTAGGAGTGTTGCTACTAATTTTTTTGAGCATCTACTCGGGACCAACATTATGTGAAGGTTTATCTAGATGTCATCCCTCACCTTGTCTCAGAGCATCATAATAGGGATCTAGTTGCTATTCCTTCTTCAATTGAGATTAAGGAGGTGATATTTTCCTTTAAAGGTAATAAGGCCCTTGGGCTTGATGGCTTCCCTTTTCTATTTTTTCAATCTTGCTGGGATATTATGGCGGAAGATGTGATCAATGCTACCAAGGAATTTTTTGGCTCCATAAGATTTCTTAGAGAACTGAATGCAAATTTTATTGTTTTGATCCCCAACATTGATTTTACCAATGTCTTTGGATATTTTAGAACAATTATCCTATGTAATTCTATTTATAAGATCTTCTCTAAGGTGTTGGCCACTAGGCTCCAGAGGATTCTTCCTGATCTAATTTATAAGCATCAAAGTGATTTTGTTAGGGGATGAAAAATCTTGGATTCTATCATCATGGTCCATGAGATTTCCCACTCTCTTAATACTAATAAGGAGTCGAGTTTTTTTTAAGCTAAACCTTCTCAAGGCTTACGCTAGGGTTAGTTGGAAGTTCTTGTTGGTTGTTTTGGCTCACTTTGGTTTTCTCATAAGTTTTTGCAACTTGTGGATCATCTTATCTTGACTCCTTTTTTATTTTGAATGGTTCCCAATCTCCATTTTTCTAGATCTCATGTGGTTTGAGGCAAGGAGACCCTATCTCTCTATTTCTTTTCATTTTGATGGTAGAAGTTCTTGGCTAAAAAATTGAGAAGGCATTAACTATTGGCTCCTTGATGGGTTTCACTCCTTCCAAATGTGAGCATCTTATTGATCAATAATTTTTTGATGATATAATCTTGATGGGTGATTCTTTTTTTTTTGTGAAGTTAGGGTTGTTAAGGTGTTGATTAAGGCTTCTAAGAAGGCTTTTGGGAAGCATATTAATATTCCCAAGAGTCAAATTTTCTTCCTTAATACCCCAGATTTTCTCCAACTAAAGCTAGAAAGGATCCTATACTGCAATTAGGGTGATTTTCCATCAACCTATTTAGGTCTTCCCTTGTGTATTTCTAAGACTCTAGACTCCTTTTGGCTTGGACTCCTAGACAAGTTCAATAGAAATTTGGTTGATTGGAAGGGTACACTTCTTAGCTAGGTGGGGAAAGTGAAACTTATCTAATCTACTCTTCATAATCTTCCCCTATATGTCATGCATTTATTCAGAATTCCACTTGTGGCATGGGACCTAGTTTGCAGGCCTAAGAAGTGGGGTGTTCTAGGCATTAGAAATATTAGATCTTTAAACAAGACTTTACTTTTGAAGAAAATTTGGAGGCTCCTTAGTGGGGAGGCAGGTTGGGCCTCTTTGGTTAGAAATAAATATTTTTCTAGTGTGGGGAAACCTTGGGATATGCTAGTTTCAGATGTTATCCCTATGGGATCTTGTTTCTAGAGAAATATCATCTCGTGTAGGAACTTGATTTCTAAAGGTGTTAAGTGGTTGGTAGGTGATCGATCTAAAATTCTATTTTGGGAAGATGTTTGGTGTGATAATGAGCCTATGATAACTCATTTATGGGCCCCTCCAATTATTTCAATGTGTAAAAACCTTTTTGGTGACATGGTGGTTGACTATATCCATAATGGGGCATTAAAGGCTTTCTAGGATTGGGACCCTTCGTTGATTGTCCTTTAGGAGTTCCTAGGTAACATCAAGATTTTTATTTTTTTGAGACTTGATCGTGTGATTTGGGCTCCTTTTGCTAACGGTATGTTTTCTATAGCCACGGTCTTTGTCAATTCTTTAGAGAAGCCTAACTCCTTTCTGTTCTGGGGGAAATTATGGAATAAGTTGTTGATCCCTATGGTGGATATTTTTTTTAGATTCTTATGCAAATAAAAGTGTTAACTTAGGAAAATCTTTATGAAAGGGGATTTACAATTCCTAGTAGATGCATGCTTTGTGAATCTGATTCGAAGAGTTCCTTTCACCTTCTCCTTGGTTGTAATTTTTCTTCTCTCATCTGGAGTAAATTTCTTGCCTTTGGAATCTAGATTAGGTTTTCTCAGGCTCTCTTTGTAGCTTTGCAGATCAGTGTAAGTGCCCCTCATCCTCCCCCATTCTTCAAAGGCTTTGGGATCTCATGGCCTCACATATTGCATGGGGTATTTGGAAGAATGTAATAATATAATTTTTCGTGATTCTAAACTCAAAATGAATAGTGTCTTCATCAAGATTCGTTAGGAAAATTTCAAACAATTTACTCTTTTTTGCTCTAAATATCCATGTTTTTCTCTATCCTCTTTCCTCCTTGGGCATGAATTATTGGTGATTTCTAAATGGAAGATTTCCCTTTTATCATCTAAGGTTGTAAAGTCTAGTATAAGTGCTAGATTGAGTACTAAGTGGAAGGCCCCACCTTCAAGGTGGGTTAATATTAATTTTGATTTGGTAGCCAAGGGTAACTCTGGTCCTACAAGTTGTGGTTGGGTGTTGAGGAATGACATTCGTAGGTTCATGGATGTGGTGGAACTCTTGTTGGGAAATTGGACCAATCACTATGTGAAAGTCAAGGCTGCATTCATTAGTATTAAATTTGTATTGGGAAAGGTATACTCTAAAATTTGGGTGGAGGGAGACTCTATAAACATCATCAACTTCCTACGTGGAATCCAAAAGCTTAGCTAGACTATAGATCAGTTGATTAAGGATGCTATTATGATGTTAATATCTTGTGAGGAAACTCATGTTTCTCACATCTAGCGAGAGGTAGACTCATTGGTAGATTTTTTCACTAATGAGGCTATCAGAATTAATGAGTATAAGGCATGGGAGGAGTACTCCCTCCTTCTCGAAAGTGATAAGGTTTTAATGTGAAATGATGGATTTGGCTGAGCTCATTTATTGGCATTATATTACCATTTTTACCTACATTATAGTCGCACGTGTTGTGGGTATCTCTTTTCTTGTTGGATCTCACTTGAACATCTCTATCCAAGGGTTTCTATGCTAGTAATTGTGAATATGGGGGTGACCAAAGTAGAATTGAGCCTCATTCTTGTGCTAGTTTGAGGAAGAAATTTTTTTTGGAGGATCCTTGAGCATGGTAACTTCATGCCTTTCCTAGAAAGGCTTCATGGAAATGATCCCAAGGCTACAGCGGAATTTATTTCATATTAGAATAATTGTAAGCTATATGTTAAGGTAATGGTATTCAAGATTAATGAGGATTTTATAGTTGCTATTACTGGGTTGCCTGTGGTGGCTCACAAATTATTCAAAGATAAGAAGAACAATGAGGAGGCTATGGTCCAATGCTTTAAGGATAATGAATGTAAAAAGATTATCAAGATGTTATCTTGGGGCTACAAGAGGACATCTCTAAAGAAAATTTGGAAAAATATTATGGAGATTATCATGTAGTATGTGACCCTTGAAGGCAGGTTTACTACAATCTTAGGCTAGAATTTCACTTTGTTAAATCATTTTAGACATGGGATTTTTATTTTGTTTCCTTTCTTTATCTTGTCCTCATTGGAGGTTTCTATGTATGAGCATTTGAAAAATAGGAGGGTGTGGTCATTTTTGCATGAGGGCCTCATCTTGAATATAATGGAGCATGTGAGAGCCCTTATTCTTGGTAAATCAATTAAGGTCAAGGAAAAGGATTTAAGTGATGCTTTCGTTCAACTAGTTCAGACCCTAACACTGTTGGGGAGGAGGAGTTGAATGAGGAGGGTGAGAATGGGTCTTCCTCCCTTGTGGCTACCCCTTCTAAGAAGAGAAAGAAGACAAACCCTGAAGGAAAATAGGGTGCCAAGATGATTATTCTTCAGGAGTTCAAGTCCTAGTATATTGGCAATGATATGGATATTGTTTCTAGGGATTATGAGTCTAAGGATAATGTTGTGTTTAATGGGTAGGATGATGTTGCGATGTGAGGTAAGGAGAAGGGTTTGCAAGAGAATGTATTGGTTATGGAGGCCAAGAAAAATCCTAGAAGGGCTTCCAAGTTTATTTCTATGTTGAAAAATTAGGTGCTGAAAGATTCTTTAAAGAATACCATGGAGCATTGCAAGAAGGGTATAGAGGAGAAGATTGTTGAAATTGATGATTCCCTGATTTGAAAGACACCAAGTGTGGAACCCTCTAGTGAGAAGTATGTGCAGGATAAGGAGGGAGTTAATCTAAGGTCTAGCAAGCCAGAACCTCTTAAGGTGAACCCATTTCCAAATGATTTCTTATACCTAAATGATGATACCACCTCAATGTTCAAAATCCTTGACATGGTGCATGTGGAGACCATTGGCACTTTCAAGTTGGCAAAGTGGATGCTACAAGAATTCAACAAGGTGAATATAAAGATCGAGGGATTGAAAGAAAATGTGTAGAATATTTTGAAAGGATTTTCCTTATATTTTTTGATTGATAGAATTATGGATTTAGCGTGTTATTTTTTCAACTTCAACTCCTTATGTTAGCAGTGTCTCTCTGAATTGGAGGCCAAGGTTTTGGACACCAACATGGACATCAAGAAACTGCTACAAGCCTACCACATTTCTATTAAGAATAGTGTTGATTCCTTGGAGGTCATGTTCTGCAATATTAGTGAGCTAAGAGAATACCAACTCTACTTTATTGAGCTGATGGAAAAGGACTAGACTTCAAACAAAAAAGAGAAAAAGGTTGGAAAGGATGAAGTTAAAGGCCTTGCTACTAGAGGGAAGGGAAACTTGAGGAAATCCTTTGAGGAGGAGAAAAAATAACTGTTGGACATGATTGACCTTCATAGGAACTAGAAACTTGAGGTGGCTAACACCTTAAGGAGAATGAAATAGTGTCTAGTTTTGTGTTTTTCTTCATTGTTTTCCTTATTTTTGGTTTTCTATTTGTTTCCTATTGTTTTGCTATTTTTTTTGCTAATAGTTGTTGCTGATGGTTTAATGTTTTATCTTTAAGCAAGATTTTGTATGTTCAATTGTAAAGGGTTATGGGTCCCTTCAAAACCTATTTTTCCCATATAATTAGAATACATCTATATAATTTTTAGGAAGCTCATGAACTATATGATGATTTAAACCTTGATATATGAACCAATTTCACCATGCATTATGGTGGGCTTTTAGAAAGTTCATATAGGATTTTTATAAAACTCATGAACTACATAAATTTTGAACCAATCTTGTCAACATCTTAGGAAAGTTAAGAACTTAAGGACCTTTATACAAAGCATAGATAAAAGGCTTAATAATTAAAAAAAAACCAAAAAAAGGAACCTTTCACTATTTTGAATGTTCACAAATTTGAAAAGTTATGAAAAGTAATAACCTATCAAAAATTCACAAGTTTTAAAAAAAAATGATAACTTTTCAAAAAGGTTGATGAAAACATGGAAATATCTACAAGATGAGAAGGCTAAGAAAATTTTACAATTTAGGACTTGTTTTTCATAAAACTCATAGTTTATTGATTTTCACAAGATTAAAATTTAGGAGGGCTACATAAAATAATTGCATCACATATTCATAATGTACCATAATCCTTTTGATGAAAATCAATGGTACTCTAGAAGAGTAGAAACTTGGTTAGTTACACCCCTATTCAACTAGTTCCAATATCTATACTCTCAAATTATTTAAGTATACAACAATCCCTAGATATGATGTTATAGATTATAAATCCTTTCCTTGTTTCAAATAAATGGTGAACTCATCTTCACATTTTAGCTATAGTCTTATAAACTCCTATATAAAATTATTGAAAACCCTGTAATAGTGATTTATTAAATAAATTATTAGTTCTTAGTTTGATTTTATAACACACACTAAATAGTTTTAATTTTTTTGTTGAGCTTCCTTCCTTTTCTTAGCTCAAATAAAATTATTATACTGATATTATCAAATAAACACCTTATATTTCCAAGGTAGCTCTTTGGAAATTTTTACAACTAATATATTTTCTATGACAACCTACAATAGCTTCATGCTTGTTGAACTAGTCCATGAAAATTATCACATCATATGATCCTATAAAGGTGATAAGAGTATTTTTTTTGGTTTATAAGGATCCAATAATAATAAAATAGTTTTCAATATTATTGTAAAATTTACAACTTATACTCGATGCCATTTCTACCATAATTACTTTTGGAATTTGTAAACTAGTTAAATTATACTTTTAATATAAAAATGAAAATAAATCTATAAATAGTAGTAAATTAACATAGGATAGTCATAAAATTAGTTCTAATAATACTTGGAACCTTTATATTTGTGGCTTAATACTCAAAAAAATTGATACACTGAATATAGTAATTTGGTCATACATTCCCTTATTGATTATGAACCCTTTTATAGATAATTTATAGTATAATAAGGTAATATACACTTATTGAAGGCCACAATATTCCTCCTATTACTTGATCCTACTATATTCCATCATTAGCTTGTGCTACTCAAAATCCTAGAAGGATAGGCTACTCTATTTTTCTCTCTTTAGTAATTCAAGTGGTTTCTTCTCTAAAATCAGTTAGTCCTTCACCTCTAATCATATTTCCTATAAGTAAATTATTTTTGTCCAAATATAAAGTGATTCTATAACCTTGGTTTTGAAAATCCATGTTTCACCCTTCAAGACGATTTTATTTATTCAATCAACCTTTTTCAAAATAGAACCTTCTATTCACTTATTCATTGGTAATTTGTGCCTTGCAAGTTATATTACATTAGGCCAAAATATATATAGTTTATACTTTACTAATAATCTATTGAGAGAACACTAATGTACTTATTTCCCACTTCTCCTTTTATCTAGAATGTAGCGAGCATATCTTAGAAGGAAATGTTTTAGAATTATACTATACCAATAAAATGTCTTATTTCATGAATGAGTTAAATTTATTCATCTAAGAAATTTAATATATTTTTGTCAAGTAACACAAATAAAATCATTTCGGTCACCTTGTCACTAATAATGTTAAGTATTATAAGCTATTGATGATCCATGTGAAAGTAATCTGAGTGCATGGAAGATGCTTCCTATACTATTCTAAGAAAAGGGGAGCTACAAAATATTCTTTAAAAACCTTAAATAAATTATAGTTTCAAACTGATGCACATTCTAAAATATGCAACCAGATTAGAAATGCAAACTATAACATAGTGATTACATGGGAAAACCCTTTCAAGAAAAAAACTAAACTCTAACTATGTAGCTCAATTGTATTATCAGCAATAACAATAGTTACAATACAATGTGTAAGATATACTATTCAAGAGTATCACACCATAAAAATGATCTAGAGTAATTTTGATAGCATAACAACATGTCAACAATCTTCAACTTGTCATCTTGAAAAATTCACTAAGGAATCAAGTATTTATAACACTCCAACATGAAGAGAGGGTTCTATAATTTTACATAAAAAAATCACATGCCCAAGTGTGAACATGAGTTCATTATGACATGTTGTCATAGTCGGAACCCATAAATTGTGGCTTTTTTATAAATCCAACACCTACTACTTAAAATTAGCTTCCACTCAGCATGCAGGGAACCTGTACACATGCAATTTCTAAATACATACTTGGTTGGCCCCATAAATGCAACCTATCTACCATAGTGTGAATTGGAAATCATTATACATGACTCTTATAGTTGTCATAACTTGTCATAGCAAGTTGTCATAGCTTTTCATGAACTTGACATGGAAACTTATGGAGAAAGCCATCAAGTTAGCCATAAATTTAGCACCTCCAAAGTGGGATTCCTACCTCAACAAATTTAGCTTACAAATTGCACATGCCACCTTCCATGTAAGATGCCACCCCACTAGTAGGTTCCACCAAATGAAAAAAAAATTGTACGAAATAAATAGGAAATAAATAAATAATATCAAATAACAATAAGTTAAATGCTAGGAATCAAATATTGTGATAGCTTAATCCAAAAAATTCTCCCACTTTTCAAAGACCTATCAAGAGTCATTTGTAATTAGCTTCTTAGGGCCCAAAGGACCATGGAAATGGAACAATACTTGGGCTTTTTTTTGCTCACTAGTTTTTTTTAGTGTGTCTACAAAATTCACCAAAGTGTCAAACTTCTCCAAATTCACCTTTCCATCATCTACCATATCATGAATAAAATGAAATTAAACATAAATGTGCTTTTTTCTAGCATGGAAAGTAGGATTCTTTGCTAATAAAATGGAACTTTGACTATCAAAATAGATAATTTTATGTCTTTCATCAAAACCAATATTAGATCACAATTTTTTAAGCCAAATAGCTTCCTTACAAGCATGAGTAACTTCCATGTACTTTTCTTCTATAGTGGACAAAGTGACTATAGCTGATCACTTACTCATCCAACTAATAGCACCACCAAATATCATGAACACATAGCGACTAATACATCTTCTACTATCAATGTCACGTACCCAATCTACATCCACATATCCATGAATACTCATTGAATACTAAGGTCTAATAAGATAACCATGAAATATAGGGAATACTCGAAAGCACCCTACAAGTATCTAATGTAGTGTAAAAAATTTTACACCTTTACAATTTCACAATATGTTTAGGTCCCCTTAATTAATTGGACTTAATAAAACTTCTAATTGACCAGATTATGCATTCCAATGCCTTATTATTCCCATTTTCTAAAATGGAAGCTTACATTAAACAATTTCCAGTAGTAGTAAAAACAACTTGGAAATTTTGTGTCCTAGATTTAGGTTGTAGGACCCATTCGCGCAAGGGTGAATGGGCCCCCTTTAAGTGCCAAGACTAAATTTTTAATATGTTTTTAGTAGCATTTTAATGATTTAAATTCAAGTTTCAAATGTTGGCTTGTGGAATCTATTTTTTGGTAAATTAGATAAACATCTATAAATACATAGTTTTTTATCAATTCAAATCTAACAAGGAAGAAAAAGGTATTTAAGGAAATTTCCACAATAGCAATATTACTATCAAGAGTATTTAAGAGTAGATTTATTAGTCATCTACAACAATAATCAATATCATCTCATCATGTTAAAGTTTATGCATCCTCATGTCATGTTTTGGAGATAACATTGTGATGTAGGTTTCACAAATTCAAGAAAGCATTCAAGCATCAATCAATCAATCCAATTCATGCAAGATCCAAGCCTTAGATTGATGTGTTAGACTTTAGTACTCTAAGGGAAGCAATTAAGGGTTTGGTGAGTTGTGACATAGCATTGTACATTCATCAATTCCTTCCATTTACCATTATTTCATCATCAAGGTTAATTACCAAACTGGGCTTTGACTATGGAAAAACCCTATTCACCCAAAAATAAACATTTTTTATTCTCTCTTTGTATGCTTAGATTTACAGGTAAAGAAGGACTAAAGATTGATCAAAAGATAAATTATGCAAGGTTGTCAAAGTTTTCATAATTGTTGTCAAGCCACAAAATCTCAACTACAAATTTTATTTCTAGTTTTTTGACAATCAAACCTCGAGAAATCAAAAGCTTACATTCAGGATCTGATGACTGCAAAATCATATTTTGGACCCCTAGACTAGGAACCATTTTCACTAGAATAAACTAGTCCTACTACAAAGCTAAGAACCCACTTTTGATAATAGGTGAACACCATTCTACCCTTCTCATATCTACTTGCAAATTACTATTTTTCTTTCTGTTATCATAATTTTTTGCATTTCAATTATCGGATCATGCAATTTATTTTGTTAATTTATTTTAATTTATCTCCTAGAATTTCCAATCAGTCATTTTTGTCATAAGTAAATAGCAAAAATTTCTAATAGGGTTGATTCACCCCAAGGTTGAAAGTCAATCCTATCCTTGGGAGATCTCTTTCTCTCATGAAATTAGGGAAAAATTCACCTAGATCCTATTGTTATATACACCTGTGACATAGGATCCCATTTTTCTTTATTTCATTTTGGTGAAACCAACATGTTAACATTACATACCTTTTGAAATTTCTAATAATCACATTTCTTAATCAGGGTTTCATCTTTGCATTTTACAATGTCATAAAAATCCAAAAATATTATATTCTATATTGCATCATAGGTTGCATTCAAGTTTTTTAGTAATATTTAGATTACATTTACATTCATATTGAATTCATTAAGTGTTTATTATCTAAAATTGTTCATTTCATCTTTCATTTTAGCTCAAAAACAAGTGAAAATTGTATAGTTTTAATTTAAATTTGCATCAAATCATTATGTTCAAAAATTTTCATTTTCAAATTAGTTAATTATTGCATGGTAGATCTGAAGTTTGCATTCAAACATGTCCTTTGTTGTTGCATTTTTGCATATGGATCACATTGTCTCAAATTGAAAATCATTGCATTGTTTGATTTCAGAGCTACATTTTTAGGTTGTGCATCTTAGAATAAATTAATTACTACATTTTAGGTATAAAATTTGTATTCAAAACTTTCCAAAAGAACTTTTACCTTTGTTTCAAATTGCATATTGGATTGCATTGTCCCAAGTTAAGAAAAATATGGCAAAACTGTCATTGGTTAACCTATTTGCAATTTGAGAAAGAAACAATAAACAATATAAAACTTCAAATTTTAGTTTTTCAGAACCCTATACAAGGACCGATTCACCCTTGCTTGAACTTGTCCTTGTACAAGTGTCTCAAACAATTTTTTTGCAACATTTTGTCTTTGTATCATTAGTTTTTTCTAGCTTGTAGAAGTCTATTTTGAAATTATGAAAAAAAATTATTGTATGCAAAAGAAAAGGTGTTATTTTTCTTGATTTGTTGCAAATTCATTAATATTTTTGGCATTCCAGTATTGAAAATCATCAAATATGTAGGAAAATTATGTTCATTTTCTAAAGCATTACATATTTTCAGTAGATTAGTTTTCATTTTACACAAATAGCGGCATGTTTTCTTTTCAAACATTTGGTTTTCATATTATCACATGGCTTGTATGATTCTATTTTCCTTAGTCATGGTCATAATTTAAGAAAAAAATAAAAGATTTTTCAAGCATGTTAGTTACCCTCCTAACATCTATTGGATTTGAAGCATAGATATTCATAACAACCATAATTTTTTTCTCCCGATACCTCTCAAATTTATGATGAAGGTATCTTAGTGTCAGAAGATCCAATCACTGATCTTCACAAGAATATTGTTTTTCCCTCTCCCCCTACCACACCCACTTGGGAAGAATTATGGAACAAAAGGATGAGATCATTGACACATTCCTTAACATCACCTTTCCTAGTTTCCATTCATCGCCCAACATATCTCCCACTTGTGAGAATACTTTATTGCAAGAGAGAAAAATCATGGATAATCATGAAAACCATAGTTGTTCTTCTCTTGATACCACTCCTACTTGTGATAGTGTCTTTGTGTTAGAAGATTCAACCATTGAGAATCATGAGAATCTTGTTTGTTTATCTCCTTAAACCTCTCCTACTTGGGAAAATATTGTTATACATACATATGACAAGGACAATTTCTTAGATGAACATGCTAAAATCACCTTAGATTCCCCCTGATTAGAAAGTTATCAACAAGAAGTCACATCTATTGATTTTATGAATACATAAGTATCTACTATATCTCCCTTGATTATAGGACCTTCAAAAACTCCTTTTGGACCTCCCAAGAGTCATCTAATCACTGGGCCACCTAAGATTCATTTTGAAACTCCTAAGAGTCCTTTAGTTATTAGACCTCCTACACTGGTTCTCATTATAGGACCCCCTAAACCTCCAGGTGTTATCTTGAACTTTACAAGGCAACTAACTAGTAACAATGTTTCACAACAACCAATTTATCATACCATTGATCATATATATAACACATGGAACAATAGGCAACCCAAAACCATTACAACATGAATACAACTCTCTCAACCCATTTTACCCAGTGCTCCTCATTTTCCTTTGCATAGTGGAAATTAGTATGATCTTGTGGAACAACTTCATAACACTGAGCTACTAAGATATCTCTTTGGAATTTTGTTCAAGCATCACCCCTTTATAATGGCATGCTTCAAAATTATTTGAAAAAAGTTGTTATACCTCCTAGTTGGCAGCCAAATGATGTAGCAGCCCTAATTCAAGGTATGAAGTCAATCAACTTAGATATTACCATTCATCAAGATGAGTTACCTATTGGAATTTTGTGTTTTAATTGATGTCAATATACCTTTGTTTTTGCATTGATTTCAACCTATGGAGATGCTTTGATTGGTTGAATTATGTTTTCATTAGTAGTGTCACTGATGTCAACCTCTAGCCTCACTTTGATGAGCATGTGTTGGTGATGTTAAACCTCTTGTGTGGTTGAGTTACTGAGAAGGTGTGCTAGATGTTGAGTTTGTTGTTATGGTGCTTGGTTTCCAAGTTCTTTTGAGAAAATTTGAATAAAAGATAAAATAAAGTGGTGAAGTGTGTTCAATGTGGCACAGTGGTGTTCAGTGTTTTCTCCACATTTCTTCATGAATGAAGATCTACTAATGCAGTTCAGATATGTTACTTATAGGTGTTTTAACTAGAGTTTCTTGTTATGGATCATTGTGTAAAGAAAGTTGTGTTCACTAGTGTCTAAACTATGAAAGCAGTGTTTTCTAGGAGAAATGGTTTTTCTTTGCATTTCTCCATAGTTTGGATTTTGGTCTCACAGATTTTTGAAGTGTGCTTATATTTCTAGTATCTATCTTCAGTTTGAGTAGTTTGTGTTTTGGTGCTCTGAAAGGTTGGATTTAGGTGTTACAATGTGTGGAAGGTTAACTAGGTGTATAGGATAAATATGTATTTTTGTGGATGATTTTGTGAAGGATTTATTGGATTTTAAGGTTTTTATGTGTTGTATGTGGTTTGAGAGTCATCTTTGGATCAAAGGAAGCATGTAGTTAATTGTTTAATGGTGTTAGCATAACTTCAATCAACCTTGGGTGTTTACACTAATTATAGATGTACTATGGTGTTTGTGGAAGCATGGAATTGCATTTATGTTTGGATTTAGGTCTAAGGTAAGGTGTGTTGTGCTCCTCCTTCATTCCTCTCCACCATGGGAATGTTTTGGTACTGACCTAATTTGAATTTACACATTTGAGGTGCATAGCAAACCTTGTAGATTGCTTTCAAGATTGAAGACAATATATATGTATGATGATTTGATGGAGGAAATGTGTGTGAAATTTGTAATGCAAAGTGTTGCAATGTGAAGTATGAAAATGTGAAATGCAGTGTGAGATTTAATGCCTAAGGCTAATAGAAGCAATGAGAAGAAGGTTTCTACATTCTACAAAGAGAGTGTGAATGTTCTAGTGAAGTAGTAGTGGAACTTTTCTATTGCTTTGAGATAGATTCATCATTGTAACAACCTTTATCTCCTTCTTTCTAGTCTAGTGGTGAGTCATTGGTAGTGAACCCTTCTTTTATTTTGTGCAGTGAGCCATCTAGTAGTAAGCCTATTGTATTTATAGTTGCAATTGCTTTATATTATGAGCTAATTCTCATTATGGTTTTTCCCTTCTTGGGTTTTCCACATAAATCCAGTGTTCTCATGTATTTGGATGTGTTTGAATTATTGTTTCTCGTGTTTATATTCTACTAATGCATGATAAGGGTTTAATGGTTGTTAAGGGTTTAAGGACTAATGTAGATATGAATGTTAATGAGGGTTTTGATGTTCCAATGTACAAATGATTCACCCCCCTCTCAATTGTCTTGTGCATTTAACAATTCATATTAGAGTAAGGTTCCTTAGAAGAAAGATTAACCATTTGAGGTAGATCTGGGATGGCCCACAAGAAGGATGCTCCTTTCTTTTATGGATCTGATTATGCATTCTAGAAGATGAGGATGGAAGGTTTCATTATCTCTTTAGGGTTTGGAGTTTGGAAATATGTTGAAACTAGATATACAATGCCTACAAATGTGTTGGGATTATGGAACTTTCAACATGAGCATAAAGTGTGGATGGTTTGTGTTGGTTTTTCCTATGTTGTCATTTATGTCAATATGGTGAAAAATATATGGGAAGTCTACTTGGTTTATCAAAATCCATTCTATGTCGGTAATACTCTTTGTAATAGATCAGTGCATTGTTATTTGAGTCTAGAATTCACCACAAGAATATATAGGACTGTAATCTCTTAACCATGTTATCATGACTCATTCAAATAGTTATAGCCTGGATCTTGGGAAATTTTTGGTTATGATTAAAAAAATTTGTTTGACATAGTTCAACTTTCTATTCTACTATTGTTCTTTGCTTGGTATATCTGGGTGGGAGACTCTGCATTTTCCTAAGGTGAACATTCTCATGTTGCAATTTTGTTGATAGTCTCTTTGATGGTATTATGATGGGAAATTAATGTGTTCTCAGATCTGGAAGGTGGTTTCTTTGAGGATTATCTGTTGGTTTGGAGAATTGTGTTCTATTCTTGGTCAATTTAGTGTATGCAATACATCATGGAGACTAGTTATGCTTTATGGATGTTAGTCAACTCGGTATAATGCACTACATGGATAAAATGTTTAAATCATATATGGTGCCAACAAAGAAATTTTTGATTATTATTTTTTCATCTAATTAGGTTGACCTAATTGATTCAAATAATGTATACTTGCATATATAAAAGATTCTTTGAAGAGAGAATGGATGTATGCAAAAGAGATGTGCAAAAAGGATTAAGGGGTATGTGAAAATCTAAGTTTGAATGCTTTATTAAATGAGGATCAGAACAAATTAGTTGAGTGACTATTGTGGGAGGTAGTACTTTATACTCTGAGCTCCATTGGAACTAAACCCTGCACATTGAAGGCGTATCCTATCAGTTCAATGTTTTGGCAGTGAGCCACAATCTTTGTATCTTGGCGATTAGCCATCTTTTGTACTGAGGAAGTGAGCCTTTTTAAGGACAGTAAGTCCTGGTAGTGAGCTCTGTAATATCTTTTATCTAGATATAATATGTTCTGAGTTAACCCTCACCATGGTTTTTCCCTTTTTGGGTTTTCCACATAAAAATCTTGGCGTTCATGTGTATGGTTGTTGTCATGCCCACATTTTTAAATCTAAACAACTTAACAATCTGCAACTACTTTACTAATTTTCAAATATATATTTTTTAAATGCTTACTTAAAAGACTAAAACAACACAATTCACTACTTATAGCTATGGTCAATGATCACACTAGTTCGAAGTAAAGATAGAAATGATTTATTATTTTTAGCATTAGATTCTACTTGCTTGGGATCGGCTTAACGTGCGTCTTACATTCCATCATTTTGAAAAATCCTCACTCCCAATACCTATAATTGTAAGATCTACATGACTTGGCACACAAATAAGATCAAAGGTTTTTAGCACATGGTTACTAAGACAAGCTATATAAATTAGTGATAGTTTACAATATTGGGAGAAAGTGGCAAGTCACATACATGATAGGGGCCCAACCTAATGCCTCGAGGGCTCATTGCTTGATGGCATTTCCTACATATATATTTCACTGAGGCATCGTAGTTTGACATTTCACATTTCATACTAGGTTACTTACAATGAGGGAATCTCCCCTCGGGGTCAACATATAACTTTACTTTGACACGACATAATCCCAATAATGTTTACATACACTAAACTCAATTCCTAGCTCAAAATACATCATATGCCCCCTATTTTATAAGTTATACACTATGAGAGAAAACCCCCCTATAGGGTTCTTAAAATGTGAGATGAGTAGTAAGACTAATGATATGATAAAAAGATTACAATAACATAATTCACAACCTATCCAAGTCAAATTCTAGATGAATTATCTAATCTAATATTGAATAAGGAATCACCTATTAATGGACTTTAAAGCAAAAATACTTACAATCATGTAGCTTTTAATTATCATCAAGTAAATTAGACAATTCATATTTCTTTAAATCCATCATGCAATAATAATTGAAAAATTCTCTTAAATCTTCAAAATTGAATGATATTGGAAGGAAGATAAGTTACTATCAATCTCTTTGCTCCAACATTACCTAGGGATTCTAGTTCTTGTAAAGATTTACTAAATTTTAAGCATCATTAATCATATAATCATTGTGCATCATATAAATTGAGTAAATAAATCATACAACCAAATCTACTTTGGAAATTTTTATAACTAATCAAAGAAATCTCATATGCTTTCATGAAAAGAGCTCTTCAAGACTTGGACAAGATTTTAAAACTACTATAATAAGTTGCCATTAAAAAAAAGTAACAACAAATTAATAAATGTAGCCTTAACCATGCCTATAAAATCCCTTAAGATTGAAAAAATTACAATGTCAAGCATCATCCTATTGTGAGCATTAAAACTTTTTAATAAACACTTTACAACTAAAAAGTTAATCAAATAATGTCAACATTTTATATAATTTTAAAAAAATATACAAAATGAGTCCTTTACTGAATGAATACTTGAAAATTGTTGAAAATATAATGAAAATAATTTAAGGTAAGAGGCCCTCAAGTATCATTCTCTATATTCACAATGGAACCAATCACATATATAATTATATTATCTCTTGATTCAATGTATTCATATTTTAAAAAATTATATGTAATCTAATCTATACTATATAATACACCCTAATTTAAGCCTAGTTGCAAATCCTAATTTAACACCAAATAGATATTTTATTTCGATTCCTAATTATTCTTCAATCCACTTAGTCTTTTAATAGGCTCATTTAAGGATAGTGCCTTAAGTGTCATAAATAATAATAACTCCATAAATAAATAAATTAATAAACCAAGGCCTCTAGAAGACATTCCAATTTGAAAGATTTCAAAACCCATAGGTTACTCTAATAGAATTGTTTTGATATGCTTCAAAAATCCCATTCACAAGTATTATCTAATGAGAAATAAGACCTGCCAATTAATATTAAAAGATGAGCTTGGTGCACTCTTAGGTGACGTGCAACATTATGGTAATATAAGAACATCAGTAATACAATTGAGAGATAGTTTTAGATTACATTGAGATTTTTTGATAAAAGAGGGAATAGTGCTCCTATGAATGAAATTCAAGACAAATATTAAGATATAAACATCTTATCAAAACATTACATGATCATCATTTTAAAAAATTATAAAAAAGAAGAAGATAGTTTTAAACAGCCTCAAAAAAATTGGCATAAATTTCTCATTTATGAACCAAATTTGATGATTCAAATTGTGTTGGAAATAGGAATAATAAGAGATGAAAACCCATAGATTATATAAAAAAAAATTGAAATGCAAAAGCTATTAATAGATGAAGTGAGGCGTTTTAGCAACTGTAGTTATATATATTTACATATGTCTATGAAGATAAGCAAGATATCTTCACAATAGAACAAAGGAATGTTAAAGAGTATAAACATTTGGCTGATAAATCACTAAATAGGCACAATAATTGTTATTATCTAAGCCAATTAAAAATAGATCCTATATTTTAAAACTCTCAAAATACATTTAAAGCAAGTTTGTCTAAATTAGAGATGAGAAATCATTGATTTTCCTTTGCTTAAATTCATCATTCTATGCAAGTATTTTCAGATTTCATCATTCTATGCAAGTATTTTCAGATGCAACAGAGTTTTTATATTAGAAATTGGACTGCAAATCTTGAAACCTACTTTTAAAAATTGCTAATATCTTTCTTTTTGTGTGGCATGACACAAGGAACTATTGATGATTTCCTCAACTCATTGCTTGACACCTTTTGTATCCAAACATGATTGGAGGAATATAAGTAATTTCTTCCATTTAAGATAAATCGGGCACCAAAAATACAAAGTTATTAAATCTATTATAATAGTTTGTGGTTTTGGAGGTAAACTCTATACACAAGGGAAATTTATTAGCAGTAAAAAAATTATTGATAAATTTTATATCCATTTAAGACAAAGTTTATATTTTCTATCCAGACAAACCTATATAACTTTCTTTTCTAAAATGTTTCAATATGGCTTTTGTAAGTTCTTCTGTAATGAAATTTGCATGCTCCTTTCTATCTAAATCCTGGTAATTATTCACATTATAATCCTAGTTCCATAAATATCAAGATGAAAGGAGATCCCCTTCCCTCATTTCTTTGCTTATACATAGAGTTAATGGAATCCCACCTGAAGAGCTGAGGACTTTCTCCTGAATACATGCTACCATGACAGCAAAAAGATCAGCTACATATTACCTAAAATGGGACTGCCAAGCTTTCGAAAGATGAGCAATATTGGGTGTAAACACACACATGAAAGAGATCCATGGCCCTTCAACATTTATCTCCAAAATACGAGTGGAGGAAATAAGACAGTAATACAAATACCTTATCTCTATTCAACTCTTCTGATAAAATCCAGCATGTCAATAGCACTGGGAGAGAATCCTTTATAAAACTTTGAAGTAAGTCACCTGCCATGAATTTCGGCGAGTTTTCTTACAGCCAGATCATTTTGGTTATGTAAATTAGATTATTTTTATCTTCTATTATTATTATTCTTTTTTTTTCTATTTATTTTTCTTTTCTTGTTCTAGACATTATTTTTCTGACAATTTTTTTAGCACAGAATCATTAAATTAATATTGTATAGATACCGGCTACTTCTAGTGCTGTAAAATGCAATGGCTACCAGAGCTATCCTCACACATAGTGAATAGTAGAATTCAGACCATCTTCATATGTTAAACATATTACATTATTCTTCTTAAATTTTATATGTTGGACATCATATTTCTTCACAGTTTTGGGCCATTATACTGGCTCCTATACTTTTAAAGTCCAAAATGTGGAGGCATAGACAAGTCATGTGAACTGTTTGGAAAAATATTGTTGAAAATGTGGTCTCAAGGAATGCAACAATAATAGATTATGCATAAATGAGTTTTGACAATCATACAAATTGTGGAAGTAAGATCAGGCGCTAAAAATGTTTGAAAAAATTCTTCAAAAGAATATTCTCTCATGAATTCATAGATTGTAGGAAATGAACAATAAAATTTACAAATAGAACTTACATGTAGTTGTAATTGGTAGGTGTAATGCCTCCTTCCACTCACCTTCCAGTGTTTTCCCCATGTTAGGGTTATATGCAATTATGGAAGCATTAACATGGTAGTCAACTATTCACAAAATCCTTCCATAGATGACATGGTTTCCTAGAATATGTAGATTGTACGGAATGGCCCCCCTATTTTCTCTCCACTCCCCTCCACATGCTTTCCCCCTCCCCAAAAACATCAACCCTTGTCCCTTTTTTTTTCCATGCAATTACATGTGTAATCCAAAATCCATTGCTTCCTCGATGCTCTCCACATTCGACTTGCATACAATTATAGAAGCATGGGAGAAGGCACGTGGGAAGCCTGGCTTTTATTTATTTATCTTTATCTTATTCTTTTTCTTTAAACTACATTCTTATCTCTCCTTTTGTTTTTGTAATCCTTCTCTTTTAAAATAAAATAACCATATTAACATATACTAATATTAAAATTTAATAGTTTCTTAGTAATATTTACTTTTAATATATAATATTGTTATTAATATTATTTCTATTTTCTTTTTCTAATAGCAAAATATTTTATGTTAAGTTTTGTGCATGATGCATAACCCAACGTTGTCATGGGTTCTTCAATTTATTAAAATAACCTAAATTTAAAATGGTTGAAAAAACTACATAATAATGGAATTGTGGATTATCCAGTAAGGGAATTTTGCATATTTGGTAATAGGATACACATATCAAATAAGGAGATTGTTTACCTTTATCTCCATATTGATGGATAGGTTTAGATGGATATGATCCAGGTGGATCTTGAAGGCCTCAAAAATCCAGCAGCTTCAGAATCTCCCAAAACTAGCATCAATGCATAGAGCACAGCGATACGATCCTGATGCAACTTGAAGTGTGTCAAAAGGAGTTCGTTTGCTCGAGATATGCTCGGTCAAAGTTCAACAAGGGCCAAGGATGCCAGATGGTTGACTGAAAAATTTCACCATCCTAGAATCAGCCGAAAGTAGTCTCAAATCGAAGAGCTCACTGGCAGGATTCTGACGCAACTTGAATCGCGTCAAAAGGAGATCGTAGGAGGAAGTTATGCTTGGTCAAAGGTCCGATCAAATAGGGTACCAGGGGTTGACAAGAAGTGAAAAAATTGATCATCTCAGAATTTGTCAAAATCGGCATCAAATTGAAGTGCTCGTCGAGACGATTTCGGTGGCGTTCGTTTCATCAAAAACGGAGCTCGTATGCGCAAGATACGGCTAGTCAAAGCTCTCGGTTGACTTGGTGGACTTGAAGGTACAGTGATGATGTCATCATCTGTACAGTTGACGTCAGCACATGGTACGAAATCCAAAGTGGACCAATCATAGATTGACACGTGTCATTCGTACGATGATGTCAGCATACCTACAAGATGACGTGGCAGACAAGCGGCATCCGAGTCAACAGCCCAGTCAGCGATGATGTGGGAGACAGGTGGCATCCGTGGTCCAGTCAGCGCACATATGGCATTGAGTCAGCGTTGACGTGGCTGACAGTTGGCAGGTGACTATGCAGATGACGTGTCTCAATCGGCGAATCATACACTGCCACGTGGCAGTCTTTGGGAGCGACATGTTCCCTCCTCCTCCTATCGGCATTTGCGAGTCTGTTTGAACATTTTACTAAAAGAAGAGGTGATTGTTAAACGGGTTTGAACACGTAACCCCCTGCGCAAAAAATGCAACCTCAACAGTTAGCCCACAAGCCGAGCGCTCAATAGTCTTATAGCGTTTGTTTGTTTTGTTGTTTGACTGTTAGAATTTGGTTATAAAAAGCCGACGGCCGGGAGTCGAACTTAGGACCGTCGGGTTCCAAAACTACTTTACTACCGATACGCCCGATAAATGGGTTCAAACATGTGTGGCAGGTTTCTTATATCGGATAGTTAGGCCGATGCCTAACTAAAAGGATTTAAAAAGGGCTACATTTTTAAAATTTGTTGAAACAAACCCTCATAAGGGTTAGGCCCGAATTTCCAAAAGGGGTATATTGTTAAAAGGAGTTAATTATTTTGTTAGGCATTAAATAAGGTGGTTTTGGGCATTTTTAGCCAACTTCATGTATAAAAGGGAGGTATGTGAGAGTGCTTTTCATTCGGAGGTGTTTGGGTGTTCTCTTGGTGAGAGCTTTTAGAAAACTCTTGAGTGATCTCATTCTTGTAGAAACTCTTGGAGAGTTTATTTTCTCTTAGTAAAGGGTTTGGAGTGAGAGTTATTGGAGTATTTTGAGGGCTAAGTGGTCTCTAGGAGAAGAGATAAGAACTTAGTGAGTCCTTGAGGATTTGTTTGACTTTTTTGAGTCATTTGTAAAAGCTTGACACCTATGTACTCTTTTGGAGTGTGAGTTGCAGTTTCGTTGTCTAGAAGCATTGTATTGTTGACAGAAGGTCTGGGCAGGGTGCTAGAAAGTTCTTGTCAAGACATTGTTTCAGTGGGAAGCAGATTGTAACTCAGTGAAAGACCATCGTGGTGTAAAAATAAGTTGCATCATAGTAATGGCATTGATCACGCTATTTTGCGGATCCGGAGACGTAGCCAGAATTTGGTGAACTTCGTAATCAAATCTTTGTCTCTCTTTTCTTGGTGCATGATTTTTGTTAGCTTCTTTACTTTTCTATGTTTTATGTGGTTATTTGCTCAATTCACAAGCATTGTCAGTTTCAATCTTAAATTAAATCTGTATCCTGGTGAATCTAACAATTGTTAAGTGATTCATAGTAAGGAGTTTACAGATCAAGTTGGTATCAGAGCTAGTCTGACAAGTTGCAGGTTGTGGAATACTTCGAGCAAATTGAAGCAGTGAGGTGAGATGTCATCACATAAAGAAAACCAGTTTCCTTTTGTCTTCGATGCACAATTTTACAAGGCCTTCATGGCAATGAAAGCCAAGGCTGATGGAATGTATGAGGAATGGAAGTCTGAAAAAGAAGGCTTGTTGAAGAAAGTCAAAGATGAAGACTTGGTGAAAGCTCCTCATTCTTCTCATTCTCTTCCTTGTTCTCTTGGTGATTCTAAGAAACAATCTCAAAGTGTTGGATTGAGGTTGTCAACCAAGATGGACTATGAAGGAAAGGGGCTTGGTAGTCATGGACAAGGCATGGTTGAATCTGTGAAGATGGAAGCTGGACCTCGCTATGCAAGATCAAGGTATGGTGAAGGAGAATGCTCCAAGGCAGTGGACGCAAAGAATTCTCAGAAAGAAGAACCATTCCAAGAACAATCTGAGAGAGGGGATGGCACATCACTTTCAGGCAGCGATGACACATGCAAGATGTCCAAGAGAAGAATGAACACAGATTCTTCTCGGCATGCATGCATCAAGGGTGACCATCAAAGGTATAATAAAACTGATTGTTCCAATGTTTCTTTTGATTTTAAGAAGATTGGCAATGTAAAAAGTTTATGGTATAGAAGACCATGCACATTTTGTGGGTTGAATAACCATAGTGTTGCCAAGTGTTGGAAAAGAATGGATTTGTACAGGAAGGTAGAGTCAACTAGGAAAGGGACACAGCGTAAGGACCTGTCTCCAAGTCAGAGAAAAGAGAAGGGCAAGAAAGTCTGGATGTTCAAAACACCTTGCTCTTATTGCAACAAAGGTGGACATCAGGAACCTAACTGTTGGAAGCTTCATCCAAAGAAGGATAAGAAGAAGATTGCAGTTGATTCTCCATTGGTGAACACAGGACAAATGAAGAAGCTCATGTATGTGAGGAAAACTTCTTCACTCATGTGTGCAAAGGTGGGAAAAGCAGATGATTTGAAGCATGAAAATGAAGTAGTTGCTTGTAAGCCTAACTATCATGTGTTTCAGGGATCATCAGTGCCACAACATGAAGATTTGTCATGGAAACCTATTAAGAGGATTAGAAGTATTGTTCGCTCATTGTCATTATCATCCTTGTATTTGTTAATGTTGCTAATGTTTTGTACATGGATACTAGTTGGGGTAATGAATGCATAAGGATGTGAGAAAATGCAAATGGGTAGCAATGTTATTGCAATTTTCATAATTGTTGTATAGCTTTTTGATGAAGCAGGTGCAAAAAAAGGGTGGACAGATACTGGACAAGTGGGAAGGTGTTCTTTCTCACGTCATGTCTAATTAAGAACCTTTTGGAGGTCCAAAAGTTCCTCATTGGGGAGGAATGATCCAGGTGGATCTTGAAGGCCTCAAAAATCCAGCAGCTTCAGAATCTCCCAAAACTAGCATCAATGCATAGAGCACAGCGATACGATCCTGACGCCACTTGAAGCGTGTCAAAAGGAGTTCGTTTGCTCGAGATATGCTCGGTCAAAGTTCAACAAGGGCTAAGGATTCCAGATGGTTGAATGGAAAATTTCACCATCCCAGAATTAGCCGAAAGTAGTCTCAGATCAAAGAGCTCGCTAGCAGGATTCTGACACAACTTGAATCGCATCAAAAGGAGATCGTAGGAGGAAGTTATGCTTGGTCAAAGGTCCGGTCAAACAGGGTACTAGGGGCTGATAGGAAGTGAAAAAATTGATCATCTTAGAATTTGTCAAAATTGGCATCAAATCGAAGTGCTCGTCGAGACGATTTCGGTGGCATTCGTTTCATTGAAAACGGAGCTCGTATGTGCAAGATATGGCCAGTCAAAGCTCTCGGTTAACTTGGTGGACTTGAAGGTACAGTGATGATGTCATCATCTATACAGCTGACATCAGCACATACTACAAAATCCAAAGTGGACCAATCAGAGCTCAACACGTGTCATCTGTATGATGACGTCAGCATACCTACAAGATGACGTGGCAGACATGCGGCATCCGAGTCAGTAGCCCAATCAGCGATGATGTGGCAGACAGGTGGCATCCGTGGTCCAGTCAGTGCACAGATGGCATTGAGTCAGTGTTGACGTGGCTAACAGTTGGCAAGTGACTATGCAGATGACGTGTCTCAATTGGCGAGTCATACGCTGCCAAGTGGCAATCTTTGGGCGCGACATGTTCCCTCCTCCTGTCGGCGTCGGCGAGTCTGTTTGAACATTTTACTAAAAAAAGGAGGTGATTGTTAATGGGTTTGAACCCGTAACCCCCTGCGTAATAGCCGTGACCTCAACCATTAGCCCACAAGTCAGGCGCTCGATAGCCTCATAGCATTTGTTTGTTTTGTTGTTTGACTGTTAGAATTTGGTTATAAAAAGCCGACCGCCGGGTTCCAAAACTACTTTACTACCGATACGCCCGATAAATGGGTTCAAACATGTGGGGCAGGTTTCTAATATCGGATAGTTAGGCTGATGCCTAACTAAAAGGATTTAAAAAGGGCTACATTTTTAAAATTTGTTAAAACAAACCCTCATAAGGGTTAGGCCCGAATTTCTGAAAGGGGTATATTGTTAAAAGGAGTTAATTATTTTTTTAGGGATTAAATAAGGTGGTTTTGGGCATTTTTAGCCAACTTCATGTATAAAAGGGAGGTATGTGAGAGTGCTTTTCATTCAGAGGTGTTTGGGTGTTCTCTTGGTGAGAGCTTTTAGAAAACTCTTGAGTGATCTCATTCTTGTAAAAACTCTTGGAGAGTTTATTTTCTCTTAGTAAAGGGTTTGGAGTGAGAGTTATTAGAGTATTTTGAGGGCTAAGTGGTCTCTAGGAGAAGAGATAAGAACTTAGTGAGTCCTTGAGGATTTGTTCGACTTTTTTGAGTCATTTGAAAAAGCTTGACACCTATGTATTCTTTTGGAGTGTAAGTTGCAGTTTCGTTGTCTAGAAGCATTGTATTGTTGACAGAAGGTCTGGGCAGGGTGCTAGAAAGTTCTTATCAAGACAGTGTTTCAGTGGGAAGTAGATTGTAACTCAGTGAAAGACCATCATGGTGTAAAAAGAAGTTGCATCATAGTAATGGCATTGATCACGCTATTTTGCAGATCTAGAGACAGCCAAAATTTGGTGAACTCCGTAATCAAATCTTTGTCTCTCTTTTCTTGGTGCATGATTTTTGTTAGCTTCTTTACTTTCCTATGTTTTATGTGGTTATTTGCTCAATTCACAAGCATTGTCAGTTTCGATCTTAAATTAAATATGTATCCTGGTGAATCTAACAATCGTTAAGTGATTCATAGTAAGGAGTTTACAGATCAAGATATGTCACATATATAAAGGATTTTTTTATAAAAAAAAATTATATAAATGAACATAACCATATCCACACATGTTCCTTAGATTTTAACTAATTAAAATGCATTCATATATCCATCCATGAATTTTTTGAATATTATTTTCATTTAAAGAAGAGAAATGTTGGAGTTCTAACTTAATTGGAGCATATATAATGAATTTGAATTCGCATAGTTATTCTATAATACTTGAATTCAAAGTTTATTATATTTTACCATTGACATGACTCTAAAGCTAGTTATTTTTCTCTAATAGTTTACCTACCCAAAACTCTCTATAATTAATCTAATATCACTTTAAATATGTTCATCAATAATTAGATGAATTAAGGGTTTAAGGATTATGCATTGTACTAGATTGGATATACCACAAGATATAAAATCTATATTTCTAAAAATGATATAAAGATAAATAATTAATCACCTATAAATTCAGTAGATTATTCATAATCTATGTTTTTGTTAAAATAAACATCTTCTATTTATTTATTTATTTTCAAGATAGATCTAATTTAGTCTCTGTAATAATTTCATACATTATCTTCTTATCTAGAGTTAAGCTCCCCATATCTTCCATTTACTTTCCTCAAATATTATTCAATTAGTAAATCCTAATTTATAATATGGATTACAACTAATTGAAAATAGCACTTTGTTTCTATTGCCAACATCTATAATTCTACATTGCAACAACCAATAAACTACAAAATGGCGATCGTTGGTGAAGTTTTTGTTGGTGAGAAGATTGGTTTAGTGGCGGGCTTGAGCAATTTCAATTTGAACTCAAGCCCTGGGATTCTTGGAGCATGGAAATTCAGGCAAGATACAATTTTTTATTTTTTTGATTCAACAGATGGAAAGGCGGGATCATGCGGTGAAGATAAGCTTTTGTCCCTTGGTGGAGAATTTGGGAAGGATAGGTCGTGTGGTGAAGATGTGGTCAAAGTTACATGTTCAGAGGAGAAATGTGTAGGTGAGACACTCAAGGTGTCTTGTGATGGTTTCCCTTCATAGGAGTTGGTTCCTAAGTTCCAAGAGGATAAGATGGTGGCTAGTGTTGAAGAGAGGGTCACATTAGGGGAATCCCATGTGTCTAATCTGAGTATTCCCCGAATTGAGCATGTTCTGGTGGAAGACAATTGGATGGAAGGGAAGTCTTCCCTACTGGGTCAAAAATGGTCTGACCTTTTTTCCTCAAAACTTAAAGTAAAAGGCATTGCTTTTGAGTTGGTGTCTTCTTCTAACAAGGAAGGTTTTTTCTCCTTCTCTATTCTGGATTCTCTTATTGAGAAGAATATTGTGAATATGGACTTCTCCTTGGTGGGTAAGGTATTAGGTCCTCAGCCTAATATTGAGGAGGTTCGTACTTGGGTGCATAAGAAGTGGGTGCTAAAAGGCCTGGTGGAAGTTGCAGCTATGGCAAAAGGATTCTTTTCCTTTTCCTTGTGATGAAGACCTGAGAAATGTGTTTGTGAAAGGGCCTTGTTCATTTGGGAGTCTCTCAATGGTTCTTCATTCTTGGGAACCTGGGATGGACCTATCCAAATGTCTCTGTAATTTTGCTCCTATGTGGGTCAAGCTTTTGAATCTTTTGTTGGAATACTGGGATGAAGAAGTTTTCAAGGTAGTAGCAAATTCTTTTAGAAGGATTGTTTCTATTGATGAAGCCACTCATTCTAGGAAGTGGTTAGTTGCAACTAGCTTTTATGTTATGATTGACCAGGATGTTGTGCTTCTTGAGTTCTTCTTAAAATCTAAGGTGGAATCTTGGAAGCAACAAATTGTCTTTGAAAACCTCCCTTTTGCTTGCTTCAAATGTAAAAAGACAGGACACTGGGCTAAGGATTTCCCTATGCCTGGTGTCCCTCCTAAGGCTGTTAAGCAATCTAAGGCATCAAAGATAAAGGAACCTAAGGAGAATAAAGGTGAATCTACTATTGGAAATGGTATGGAGGGTGAGGGGAATATTGAAATTCGTCATATTCCTCCTGTCTAGGCTGAAAAGGATCTAGAGAATCCTGGGGAAGGGGATGTTGATTTATCTCAAGATGTGGACCATGTTTCTGAGACTGTGTGTTCTCCAAGGAGGACTATGGTAGAGCCAGCTATTGTTCCACCATCTCTTCTCTTAGCTAGTTCAGATATAATAGTTGGCGAAGGAGCTCTAGTTGTGGCTGACATTGTGAGTAAAGGTGAAGAGGGTTTCACCCAAGTGCATGGCAAGAAGAAGAAATCTTCTTCTTCGCCCCCTAGCCTCATAAGGGTGTCACTAGGAGAAGACATAAGGTGGATTGTGGGTTTGTGTCTAGGGGTCAGGGTAGACCTACTTTACAGAAGAGCCGAGAGAATGAATGCAAAAGGGATATTGTTGAGGGGGTCCAAAAACCTTCCTTGATCTATACTCTAATAGTACCCCCTATCTTTGCAAATGAAGATTATGTCATGGAATATCAGGGGGCTAAATAACCTACATAAATAGGACCTCCTAAAGAATATTGTCCAAGACCACAAACTGGACATCTTGTTGATTCAAGAGACAAAAATGAAGATTGAAAAGATGGAGACTTTGAAGAGTATGTTCTTTAAAGATTGTGAGTTCTATGGACTTAGCTCTAATGGAGATTTGGGTGGAGTGGTCACTTTTTGGAATGCTAAGTTGTTAGATGGTGTCCTGATTGCTGCTGGTTTCAACCATGTTGAGACTAAGTCTGTTTGGATTAGCGATTCTTATTCTTGGGTTATCTCTAATGTGTATGCTCGTAATTTAAAGAGGTCCAAGAAAAATCTTTGGGATGACCTTGGGAGTCTTAGGTTGAGCCTTTTGGAGCTTCCCTAGCTTGTTATGGGGGACTTTAATACTCCTCTATATGATCATGAGAAAGTGGGTGGGTCTCAAGCTAATCTTGATAGTACGAACTTTATTTAAGGATGTTTATTGATGACAATGCTCTTTTTGATGTTAAGCTTTATGGGGCCAACTTTACTTGGTCCAATCAGTGGGTTGGGATGGACAAATTCAAGTGAGATTAGATCGAGCCCTAACCTCAGCTTCTTGGTTTGTGGACTTTGATTGTTCTTTATCCTCCATTACAAGATGTGTGTCAAATCACTTCCCCATCTCTTTTTTGGCAGATAGGCTTGGGAATAGGAAGATATTTCCTTTCAAATTTGAAGCTATGTCATTAAGAGACCCTCAGCTTATGGGTTCTATTAGGAATTGGTGGCAAGTTAACATTGATCGTTGTGCAATGTTCAAAGTTGCCAAGAAGTTGAGTTTTGTTAAGAGGAATATCAAGAAATGGAATAAAAAGTCGTTCGACCACATCTTTGACACTAAAAGGTCTATTCTTAAGAAGTTGGATGAAATATAGCATGTTATCGAATTAAAGGGCCTTTTGGAGGATCTTCAATTGTTGGAGGATAGTCTTCTTGCGCAACTACATGATATTGTCACCAAGGAGGAAGACTTTTGGAGGAAAAGGTCTTAGGCTATATGGTTGAAGTCTAGAGACAAGAATTCTAATTTTTTCCATCTCATAGCTCTTAGGCATAAGTCATCTAATCATATTTCCTCTATTAGAGCTGATGAGGAGGAAATTAGAAGAGTGAGAACTAGGTTTTTCTATCAGCTCTTGAAGGATGATCTAGCCTGGGATCAAAGGATTGTGGATTATTTTTTGGAAGTTATTCCTAGAGTGGTGATGGAGAATTTAAACAAGGAATTGATGGCTATTCCTTTGGCCTCAAAATTCAAAGAGGTAGTTTTCTCTTTTGAAGGAAATAATGCCCCTGGCCCTAACAGATTTCCTTTTCTATTCTTCTAGTCATGTTGGGAAATTATCTCTGAAGATGTCATTAATGCTACTAAGGACTTTTTTGGCTGAAGAAATCTTCTTAAAGAACTTAATGTGACTTTCATTATTTTTATTCCTAAATCTTTGGATGCTAAGTCATTTGGTGAGTCTTGCCTAATCATCCTTTGCAATTCTTTTTATAAAATTCTCTCGAAAGTGCTTGCTACTAGACTCAAAAAATTCTTGTTTTTATTGATTTCTAAGCACTATAGTGGCTTTTTCAAGGTTCATCGGATCCTTGATTCTACTGTTACGGTTCATGAGCTTGCTCATTCCATTAATGTTTCTAAAAGGCCTAGTTTCTTTTTGAAGTTGGACCTTCTTAAAGCTTATGATAGAGTGAGTTGGAGGTTTATTTTGAATGTTCTGGATTGGTTTGTAATGTAGAGGCTATGGGACTATTGGAAACACACAATGATTTCAAGGATTTCAATGAAGCAGTCTTAAATCTCTTCCAGGCACCCTTATGAAGATAAGCGTCAATAATGCACTTATGACTCAAAACCTTCTCCTATGGACCCAAACCCTAGGAATGTTCTTAAGAGATGCAAACAAACTTGTCTTGACTGGTTTCAAGCCCCAAACCTCTGACTTAAACACAAGCTCACTTTTTACACCTTGACTAGGCTTCTAGCCCAACTAGGCCTCCTGCGGTGATTTTTGAACTTCCACTCAATGTTCCCAAAGGACCCTCCAAAAAAATGATTGAACCAGATGTGGTTTGTGATGATACATAACATACTAGATTCTTGATGGCACTTGTTTTGGAGCACACCAATCAAAATTTGTTGTTTCCTCCAATTTATGGCCTAATTAGCCCTCTTTTTCAAAGCAAACCCTCTCTAAACTCAACCCCTGACTATGAAACTTTCAAAAATCCCTTAAAATGTTCCCAAACCAAGGATTTTCAAGCTTTTAGTCTTCTATGACACCCTTAATATGCTCAAACACAAAACCCTCCATAAATTGCCTTAAAACTAGGGCTTTTTAGTTACCCACCTCCCAAACACTTCCAGATCCCTCTCTTTGACTTTTCACCATTAGATAAACATAATACATCAATCCAAACTCAAAAACTTGCCCCTTATTAAGGCAGATCTCCTGCTGCTATACCTTAGCCCCCATCCTCATGCACTTTGCATCGTCCAATCTTGGTGTACACCTTAATATTCCTCTTTCCTGCACATTATTTTTTTAGGTTTGTATTATACATGTTAGAATAGATCCATTTCACAAGTTACAGCATCATTTCCTCATGAAATGGATCAAACATCCATGAAAAACCTCAAAATTAGTGAAAAATCTGCACTTTCTTGAGGACAGTCAGCAATAATATACAAAGAATTGATTGATGTTGCTTTTAAGACATTCAAATGACTTCAAAACAAGTTTATACAAGTCCCTAAACCATCCTACTAAACAAATATTCAATAGAAATCAATAAATCATCAAAAGAGCATAAGAAAAATGCAAGAAATTGCTGTTTTTTTGTCTTTCCTGTAGCAGTCTGTACAAAATCCGTACTAGCAGTCCAAAATCCATACAAATGATCCCTTTAGGGTTATATACCCATCCCACAACTGCTCAAACTGTTTGGAATTGTTTTGATTACATTAAAGTTGCTAAAACTCCTAAAAATCACTTTCCCGCCCAAAGTTGGAAGTTTAAAATTTGAATTTTCTAACTCTTATTTTATTAACTCCTACTAACTAAAAATACTTCAAACATATTAAATGGCATTATTAAACCTTAATTAACATGATTAAAATACTAAAAACCTATCTAGACTCTTAGGACATTATTTGTCCAATTACAATGCATTTTGGTCCTATGGTCCTTATCAAGACCCTTAGGACATTTGACTCCCTTAATGTTTTTAACCATTTCAAAAGCCATTATAGGATTCAAAATGTAATAATTAATTTTCTAAGTTCCTTGATAGGTCTTCATGACCCCTGCATCCTCATGTCTCTTGAAGTGTTCCTTGAAGAGCTTGGGTGCTCCTGCACCAGTTTGCTTTCTGCAAGAAGTTCCTCCAATTGGTTGAGCAACTTATCTCTTCTCCCTCATTTGTTGTCCTAGTGAATGGTTCTCCTTCTCCATTCTTTAGGAGTTCACATGGGCTAAGGCAGGGTGACCCCATCTTGTCACTTCTTTTCATCTTGATGGCAGAGGCTTTGGGTCATAATATTCAAAAGGTGCTTCAGGTAGGGGTTCTGACAGGTCTTTCTCTATCTTCTAGATGTGACCCAATTACTAACCAAAAATTTGTTGATGATACTATTATGATGGGTTCATCCTTATTTAAGGAGGTTAGAGCTGTTATGAGGCTGTTGGTAGACTATGAGAAGGCTTCTAGTCAAAGGAACAATCTTCTAAAGAGTCAAATATTCTTCCTTAACACTCTTGAAGCTCTGCAAGATAAGCTTGCTAGAAACCTATTGTGCAACAAAGGTGAGTTTCATCTTCTTATCTTGGGCACCCTTTATGTATCTCCAAGATTCTAGATTCCTTTTGGTTGGGATTGCTGAATAAATTTAGTAGGAAGTTAGTTGGCTAGAAAGGTATGCTCCTCAATCAGGCAGGTAAAATTTAGCTTATTTCTTCCACTCCCAAAACCTGCCCCTGTATGCTATGAATCTCTTTAGAGTCCCTATTAAGTTTGAGGATAAGATGTAATAGATTATGAGAAGATTTTTTTGGTTAGGGGTTGAGTCTAAAACCTGCCCCTGTAGACTATGAATCTCTTTAGAGTCCCTATTAAGTTTGAGGATAAGATGGAATAGATTATGAGAAGATTTTTTTGGTTAGGGGTTGAGTCTAAAGATAGAATTCCCCTTGTGACTTGGGATTTCATTTGCAGACTAAAGAAGTGGGGAGGTCTAGGTATCAGAAATCTTAGGTCCTTTAATAAGGCTCTTTTGTCAAAGAATGTATGGAGGCTCATGAACGGTGATGTTGGGTGGACCTCTTTGGTGGGTAACTAGTATTTGTATGGTCTGGAGAGACCCTGAAACTTACTATCTTTCGAGGAGATTCCCTCTAGTTCATGTTTTTGGAGGAATATCATTCTTTGCAAAGAACTTATTACTAGAAGTGTTAAATGGTTGTTGGGTGATGGTTCTAATATTCTATTCTTGGAAAATGTCTAGTGTGGGGCCTGACCTCTTATTTTTCTTCCTTGGGTGCCCCCTATTGTCCCCTTGTGTAAGTGCTTCTTTGGGGCCAAGGTGGTTGATTACTTTTTTGATGGGGAGTGGAATAATTTTGAATTGTGGGACCCATCTTTGAAGGTTCTAAAGGATTTCTTATGTAAGTTTTGGATCCCTTCTTTCCTAAGACCGGATAGATTCATCTAGGCCCCTTGTTCTAGTGGAAATTTTTCTATGTGGTCTTCTCTCTTAAGCTCTTTGGAAGTGCCCCCTTCTCCTCCTTTCTAGGGGAAGTTGTGGAATAAGAAGTTGATTCCAAAAATCAATGTTTTCTTCTAGTTGCTTATGCAAGGTAAATTTCTTACGCAAGACAACCTCTACAAGAGAGGGTTTGCAATTCTAAATAGATGTGTTTTTTGTGAATCTAATAGCGAGGATGCCTATCATATTCTCCTTGAATGTGATTACTCTTATTCTCTCTAGAGTAAATTTCTTAGACTCTGGGACATTGGTTGGGCTTTTTCAGATTCTCTTGCTATGTTTTTCGACCAATGGTCTTTCCCCTCGTCCTCTTCCATTTTGAGGTGGTTGTGGGATCTTATGGCTCCGTACATTGCTTGGGGATTATGGAAAGAGAGAAATAACTAGATTTTTTGGGAGGCCAAGCTTAAGGTTGATAGTCTTTTTATTAAGATTCATCAAGCCATTCTTGAAAATTTTTCTCTAATTCATTCTGATTCTCCTCATTGTGTCTTGTCGAATTGCCTAGTTGGTTATGAACTATTGGTGACCTCTCACTAGAAGATAAGTTCAATTCCTATTGTGAATTTCAAGCCAAGATTGAACATGAGATGGAAGCCTCCTCCTTTGGGTTTGGTTAAGGTTAACTTTGATGGGGTAGCGAAGGGGAATCTTGGACCTGCTGGATGTGGGGGGTGTTAAGAAATGATGTTGGTAGACTCCTTGGCACGGTGGAACTCTCATTGGGTACTTAGACCAATCATTGTGTAGAGGTGGAGGTTGTGTTCATAAGTATTAAGTATGCCATCAACAAAGGGTACTCCAAACTTTGAGTGGAAGGCGATTCCGTGAACATCATAAATTATCTACGTGGTACTCATCCTTCGAGCTGGAATGTTGACCATCTTATCAAGGATACAATAATTATGTTGCAATCTTTTGATTCTTCTCCCAAGTCTATAGAGGTGGTTGTTGGTAAAGTTGATGTTGGTGGTGGTTTAGAGGTGGGGACACAGGGTAATGTTGAGGGTTTGGTTGATAAACCAAGTAGGCTATTGAAGAGAATTTCCAATTTAAAGAACAAGGCTTCTGAGGTTTTGACCAAGAACCCTAGCATGGCTGGTGAGGAAAAGGATGCTAGTGAAAAGACTATGACCATTAAGGATTCTCCCATGCAGGACCTTCCCAAGGAGGAATAGGATGAGAAAATTAGGGGTCTAGATGAGGAGAATGCAGAGAAGAGCAAAGCCAAACAAGAGCTTTTGAAGGTAAATCCTCTTTCTGAGGACTTTTCTTACCTTAACAATGATGCTACTTCCATGTTTGATTTCCTCATTATGGATAGGGTTGGGGCCACTGGTACCTTTAAATTGGCTAAGCGGACTCTTTAGGAGTTCAATAAAATCAATATTAAAATCAGAGGCTTAAAAGAGAATATGAATAATGTTCTGAAAGGTTTTGTGCCAGAAATTCTTATAGATAGAATGGTGGACCTTGAGGGTTCTTATCATGAATTTAAGTCTCTATGTGAGGAAATATGGGAGGCTTTGGATGCTAAGGTTTTAGGAATAAATATAGACATCAAGAAGTTAATTTAGGTGTGACATATCTTAGTCAAGAATAGTGCAGACTCCCTGGAAGTCCTTTTCAAAAAAATTAGCGAGCTTATAGAGAAAGAGCATGCGGTCAAGGGAAAGGAAAAAAAGGTTGCCAAGGATGACGACAAAGGTCCTATTGGCAGAGGGTCGGCTAATTGGAAGAAAACTTTTGATGCTGAGAAGAAAGAGTTGTTGGACATGGTCGAGAGGCACAGGAAACAATAGATTGAGGTCGCCAACACTCTGGGTGGCTTGAATTAGTGTGTGGTATTTTCTTTCTTTCTTTATGTTTCTTTCTAGCGGTTGGTTTATTTTAGCTTGTTTTTTTGTTGTGTAGCTATTAGGTGCTAATGGTGGTATTTTGTCTTACTTTTAGTTAAGCACCCACCTATTTGTGTTTTTTGGCTATTGGGTTGCTGTTGGTGGTCTTTTTAATATTTTCATTAGCAACATTTTGTATCCTCAATTGTAAAGGGTTTTAGGCCCCTTCAAAACCTTGTTTTCCTTTAATCAAAACATCTATAATTCTGTAATGATAAAATATAACAAGGTAAGAAAAGTACTTTCCTGACACACTTGCATGACAATGTTACAAGGTTAAGCAATATTTATTAGTATCACATTGAAATTCCCCTACACACTCACCCATATTCATTAGTATAACATTGTAACATATCAAGAAAAAAAAACTTACACACACACATCTCATTTACAATAGTAAACATAATCTAGGACCAATAGAAAAGCAACTTATAAAGATGCATGCCAAACACAAAGAGAATATATGAAATGGTAAAAGTACACCTTTCATTGTTTATATCTATTGACTAATATCACAAACTTATGCTCATGATTGTAGCATCACTATTGTAAACCAGATGGTAGGTTAAGAGGATTTGTTTGCTTTTTAACAAGTAATTATACATATTAACTGCCACTAATTAGATTACATATGCATATGAAAGGAAACTGTAGCATAAGAAATTCTTCAAGAATTGGAATTCATTAGCCTTTCTCATGAGAAGAACATCTATCATTCAATACATCTACTAAATTATCACTTAATAAATATACCCATGATATAGTTAAAGTATTTTCTCCTATTGAATAAAAGGGTAGGCCTTACGGTTGCATTGATTTGTTTATATGTTCTCTTTTATTGATTTAGTTAGAATTGTGATAATGGTTAGATGGATTTTACTATGGTTTTATGGAATACTGATTTACCCTCCCTCTTAGTATTCTAGATTTTTAACAATTAGTATTAGAGATTGGTTCCTCAAAAGAAGCCTAACAACTTGAGGAAGGTCCCAAAATTTAAGTATAAGAAATTTTTTTCTCCTAAAGTGGTCTTTGCTGGATATTCAAAATAAATAGAAGATTTGAAGGACAAGTTGATGAAAGAAAATGATTATATTGAAAAATTGCAAAGTAAAAGTGTTGAAGCATGCAATATATTGGTTAAGGCAGATGAAATTGTCTCCATCCTACTTCAACAATTGGATGAAAAGAAAATAACTGAAGAATGTCAGGAAATCAAAATTCAAAGGAAGATGGATGAATTCATAAAGCTTGAGAAAGAAGCAAAAATATTGATATCTGATCTAGAAAAGGAAAGAAGTTTTGAAGAAAAATTTAAGATAAGCTTGGAAATACTTGATGAATTGATTACTTCTCAGAGACTGGAAATGGATAAGAGTGGCTTAGGGTTTGAGGAGGTCAAAGTTCTAATGTGAAGCAATCTACTTGTAAGAAGACTTAGTGAAAAGATGGATGAATCAAGGATATAAAAAGAAATTATGGAAGAACTCCTATCAAACAACCTGAAGCTAAAAGGTATTTATCTTTCAATGGTGTTTGTTATTCCTGCAAGAAATTTGGTGATAAGGCAAAGGACCACAAAAGTAAAATGAATGATTCTTTATCACTTTATGGAAAATGTCTTAAGTGCAAGAAGGTTGGACATAAAGCTAGTCTATGTGAAACTAAGTTTAATAAAAGAAAGAATGGAAGGAAAAATACTATTAGTTGTAAGTGTAGTAATCAGGAACATCTTGTTAATAATAGGAGAAGAAGAAAAATTAATCTAGCGAAGAAACATGATCAAATCATTGATCCAGAAGAAGCTAGAAAAGAAATAAAAAGGATTTGGAAAAAGGAAGGAGAATTCAAGCAAGTTAAATTAGAATCATCGGTATTATCTATGCTGACCTTCATTGCAGATACTCCCACCAATTTTTGAGTCAAGTAGTGGCTAAGGGGGATCAATTATCAAAAAGATTAAAAAACCCCCTCATCAATACTTTTTTCACATCATGATAGAAGTATATTTAATGTGGTAATGAAATTAAGGAATCTTCTCAATCACATGTGTGAAGAATGAAGTCTATAGAATTTCAAATAATGGAGGCATACACAATTTTTGAGGTAATCTACTTGTAAGTTGAAGTATTTATTGCAAAATTATTCAAAATAAAATAAGTAAATTCAGATAATTCAAAAGGCATATGTATTTTTCAAAGAAGCATGAAAATGAAGTTTAGAAAGCAATTCAAAGTTTCAAGGTTTGAAGAACAGATCAAGTGGATTCAAAGTGAGATTTGAAAGTAGGATATTTACCCATTTCTTGTTGGAATTTATAGAGGTATTCTTGCTTGCACAATCTTTCATTTTAATTTCTATGGAAAATTCAAAGGTTGTGAATTGTGTAGATAGAGTGAAAGTTAATTTGAGAAGATATATGAAGAATGTGTCAGAATATTTTAGTGGTGCATTCTATCACATCCCTTGAAGAGTGTTTCCTATAGAGGATTTCTATACATTTGTTTATAGTAAGATAGAAGAAATGTCATCAATTCAGTTGAGCATTGTATGGAAGAATGAATTGGAAGAGAACCATGATTTGTACAGAGTGTTAGTTGAGAAGTTGGATTTTGGACAAAATTCCCTTTGTTTGAATTTGAAAGGAATTATATCTAGATAGTGTTGAGTAGAATTCATGATGAATCTTTGTGGATTGATGAAGCACATTTGATTACCAGAGAAGCAATCAAAGATGTAACTGGTTTATGTTCCTCTACACTAGTTCTCAGACAAAAGGTTATAGATGAGCAAGAGATAATTAAGGTTACTAGTGCTAATCTTGAAGGGAAATAGATTGATTTGAGTGTACTTGTGGACTCGACAATCAGGTATGCTGCTATAGACATCTAAATTTGGACACTTAACTTATCCAAATTCATCCCCTTTCGTCTTATTTTCGTTAATTAAGTAATACTGCTATTATTTAATTAATATCTTTAATTCTGCCAAATCCCTAAGGTATTTAATCAATAATAACTTATCTCTTTAATCCTCCTTCCATCAATTGAATTAAATAAATATTCCATTTATTTAATTCCCTTCATGTCACATCCTCCATCATTTTTATCTTATCTTAATCCTTCTTCTAATCTCATCATTAGGATATGCACATGCCTAATCCTTGATTAGGATGTGTCACATCCTCCAACTTTTGCAAGTTGGCCTCTAATCTCTCTTAGCCACCTAACCTTCCTCTAATCCTTCATTACTCTTCCCCATGTGATCTTTGACTTGTCACATCAAGTCACATGTGAAATCTAACTCTCTTCTAATCTTCATTAATCAGTCTAATCAAGTACTTGCACAATCCTAATCACTTAATTGAGTCAACCCTATTAAATGCTTTTCTTTTTGACAAGGCATCTCCCTTCCCCATGTGAATTTTTAATTCACATTTAATCTAATGCATTTAAGGAATTTTAAATTCCTTCTCTCTTCCCCATGAGAATATTTGAGGAATTTTTAATTCCCACATGTCCTCTCACCCACATGGGGACAAGGACCTCATTTATGAGGAGATCTTGTCCAATCCCAAGGTACTTTGTACCCCCCTCCATGTCATGTACTTCTCCTTCCACCTCATGTCCACTTCACCTTTTAGGGCTACATCACATGCCACATGTCAAGATGTGAGGGCTTGTGAGTTCTCAACTCACCTTAGCCCTACATCTTGATATTTGGTGGCTCAATCTTGGCCATCCATCTCCTCTAGGAATTCTCAAAATTCCTATACATCCCCCTCTTTTCTCTCATTTTGGAGAGATCATTTTGCTAGCCAAACTCTTGCAATTTTATTTCTCAACCTACACTTAGCCATTTTCATGTTTTCATCCACTTGCACTCATCCTCACAGCATCATTTAGCTTGCATTTTGTACCATCCAAGGAGCATACACATCAAAGATCGAAGGGCCAACCAAAGGATCGATTCGAGACAAGGTATAAGGTTCCATTTGTTGCTTTTTATCTTGTGTTGATTCCAACTTAGGCTAATCTTGAGGTGTAGGTTGTTTTGGTGTTTATTTGCACTCATTTATTTGCTGCTCATTTTCTAATGCTCACATTCGACCTATCACAGCTGCTATGGTCATCGGTCACAAAGTTTATCTCCCTTGTAATGACCTCATAGTTTGTACTATTGTTGTACATATTGTTGTTGATATATTTAAAAGAGGTATGAATTATGACTTATGTGAATTACTTCATACACATCTTTTGAATAATTTAAAGGAAATCAAGAAGAGTAAGAATAATACATTACAGTATGGAAATCTGGTTGTATGTTTACTAGTTTACTTTTTAAGAGAATTACTAGTAATAGGAAGGATAGAATGGTCAAATACATAGCCTATTTGCCATCAAATTAGGAACTTCATGATAAATCTTGGTAAGTCGGATGCACAAGAGATTTCCCTTGTTGCATTCTTTTGAACATTTCAGATGAGGATGAGCAGAAGGTCTAGGATTCTAGTAAGCGTTGTTGAAAGGTACTCTAGAAGCATAAAAAATTTTTGTCTATAGATTTATGTCACATGGAATTAGTTAAATCAAGGTTGGTATGGACATCTAAGTTAGATTATGAAGTGTCAGAGGCTGAAATTGATTACTATGCAAAAATTATTTTGGAAATCCCTAAGAATCTCAATGTAGAAGGTACTTTTGGCAGTGCAACTAGAATAGGAAAGAAAAGGAAGAGTGTTGTTAAACAAGAATTTATAGAAGGAAGTGAGTTTGAGAGATCTCAACACAGGAATGAAAGAATAAACATTCAAAGAGCTTTAGAATAATTGCATAAGATTATTCTCAGTGCTAATTCTGGTTCATCTATTTTTGTTATGGAGAATCTCAAGGGCATGATTGATTCTTTGAAGTTCTACATCTCCAGACTTGAAGTGCATGTTGGAATTAGGTATGATGAAGTAAGTTTAGAAGATATCAAGGAAAATGTGCAAATGCACATAGTTGATTGATGAATAAATTGGAGAGTGTACAAGTTTGTGAAGAAGAGGCACATGAACTACTTTCTTTTTTGCCCAGATTGTTTTGGCAGTACACTAGACATAATAAATGAGATAAGGATAAGTGAGAACCAAATGAAAACTCATGCAGATACATACAAGCTGGCATAAGACAAAGATAATCAAAAGTGGTCCTACTTTGTGTAACTTTAGGGGAAAAAAATTCTCTATAGGATCAAAGAATATAAGTTTTTCAATAAGTTTGTGGCACTCAAAGACATGATTAAACTCAAGCACATTCATTTTTCTAGTGCTCTTGGTTGTATTCATGAGTTATCAGAGAAAAATCTTAGTACCAATACTTTATTAGATGGTACAAAGTCCTTAACTAAGCTTGAGCTATTACACAAGAATTTTATAAGTGTAAAAGGTTCATGGGAGGAAGGTAAAGTGTCATGGAAGGTCATCCTAGAGAGTCTCAAAGGTTCTTCTTCAGGTTAATTCAATTATGCATTCATATTTTTCTTGGTTACATTTTGATGCATATATACATATATACAAGGCCCCATCCTTTTCCATTGATGTCAAAGGGGGAGAGATAGAGAGATAAAGGTTGACAGAGGAAAAATATTTTTGTGAAGAACAATTTTGATAGGGGAGTATATTTAGTTGTAGTATACTGAAAAATGTTTTTTACATGTATTTTTCGTTCAATGTCAAAGGGGAAGATTGTTCAGATTATGGAGCCTTGAAACATTAGCATGAAGTGTGGATGGTTTGTTCTAGTTGTTCCTATGTTGTCATTGATGTCAACATGGTGAAAACTATATGGGAATTCTACTTGGTTTACTGAAAGTTGTTCTCTATCAGTAATACTCTGTGATGGATTCGTTTGTTGGTATTTGAGTCAGGAATTCACCACAAGAATAGATATGAGTGTGATATCTTAACCATTTTATCATGACTCATTCAGACAGATATATCCTGGATCTTGAGATGTTTTTGGTTGTGAGCAGAAAGTTATCTCTGATAGAGTTCAACTCTATATTCTACTATTGTTCTTTGTTTGGTATATTTGTGTGGGAGACAACACATTTTCTTAAGGTGAACATTCTTATGCTATGGTTTTGTTGATAGTCTCTATGATGGTAGTATATATGATGGGAAATTAATGTGTTCTCAAATCTAGAAGGTGTTTTCTATGAGGATTGTCTGTTGGTTTGGAGAGTTGTGTTCTAGTCTTGGCTGACTTAGCATAGGCAATACATTATGGAGACTAGTTATGCTTTATGGATGTTAACCAACTTGGTATAATGCACTACATGGATAAAATGTTTAAATCATATATGGTGCTAACAAAGAGATTTTTTATTATTATTTTTCATCTAATTAGACCAACCTAATTGATGAATAGGATATACTTGCATATATAAGATCCTTTGAAGAGAGAATGGATGTATGCAAAAGAGAGGTGTGAAAAGGATTAAGGGGTATGTAAAGATCTAAGCATAAATGCTTTATCAATTGAGGATCAGAGTAGATTAGTTGAGCGAATACTATGTGAGGCATTAATTCATATTCTGAGCTTCATTGGAACTGAACCCTGCACATTGAAGGTGTATCATATCAGTTCAATCTTTTGGTAGTGAGCCACAATCTTTGTATCTTGGTTCTTAGTCATCTTTTGTACTTAGGCAGTGAGCCCTATAATATCTTATATCTAGATATAATATATTATGAGTTAACCCTCATTGTGGTTTTTCCCTTTTTGGGTTTTCCACTTAAAAATATTGGTGTTCATGTGTATAGTTGCATTGATTTTCTTCTATGTTCTCTTTTACTGATTTAGTCAAAATTGTGATAATGATTAGATGGATTTTATTATGGTTTTATGGAATATTGATTCACCCCCCTCTCACTATTATGTATTTTCAACAAAATGGTCTGAGTACTGATGATGAGATCAAGTCATATGAGAACAATGAAAAGTAAGGTATACTCTTTTGAGTGGTATTAATTTAGAACTTCTAAAAGTTATGAGTCTTAAAATTGCTAGTGAAATTTGGAAAAATCTAGAAAGTATCTATGAAGGAGATGATAAGGTCAAGCAAGCAAAGATGCAAAATATGAAGAGCAAGTTTGAAAACCTAAAGATGACAAAAGATGAAGATATTATAGGCTACATGCATAGAATGGATGAATTTTTCAACTCCACCAAAGGTCTTAGTGAAAATCTAGATGCATATGAGGTGGTATAGAAGGTACTAAGAACTCTTAATAAATCTTATAGCCATAAATTTTCTACTTTTAAGGAAGTTCATAATTTGAATAATTATTCTAAGATCAATTGTTTGATGTAATAACTACTTTTGAATTGAGAGAGTTTGGTCCAAGTGATGTAAAAAAGGAGACTACTTTTAAATTTGGAAAATTTAAGAGAGGGGGACCAACCATGTCAAGGCCCCAAGTCATGGAGAGCCAAGAGTGGGAGGCTTCCCTAACTTACCTCACTCTAAAGGGAATTTTTGAAACAAGGGAAAAGAACGATGAGGACTATAAAGTACTTCAATCACTCTTCATACCCAAAAATTTAGGCTAGGAAAGATGGTTTTTGGATTCAATACTGTACCTTAGGTAGCTCTCTTCTCAAGGATGAAAGTGTGATTCTAGGACAATAATTTGGTACACTAGTGTCTCTCAGGTGCATTGGTGTCCATATGGCTAGAGGATAGAGAATAAAATATGAACCACTAGAAAAAAAGTTGATGGCCTAGCTAATGACTCCTAAATGAGCAAAATAGAATTATAAAGTACAAGAAATATAATCATAGGTGATAGAGTAAATAGATGAGAGCTAAAATAATCAAGATAATCTCACCAAGGCACCAGTTCACCAGGTAGCTCCAAAAGCATGTCCACCTACACACAAGAAAGAGGGGAAATTTGTTGGGGTTATATAGGGGTCTACCTTAGTCAGACTCCTTTTTTCATGTTTCCATCTCCACGGATAGCCAAATAGAAATGAGAGAGAAATATGCGATAAAGAAGTAAAGAAGGAAGGAATACAAATAAACACTACAAAATAGTAAGGAGCTACTCAACCAAATCACAAATAAGAGGAGCAAAACGTTACCACCTCCACCAAGAGCTCACTAGCCAATGGGGGAGAAGGAAGGCTTGGAACAATCACTATAGCCTCGAATGTGATGAGGGGAGGTCTCACAAGACCTCAAGCCCACGCTGCAATGGCTTGTTTAACACTTTCTTTGCAGAGTTGATAGAGTGTTGTTGTTGTAATGGAGTGTTGAAGTGTTTCTTTGGAGTGAAGAGAATGCTAAAAGTGCATGAGAATTCCAATCTATTTCTTAGAGAGTAAAATGAGATGAAAATGGATAAATTTAAAGAAGTGGGAAGAATATTCCATTTTGGGGTCGATTCGTTGAAGACGAACGTTACAAATTGACCCCAACCAAAAGTGTAACACCCCTACAAACTTCAAATGCAAGAATCCATCATGTAAGCACACCACGTGGACATCTATGTGCCGCAGTCGCGTCCTCAACAAATATTCTCCCATAGACACAATAGATTGATGCCAAGTGGAAGGAAGGAAGCTAGGTGATGTGGGATTTCGATTTCGGATTTGGTTTTCTAAGGTGGGGATGTGAAAAATGGGAATTTGCATAAGGGGTGTAAATTCACTCCTATATAGAAAAAAAAGAAGGATGAGGAATCAAACCAGGATAATGTTGATGATGTAGAAGCAAATATTGTGAGAAGATTGAAAAGGGAACTAAAAAATAAAAAGGTAAGTTACCTTTCAAATGCTTTTACTATGAAAAATTGGTCATTATGCTTCAAGATGTCCTATCAAAGCTTCAAAATATGACCTAAGGAGAATAAAGGTAAAGAAATTAAGAGAAGTTATTATGTTAAAGAAGATTTGAGTATATCTAATGATGAATCTGCTTATCCAAATGATGAAGATGATGAATTTGATTGTCTAGATGATGAAGATGATGAATTATTGTTCATGGTTCTAAATGTTGGAACTAATTCAACTAACTTTGAGAGATGTGTGAAGGAAAGTGCTCTAAAAGTAAGTCATAAAATTTAGGGAGCAATAGTGACTTCTTTTCATACTAGATAAGAGAATAAAAAATGGATCATTGATAGTGGATGGTCAAATCAAATGATAGGTGATAAGAGTAATTTTGTTAACCTTGAGAAGTTTGAATGTGGCTTAGTTAAGTTTGGTGATGATACATCTGCTAAGATATGTGGAAAAGGTTCAATTAGTTTTGATGGTAAGCATAATACAAATGATGTTCTTTATGTTAAGGATCTACAAAATAACCTTTTGAGTGTAGGAAAAATGTGTAGCAAAGGATATAACCTTGTGTTTAGGATAATGGTTGTGAGATCAAAAAAGGCTCATAAATTTTGGTTGTACTAGGAAGAAAGACATATGGAAATTTTTATCAAGTTAAGGGTACAAATGGACAGTGCTTTATGACTCAAATTAATGAAAATTAGCTATGGTATAGAAAAATGTGTCACATCAATTTTGACCAAAAACCTTCCTTCTTCTAGTGTTATTTATTTTTTCTCTACACTCATCTATGCAACCACCCTGTCAGAGACCTTTTTTTATTTTATCTCACCTAGAGATTTAGCCATTTCTTCTTCTAGCCTCTTTTCATAATCCTCCTTCTTGCATATCCAAATGAAATCCCTAAATTCCTTGGACTTAACAAATGAATCATCATTCGAAAATGTACTACAATCCAATTCCTTGATATATATTCTATATTTTCTCTTCCTCCAAGGATATTTTCTATGATTCCATTTAAAGGAGGCTGTACATTTTCATCTCATTGAGGAGATGAAATTATTCTCAACACATCATCTCCTATGATTTCAAATTCATCATCATCCTCTAGGGAAACTAGATAGTCCACCAGAGAATCCTTTTGAAATTTCCTTCTCTTAGGAGATGATTCACTCGGAGGAGAATCAATCTCAATTACATTTTGTGTGGGAGAGGGGGGACCTTGTTACATTGATGGAGGATATGGGGGCATCTATTTATTAGGAGGGAACTATTGTGCTTATTCCTTGATCACCACTTATTTTGGTTTTCTCCTAAAAACCTATAGTATGGCACATAGTGGTTGGTAAGATGCCCTTTCTTCCACCATTGGAGCCTTTACCTTTGATATCTCCTAAATTGGAGAAGCTTCACCAATTATCTTATCAAATTTTTTCCATATTGCTCCTTTGTAGGAAGCATCTTTTCTCTTATTTTCTTCCTCCACTCTATGAATATCTATCTATTTTACCATTCTCTTAATTCCCCTTCATCCAAATAGTCTATGATTAAATCTTGCATGTAATCATGATCATGATAGAATTTTGATCTCCTGATCTACTTGTCCTAAGTTTATTGATAAAACCTTTTGGATCAAGATTCCTTTCTTGAAATTGAACCATCTTGAAAGGCTTGAACTTGTCATACAATTTCTCCCACCCTTCCTTATTTATTATAAAGTTAAAAAAAACTTTATGAAAGGGAAAGAAACAACATTTTTTTGATTTTCTAGGTGTGCTTCCTCTGAATCACCAAACTGCCATATGATCTCCAAGAAACCAATTCTTAATGGAACATATTTTTGTAGGAAATTAGGTCCTATATGGATTCCTTATATCCTTAACACTATGCAATCTAAATGGACAATAAAATCTCCCTAATTGTGTTTAATCCCAAATTCAAAACTCCTCTCTACAATACTTAAGAAATTCAATATTTTTGTAAGAATTCTAGGTACTTGACTCTGTAAGAATAAAAAGACCCTTGTAGGAAAATTTTTTATTAATGTAACAAAACTAGCCTATTCACCATGTCTATCCCATAGAGGATTCCAAAATAGAAACTCAATTCCATCCTTACCTTTATGGTGGAGGAGCACCTAGTCGAGTTCATGTCTCCATGAGGCAATTTTGTCATTTTGGATTAATGGTTGGTTTTCTTTGTAATAAGGTAATATTTGGACCATGTTGAATGTATTTGGGTCATTGTTATGTTGCTAGGTGTGATAGATAGGTGGGTTGTTAAAAGTTTCCAATTTTGTAAATGTTGTCATTGTGCAAAAGTACAAAAATGCACTAAATGGAAATATGAAGGGTCAAATGGTGAAACAATGTGATTCAATTTTTTTCAGTTGGGGATGCTTGGAAATATTATATAAGACATTTTTGAACATTGAGAAATGAGGGAATTGTGTAAAATTTGAAATTTGAATACTAAAACCCTTTGCTTTTCTTGCATTTTTCATAGAAATATGTTGTTACAGAGTTTGGTAAGGCCTGGTACACCCTATTAATGCACATTTATGAATTTTAATGGTTAAAGAAGTTAATTAGATTTCATTTTCTTTTTGTCTCACCTGATTTCATAATGTTTTGAGAAATTTAGAGCATTTTTACTAAAATCAGCAAGAAAACCCTATTTTTGAGGGTTTAAGAGGAAGAAAATGACTTGGTGACCCATTCCAACAGTAGAAATGCTTGAAAATTCATGGAATGGGTTCATTTAGATAGGTCTTGATGTTTATGGTGGTTTTAGGAGCAGGATTATGGTTTGGTGAGATTTGGTTGATGCCCTAGGTGGAAAATACCATGTTTTAAGCATGAAAGGATGGCTAGAGACTAGGGTTTGATGGACTTATGGAAATTGATTTGTTATGGTTTATTGAGAATTTTTAGGTCATATTTGAAGTTTTTGAAGTTTTGGTTTGTAGAGTAGAGGCCTAGAGTAGGAATATTCAATAAACCCCTAGGCATGCAAGCCTAATTAGGCCTTTCAGACAGTGTGGCAACAAGTTTCTGAGGGATATGTTCCAAAGTATCCAAACCTTCATTTAAGATATGTTATATAGGGGCTTAATTGGTATCCAAATATGTTTTTATATTTTTTTTTTGAGTTGTCTTCTAGAAATTATGTCAAAATTACCTTATTTGTTTCTCTCATCAAAGCATAGTGGAAGATTGTGAGAAAAGTCATTTGTTTGAAGTGCTAGGGTTTGGGATTTGAAAAGTTCAATGATATTGTGATAGTTTGGAGTGTCCCACCTACTCTACATCAATTGGTATCAGATCTAGAAGGCCTTGAGAAGAAGTTGTGAGAGAAGGTTTGTTATATCCTCCAATAGTGATGAAGTTGGGTAAAAGGTGTGTAGATTTCTTCCACTGAGAGGAAGTTGGTAGAAGAGATATTGGAGAGTGCATATTCTAGAATCCTATTGGGTAGAGGATAGTTGTGGGTGTGAATAATTGATGTGTGGAAGAGAATGGTCCATGGAGACCGATAGAGTAAGGGTTTACCAAACAAGACACAAGAAAGAATAAGAGAGGAAAGGGAGATAAAGAAGAAGAATGAGAAGGTCGAGAAAATGGATGTGCAGAAAGAGATAGTAGAATTAAAACAAGCCTTTGAGAAAATTAAAAAATATATAGAAAGAATGGATCTTGAGTTCCAAATGGAGATGCAACTTCTTGAGAGAGAACAAGAAGGAGGTGGTTGGCATTTACTCATAAGGAAAAAGGTGAAATGTCCTATCAAGAAGATTATTTTGAAGAGAAGGTAAGTGGAGATAATAGGACCTTTGTCAATGGAGGAAGATAAAAAACAAGCCAAGCAAGTTGATATGATGATAATTGATAGCGAAGAGTTCATCAAAGTAGAAGAATAAAATCACATGGAGGTTGCAACTATTTCAAACCTTGAAGAAAAGGATAATGGACATACTATTTCAATTAATTTAGAGGTTCCTAAACTTGAGAAAGCAACAATTGTAGGGGCAAAGCATCATGTGGAAGAGGGGGTAAACAAAATTGAAGAGTGTAAGGATGAGTTGCAAAGAAAGAAGGGCAAGTTCAAGCATGCACCTAAACTGAAGAAGAAGAATGGAGGAGGTATATTTGTAGCACATTCAATAATGTTTTCATATGAGGAAGGAATACAATTTTTTTTTGTTGAGATTGCAAGGAGAGATAGACCCAAGTTCAAGATGAAGCAAATAAATGTTGAAGTTGACAAATGCAATCAAGGGATAGATGTGGAAGTTGCAGCTTTACCTTTTTCTTTGTTCTTTTCACAAGTGATTATGGTTGCAGGTTGTGGTGTAGGTTCTCATGTGTTTTCAGGTCCTCACTCAAGGGACTTGAGTTCTTTTTCCATGGGGAGTATGGTGTAGGAACACCTAGTTGAGTTCATGCCTCCATGATGCAATTTTGTCATTTTGGATTGATGGTTGGTTTTCTTTGTAATAAGGTCATATTTGGACCATGTTGAATGTATTTGGGTCATTATTAGGTTGCTAGGTGTGATAGATAGGTGGGCTGTTAAAAGTTGCCAATTTTGTAAATGTTGTCATTGTGCAAAAGTGCAAAAATGCACTAAATGGGAATATGAAGGGTCAAATAGTGAAATAATGAGAGGAGTCAATTGGTTTTGGTTGGGGATGCTTGGAAATGTTATATAAGACATTTGTGAATGTTCATAAATGAGGGAATGGTGTAAAATTTGAAATTTGAATATTAAAACCCTTGCTTTTCCTACATTTTTCATATAAATCTATTGTTACGGTGTTTGGTACAACCTGGTAATTCAAATTTATGAATTGTACTTGTTAAAGGAGTGAATTAAATTTCATTTTCTTTTTTTCTCACCTGATTTCATAACTTTTTGAGAATTTTAGAGCATTTTTACTAAAATCAGCCAGAAAACCTTGTTTTTGAGGGTTTGAGAGGAAGAAAATGACTTGGTGACCCATTCCAACAATAGAAATTCTTGAAAATTCATGGAATGGGTGAATTTAGATATTTCTTGATGTTTATGGTGGTTGCAGGAGTAGGGGTTAGGGTTTGGTGAGATTTGTTTGATATCCTAGGTGGAAAACACCATGTTTTAGGCATCAAAGGATGACTAGACACTAGGGTTTGATGAATGAATTATGGAAATTGATTTGTGATGGTTTGGTGAGAATGTGAAGGTCATATTTGAAGTGTTTGAAGTTTTGGTTTGCAAAGTAGAGGCCTAGAGTAGGAAGATTCAATATACCCCTAAGCATGTTGGCCTAATTAGGCCTTTGAGACAACGTAGCAGTGGTGCAGGAGCACCTAATGGTAATTACAATAATTTTTATTAAAAATGAATTTTAAAATGTAAAAGCATTGTAAAGGGTCATGATAAGGTCATTTCAATTGTAATTAAGTCCCAAATAGGTCTTTAGGTGGTCAAGGATGTAAACAAATGCAAAAAATTTCTATTTGTTGAAAAAGATGTAAAAGTGCAAATATACAAAAAAATAGAAGATGAAGGGTCACTTTGATTTAGAAGGTTGTTAGTTAGTTTAAATTGAAGAGTTAGTTGCCATAATTGGTGTAAACACCTTTAAAAAGCATTGTAAGGACGAGCAAGGCATGGTGGATTGTAATTTGAATCAATTTTGAGAATAATTTTTTTTCTATCATTTTCTAGTATTGTATGGTTTGTACTATAACATTTGGCCTTAATTTTTGTTGGTTGTGATAGTATATGGTTTAAGCTTTTAAAGAAGGTTGATTTGAGGTAATTCTATTGAGTTTAGAATTTGATTGAGGCTTCTTTTTGTACTTCGGTCTGTAGACCCTTAATCACAGGTTTAAGAGTCTTATAAGGAGATAAAACACTATTCCACAGATGGAGGCTAGGTAGATTAGTGGAATGGGTAAATCTAAGTAGTTTTTTAATTTATGCTTGTTTGCAAACTTAGACAAAGTTATTTAATACAAGTTTCTTTGCTAGCCTTAGTAATTTTTTTGGATTTTTGGTTTAAGGATGATGTTTACAAGTTGGTTCTAATGAAAATGAAGTATTCAAGGTTGGGAATCAATTTTTTTATCTTGTGTAGGCATATCCAAAGGTTTTTCAAGCATTTACAAGGAGGTTTGAGGTTTGGAAAGTTAATTTTCAATAAACCCTTGCTATATTTGGCTTAAAGTTATCCAAAATGAGGGTTTTGTTATTTGATGCAAATGTGAGTCTTTCAATCCCCAAAAATTAGCATTTTGGAAGTTTTGAAGCCTATTTTCATGCTTCCCAGAGTTATTTGGTGTTTAGATGGTGATTCAAGAACACTTGCTTTGTATTTTTGGTTTAATTGGGGCCCTATTCCATAGGAGAGTCAATTGTTCTAGTGAAATTTTCAAAATAACCTCTTCAAAGCTTTTCATATGTAATAGTAGGTCAAAATGGGTTTCTAAATATGTATTGGGTTTGTGGAGAAACAAAATAATTGAAGAAGAACCACCTATTTTAGGGGTTTGGTGACTTACTAACAGTTTCATTATTTGACTACAAAATAATGTTGATCTATTCTAATAGTGGTATGAGTGATTGATTTTTGTTAGAAACTGTCTAATTAATGTTTTCAATTATGTCTCAATTCTTGGGAATGGTTTATAAGGAAAACTTCTTGATTTTGATGAGTTGAGAAAAGTTAACTCTATATGCAAAGTGGTGTCTTGACTGCAAGAAATAGAGAACCTAATGGTTCAGTGTTATGGAAATGTGATGTTGGTTTATGTCAGCCTAAAACATGATGGTTAAAGTGTCTTGGAATACTAGTAAAAGGTTAGAAGCAAGATTGGTTGGTTGATTGTCTTTGTGCCTTGTGAAAACATGTTGAAATGAAGGGTAATTTGGTGAATGTTGAATGAATTGATGTTTCAGATCTTTCCAATGGTGTTGTTGTTTTGGTTTAGTCAATTTGATGGTTATGATGTACTATAATTTGATAAAGGTTTGGAATACTAATTTGGTAAATTGATGTTTGGTAGCCTTGTAATTTCAAGTGAAAATGAATGGATTTTGTTGAAAAGAAAAGAGATTTTTTTTTGGTGATTTGCTAATTGATCTTCTCAGTTGTGGTTTGGATCAGATGTACCCTTGATGGTTTGTGGTTTTTGGTAGATGCTTTGCATTAATTGGTATCAAAGCTAGCTGATCTGGTTGGTTAAGTTGTTGTTGAGTTGTTTGTTGGTTGCAGATGCTTGATCCATCTAAGTTGTAGAGAGGAAGAGTTATGAGAAGTTGTGTCTTGGTAGAAAAGTTGAGGTATGTGTTTCACCATCCTCCAATGGAGATTAAGTTGGGTAGAAGGTGCATAGAGAAAGTGAGGCATCTTCCAAGATCGACTATTGGATAAGATGGATGGTTTGTTGAGTTTGTGTGGTGAGACGGTGAGGGAGATGGATACCTGTTTGAGAAGCACTAGAAGAGTTTGTAGCCATTATGAGAGTTGTAAGTTAGTTTGAGAGTACTCCACTGATGGGAGTAGATGGAAAGATGATTGAACAGAGAAGGTCAATGATGAATTGTTGGAAAAAGAGGAAAGATTACTTAGAGAAGCAATGTGAAAGGATAGGCATGTGTCCTTTGGTTGAGAAAGAGTTAGTGGAAAGTTGAGAGTTGTGAAAGGAAAATCTTGTCCTTTTTTGAATGAGAAGAGTGATTGTGAACCTGATGGGTAGAGAAAGAGATGAAAAAGGAAATGAGAAGACAAGTGAAGATAAAGTGAAGACAAGAGAAGTAAAAAATGAAGACAAAGCTAAAGGCAAAGGATGGAACCAAGAAAAAGACAAGAGGAAGATTCAAGAGAAAGAAAGAGGAGGAATTTCAAGACATGTTGAGAAATAGAATGAACTACAACAACCTATTTCCAAAGAGACTTGGAATGTTTTTATACGCTGGTTGTATGGTGCAAGAGCACCTAATGGTGTTGACAAGCATTTTTGTAAAAAATGAATTTTCAAATGTACAAGCATTGTAAAGGGTTATGATAAGGTCATTTCAATTGTAATTAAGTCCCAAATAGGTATTTAGGTGGTCAAGGATGTAAACAAATACAAAAGTTGTCTATTTTTTGAAAAAGATGTAAAAAGTGCAAAATTACAAAAAAGAAAGAAGATGAAGGATCACTTTGATTTAGAAGGTTGTTAGTTGATTAGAATATAGAGGAAGTTTCCATAACTAGTGTAAACACCTTTAAAAATAATTGTAAGGCCAAGGAAGGCATGGAGGATTGTAATTTGAAGCAATTTTGAGAATAAAAGCATCCTGATTTGCAGAGAATAACATTTTTTCTATCATTTTTCAATATTGTATAGTTTGTATTGTAACATTTGGCCTTATTTTTTGTTGGCTGCAATAGTACATTGTTTAGGATTTTAAATAAGATTGATTTGAGGTAATTCTATTTATTTTAGAATTTGATTGAGACTTATTTTTATACTTTGGTATGTAAAACCTCAATCAGGGGTTTGAGAGTCTTATAAGGAGATAAACCACCATTCCACTGATGGAGGCTAGGTAGATTGGTTGAATGGGTAAATATAACTAGTATAAGTAGGTTTTTAGTTTATGTGTGTTTGTAAACTCAGGGGAAGTTATTTTATACAAGTTTCTTTGTTGTCCTCAATAATTTTCTTGGATTTTTGGCTTAAGGATGACGGTTACAAATTGGGTTCTGATGAAAATGAAGTATTCAAGGTTGGGAATCAGTTTTTTAATCTTGTGCAAGCATATCCCAAGGTTTTTGAAGCATTTACAAGGAGGTTTGAGGTTTGGAAAGTTAATTTTCAATAAACCCTTGCTATATTTGGCTTAAAGTTACCCAAAATGAGGGTTTTTTTATTTGATGTAAAAGTGAGTCTTTCAATTCCCAAAAGTTGGAATTTTTGAATTTTTGAAGTTTTCTTTCATGCTTCCCATGGTTATTTGGTGTTTAGATGGTGATTCAAGAACACTTGCTTTGTATTTTTGGCCTAATTGGGGACATATTTTGTAGGACAGTTAATTGTTCTAGTGAACTTTTCAAAATAACCTCTTCAAAGATTTTGATATGTAATAGTAGGTCAAAATGGGTTTTTTAATATGTATTGGGTTTTTGGAGAATCAAAATGATTGAAGAAGAACCACCCATTTTAGGGTTTTGGTGACCTATTAGCAATTTCATGATTTGAGTGCAAAATACTATGGATATATTCTAATAGTGATATGAGTGATTGATTTTGGTTAGAAACTATCTAATTAAAGTTGTCAAAGATGTCTCAATGCTTGGAAATGGTTTAGAAGGAAAACTTGTTGATTTTGATGATTTGAGCAAAGTTAACTGTATATGCAAAGTGGTGTCTTGACTCCAAGAAATAGAGAACCTGATGGTTTAGTGTTATGGAAGTGTGATTCTAGTTTATTTCAGCCTAAAACATGATGGTTAAAGTGTCTTGGAAGACTAGAAAAAGGTTAGAAGCAAGATTGTTTGGTTGATTGTCTTTGTGCCTTGTGAAAACAAGTTGAAATGAAGGGTAATTTGGTGAATGTTGAATGAATTAATGTTTTAGAGCTTTCCAATGGTGTTGTTGTTTCGGTGCAATCAATTTGATGGTTAGGATGTAATATAATCTAATAAAGGTCTAGAATACTGATTTGGTGAATTGATTTTTGGTAGCCTTTTAATTTCAAGTGAAAATGAATGGATTTTGTTGAAAAGAAAAGAGGTTTTTTTTGGTGATTTTCTAATTGATCTTCTCATTTGTGGTTTGGGTCAAAAGTACCCTTGATGGTTTGTGGTTTTTGGTAGATTCTCTCCATAAAGTAGCAATTTTTTGAGGAATATGTTCCAAAGTAACCCCACCTGCATTTAAGATATGTTATATAAGAGCTTAATGGGTATCCAAATCATTTTTTAGATCATGCGTTTGAGTTTTCTTCTACAAATTATGTAAAAATTACCTTATTTGTTGCTCTCATCAAAGCATAGCGGAAGATTTTGAGAAAAGTCATTTGTTTGAAGTGCTAGGGTTTGGGCTTTGCAAAGTTCATTGAGATTGTCTTAGTTTGGAGTCTCTGATGTAGGAGCATCAGGACTACAACCTGTTTCCATCATGCGCATTCTTGTTAATTGATCAAATGTGGCATCTTTACCTTGTAATAAGGTTGAATAAGTCATTTTTGCATGTATTTAGGTCATTAGAAGGTCATTTAAGGTTTATTATGTCATATTATGCAAAAAATGTAAAATTTGTTAATACAAATTGCAAAAATGCACAGTTAAAAAAAGATGTAAAATGGGGAAGGTGAAAGGTCAAGGTGGTTTTCATCATTGGAGGTAGTTAGAAACTCAAGATTCATGTTGTATTTCCTTTAAAAAGGCCTTGGAAACATTCTTATACTTGTGGGTGATTGAGATTTTGTGAATGAATAAAGAATACCACTACTTTTAAGCATGTTTCTACATAAATCTTATGTTTTATGTTATTGTACAACTGTGTACAGATGGTAGAGCATGGATAAATATTTGTAAGTGTTAAAACGACTATTCACCTTCCATTTGATCTTTGTTTCATGCATTTTGGTTCAATAGTAAGCAAGTTATTGTCAATTTTCTAAATATTGTCTTAACCCTGATCTAGGGTAACCAGTCAATCTTTAAAATTGCAATTCTAATGTTTCAACCATTGAATTCTCGTAAAAATTAGTGTATAAGGAAATTTTTATGTTTTCTAAAGTATTTCTAAGCAGTAGGGATTGAGCGTGTGTTTTAGGGTAGTTTCAAATAATCCCTAGTCTATAAAAACTATACTTTCTAAACAGTCAAGAAGTTAGAGTTTAGAATTTAGTCAAATATTGTTGAAAATAGACTTTTGATGTTTTATTGAGTTTCAACAGACCCTATACATGTACTCCAAACAATGGTTAAGATGTTTTGAGACTGGTGATTTTTGGTGTATGGCTCAGGGAGATTATTGATATGGCTTCTAGTGTTGTCATTGATGGAAACTAAAGTCACTATTGTGGTCCATAGATCCGAACATGGTCATACCGATAGTTAAAGTTAAGTACAGTTTATTACCGATAGAGAACATGAAGAACAGGGTATCCAATTAGTATGCCAATCCATATGCTTCATTGGATGATCATTTTTTGTTGTGGGTCCCTGGGATAGTTTTCTACATATGCATCTATGTTATCTTGTTGTTAAGTCTTGTTAACTGGTGTATGAGTAAAGTGATCTGGCAAGATGTTTTTTTGTCTATTTGTTCATTATGGCCAACCTAGTCAATGTAGTGTGTTGCAGATGTATAAGGGATGATTTTTTAAATGTTTCTATGTTTAGGAATTTTATTTTGGGTCTAGCTATTTCGTGGCTGACTTGTATAGGTGCACATTATAAATTATTCATGATTTGAGCCGGCATGTGGAGAATATTATATTTTGTATGAAGCCAACATATAGTGTTTGAATTCTTGCTAGTGGATATATATGTGAATTAGGCTAATTCATTTTTGTGTGTGTGATATGCGTAATTGTGTATAGAACAAATTAGATGTGTAGATGTGTGTGATAATATTAGAAGATCAGTTGAGTGTGCATTTTTCTGGTACAAAATAGGATTTGGTGGTAGAGTAGAACGAAGTGCAGAGTCTGATAGAAGATTCAGAATTTGATTCATGAGCTTCACCAAAACTAAAACTAGGCATTGTAGATGTTATCTTCTCAGTTCAAACTTTTTGTTGTAATCACAAATTTTTTGTAAGGTAGTGAGCCTTCCTTATTCTGAGCAGTTCAAATAGTGTTTCCACGCATACAAAGTGAAAATGAAAGAAAGCATGAAAGAATCAAAAATGAAATGACAAGAAAAATTTCCACATCTATATAATTTTCATCAATTCAAATTGGGGAGAAAGCAATATGTTATTCATTACTTTAGCAAAATCCTAATCTACACTAATTTCAGGCTATGCATTACATCCTCTCCCATCCGTTACTCATCATGATTGTAGACTTCAAAACTAGAATTACAATAACCACCCCACCATTGCAAATCAATCATCCAATCCATCCAAGTATTTGTTCCTACATGCCAAGAATTCCTCTTTAGTAGGCCAATTGAATTTCATAACATCATCAGCCTTTTGTCTATAAGGAAAATACTTGGTAACAACTTGATTGGCCTCCTTACATCAAATTCTAATAGGAAAATCTCTGCATGGGCCAACATGTCCATATTTATTTTTAGTATACCCATATCATATCACTGACAAATTGAAGCAGCTTGCTCTGAAATGACTTTATTAGTTTCATCTCTCCATTCCTGTAGGGTTTTTAGGCTACCATCATCCCTTAGAATAGATGGGAGGAGACTATGATTTTATTCATGAAAGTAGTTCACCAATTTCCTTATTCTAAGTTCCAAAGGCTCAATGTTTCCCTTCTAACCCTTAATTTCATTTATAATAGTAGCAGTGGGCTTTAGTTTTTTAGGGGAGTTAGCCTCCTACTTAGCTCCAATAGACATCATTCTTAATTCTTGTAGCCTAGGTATCCATGTCTCCATGAGTGGAATAGATCTCTCCTTGTCATTGTCAAAATTATTTCTAGTAGCCTTCATGGAGGAATAACTATCATGAATCTTATTCAATCTATTATTCACCCCTCTATTTAGATGCTCCAAGAATGTAGTGACAATATTCATATTGCTTAGAAAGATCTCATTATCATTATTTTCACATTTCTCTTTATACTCTTTTAACTACCTGAGCAACTCCTCCCTACTAACATCTTCCTCGGCATGTGGTACCTCTAATGTACTAGGATCTATCATTGAAATGGGCATAGTTCCCATATTATATGGAACAATTTCCCATGAGGAACTTGTTGGTGGGGTATAATTAGTGGGTGCATCTTCATGTGACGTGGTAGGAGAATCAATACTCGTTTGTTCTTGCTTTCCTAGTTGCAAGTTTTGCAACTTCTCCTCTAATAATGTTATTATCATCTGTAACTGCATCTTTTGTTGTTCAGTCCTTTCATAGTCAACTAAAAAATTATTTATTGTGTCTTGAACTTTTCCTTTTCTATAGTCATTGATTCCACTGTGGCTCTTGTGAACTAGGCTACATGCATTGGCATATTTTCTACCTCTAGAGTTGATGTTCATAACACCCTTTTTATTATCCGGCCTCCACTATAGTTTGGTGTAGGTTCTACAATATTAGGTTTCCTTGTACTTTGGGCCAAGGACCAAATAGCTAATGGATCCCACTGCTCACTAAAAGAAAAACTATGTAATGTGATTGCAGCCTCCTCTTTTGAAATGTTAAAAGGTCTATCACATCTCTTTATTGTATCAAAGGCTATTGCTAAGGCCAAGTCCCATTCTAGTAATAATAAAATACCACTATTTCTTACCAATTCTCTTCCCTCATCTACAGTCATCCTCTAAACCTTATCTCTCATGTCATTTAGGACTTTTTCTTAAATGGTGGCATTAGATAACTCTAGATGTAGACTTCTTTCCTTAGCCAGATTTTTGACATATTCATCCCTCTTAGCCCTGTAAGAAAATTCCATGAAAGCTTGCGATCTCACAAATGCATCATCATCCATAAACTTTGTGCATGCTTCCACCCGTACATCATCTTTTCCATTAACCCCAGTGACATCAGACTTACTCAACCTCATACTCAATTGATGTAGCACCATCATTGCTAGTATAGAGGGCATTCCTTCTTGCATTTCATACTCTGATATACAAATGTCATCATCAAAATCTTCATCATCATAATCCACCAAACCTATTGTAACAACCTTTTTTTTGGTTAATGGTGGCTCTTTTGGTGGTGAGGCATATTGTGATGGGGCATCAACATAAATAATTTCAGGCCCTGTTATCCTTGGAGGAGATGGTCTTGGCATCTGTGGCATGGGAGAAAGAGTTATTTTCTCCTCTTATTGGGAAGGAGCAGCAATTGCATCATTTTTCTTTTCCTTTTTCTTTCTCCTAATGAAAAACTTTATTTTTGATTCCTCAAGAGGCTAAGATGTAGGTTTCTCCTCCATCACAAGGATTTCTCCCCCACCATGTTCTCCTTCTATGGGGGATTTTCCATTATCTAGGATCATCTTTCTACTTTCAAGGTGGCCCACCACTATCTCAAAGTTTTGGAACACATATTCCATTTTCTACAATATATTTGGAATTTCTGGAAAAGGAATGAATGTAGGTTTTTTCTCTCTTATCTTTCTATGCATTTTATTAAAATCAATCCATCTTCCTTTTCTCTTATCTTGCTCCAAAGGATCAAATACATTTCTTATCACATCTTCATGATAATGGAAAATATGCACAAAATTATAACTCTTGTTCTTATCCCTTAACCAAGCCAAGAAGCCTTCAGAATCATAATTTTCCCTTTCTACTTCTCTTTTCATGTGAAAGCTTTAATTACATCATTGGTCTTATTCCATCCTCTCTTTTTCATTACAAAATCAGAGAAGCATCTGTATGAAGGAAAAAATGTTCCTTTTCCTTGTTCCCATAAATGTTTATTTTCCACACTTCCCAATTACCATATTACTTCAAGGAAACCAATTCTCTCTAGCACACATTTTGGTAGTAGGTGAGGTACAATAGTGGATCCATATACTCTTAGAACAATATATGCAAATTAAGGGATAACATCTCCCAATTATGATCAAATATCGATTCAGGCCTTCTTTTTTTGGGTCTTAAGAAGTCATGCAAGACCTTGGGAATTCTAGGTACATTCATAACCAGGGATTTTTTCAATTTTTAAGCAAACAATTTTTCAAATACTACAAAATCAAAAATATTGTCATTCTTATCTAGGATAGTAGTCCAACATTAAATAGGAAGCTCCAAAGTACCCTCCATCCTATCCAATGTCGTATTCTACCCAAAATAAGGTGCAATTTTGAACAGGAACATATGCATTAATAGTGAGTACCAGCTAAACCTTACTCCATCTACACCCTTCTTCAATTTTATCAAGCCCTCATGAATCCTTTATGTTAGAAACCTAGCATAGTCATATATTTTGCAATACTGAGGGTGTTGAATGTGGGCTACCATATACATCCATTCCATGGGAATTCTAGCAGTAGGATCATAACCAATTATCTGACAAATAGAATAGAAAGTCCTCTCAAAATAGGGAACAAAGTAATTAATAGGAAAAGGCTCCTTATCAAATGGCCCTAATGTAATTCTTTGGCCCCCAATATCTACTAAGTACCTTGGCAGGATATGGACTTTGAATGCAATTTTAGTCCTATCATATTCTTCCCTAAGAACCTTTTCATCAATTTTAGCCATATCATCACTCCACTTAGTGAGTTTGAAGACAGGAGCAATCTCTTCCTTCGTGATCTTAACCATGTCAATTCCATCATAAGACCTCACAGTCCTAGAGACAAGGTCCAAATTCATAGCTATTTCTTTCAATAGATCAATATCCAAGTATACATTAGGCACGGTCAATTTACCAAGGTCAAGATTCCAAGGGTTACCAATAGGAATACCCATGTTTCTATTTTTGAACTAGCCATAGAAAAATTCCCACCTCATGCAAGGTATTTTTGCATCCCTAATTCTATTATTTTTGTCAATTAATCCCTCAACTACTTGCAGACCCCAAAGAAACAATTAGCATCTAGATTTTTCACTGGTTGAGGGTGGTAGCTAGTCAACAAGATCTTTACTCAAAGGTCTTTTAGGAATAGAGGCTTCCCCTTTCGATGAAGATTCTTTTGTTTTGGGAGCCATAACTTAAGAGTTTTATAGGGTAGGGTTTATGGTTTCTTGAAATAAGACTTACAACTCAGATAAGGGTTTGACATGAATTATAGCAATGTAGGATAAACTAACTCCTTTTTAATGAACGTGAAACCTTAAAATGCAAAACCAAGAAAACTCTAATTCATATAAAGACTCAGAGACCATAATTTATCAATACTTTTGATGGGAAAGAAATAATCCACTTACTAGTTTTTTGTAGGTTACCAACCCTAGCTTTGACATTAGACAAGCCTGAAAACCACAACACAAGCTCTCTAAACATGCAAAATTTCTTTCACAATGTTCAATTATACTTTTAAAACTAATTTTAATAGTTATGCAACCTCCTACTTTGGTAGCTCAACATCCTTTCCGCTATTAAGGTTGGCTCATGTGAACCAGAATAGCTCACTTTCCTTCGAATTCAGCTTTGAATGCCATTCATTCATCATGTGGATGTGTTGATTGATAGACGATCCAGATTTAGTTAGCCCAATTTGACAAATTTGACCGTATGTAGCCATAACATTCATCAAATAACAATAAGCCATGTGGAGCCACTTGTTGGTGATCCGCGAGCTCCACCATTTCTTTTTCATTGCATCCAAAATCTATGTGTCATCTTCCCCTCGCCCTTGTGAGCCTTAACCTATGTGCAACTTTCACTAGCAGGGAGACGGGGAAGGGTTGAGATTAAATCTCAAGCCTTCAATATATTCATGGTCTTAACCTAAGACCAATTTCCAATGGCCTTATTCCTCTAAAACAACCAATGACCCAAATTAAAATATCTCAAATGTCTTTAAAACACATGCCATATGTTTCCTTTGAGTAGCGCACACTTTATTATCCATGCCCCATGCTGAAATATTTGTTTAATATTTTCCTTTATTCTAATGTCTTCCATGCCCTCCAAGTTGCTCCATGTGGCTCTCTTGCTTCCCCATTGAGAATTGGGTGATAGGGATGGGCTTTGCACAGGGTAGCAAGGAACAGTCTAGATGAAGACATGTCGCATCGTATCAATCGTTGATTTTCTTCAAAGTTATGCCTATTGGCCCTTTAGAAACACTAGGCCCACTATTGGACGTGACACATGACAGCTGCCCGCCAACCTGTGTGATTATTTTAATGATAAATGAAGCAGGATAGTGATGCAGGGATGGTTGAGATTTACTTGTGGCGATCAAATAGTCATAATAAAACCTCATATCTACACATGCCAAAAATTTTAGTTTTAAAAGAGGGACCAACTAGGAAAATGTAAGAAAATTCCTTGATAGACTTAGCACTATTTTAACCAAAGGACGTAAAGGCTAGAAAAGGCCAATTGATCAAATTTTCAAAATAAAATTCTTCAAACCTAAGTACGAGGGGTTGGTTATTTCATGGGTTTTGATGGCATATGGTGTAACTTAAAAGATCAGGAACCTGCAACAAGGATTCAATAATGAATTAGAGCCTTGGCAATGACATAGGCTTAAGGGTTATTTAGGAAGGGTTCTAGGCAACACAAAACCCTAAAATAGTGATGGTAAACAAAACCATAAGCCCAGAGATATGAACTTAACCAAAATTTAGCAAGATTTTGAGATGGAACATGAAATTTTTAGGGGTTCCAGCAGTGGCTCCAACTAGGGACGCATGCCTCTCGTAGGCATGGCAAGATCCTAGAATCTTAGGTTGAAGTAGATCAGCCATAGAGAGAACCAAAAAACCAAGGATCTACTCGGACTAGGTAGCAGGACCAAACCAAAGAAAACACGCCTATATAAAAAATGTACAAAACCTATAGTGTACATGGAGCAGAACATACTTAGGAGAAGTATGGCTTCAAGAACTATCCATGTACTAGTAGTTCAAGAAGTTCACCTGTCAAGCTTTGGAGGAAGTATGATGCCTCCCCATGTGTATTGGCTGCCAGATAAGAGCCTAACCATAATACTTTGAATTTTTTTGTGCTTACCCTTATCCTGAGCCCTTTCATTCTAGACTAACTTACGATTCTATTCACCTTAAATTTTTTAGGAGAAGCTTTTTTTATCATGCAAGTGTTTGACTTGCAACTACATCTTTGCATTTTTGGCATGAGCTTCTCTTCTAGTTTCATCTAAGTGTACTAGATTATGAATTCTATGTTGCATATCATCACCACTATTCTCATCACATTCTTGTACAAACTTATACATCTTTAGCAAGTTATTTTGTTGTACCCTAGCATCCAAACCATACACCAAACCAAATGGTGAATGACCAATAGCCTTCTTCACAGTAACCCTATCTACCCAGAGTGCAAGCTTCAACTTTGAGTCCCAAGCTTTCTTGTTCTTTTCCATTACTCTTTTGATTATTTTCATTAAGCTCTTATTACTAGACTCATCCTGACCATTTCCTTGAGCATGGTAAGGTGAAGAATAAGAAATCTGTGTCATTTTTATCACAAAAATCCTTGAACTCTTCATATCTAAAACACGTAGCATTATCTAAAAAGATCTTTTTTGGGACTCCAAACCTAATCAAAATATTGTTCATTAGCAATTACACTACCACTTTACTTGTTGCCTTCCTTGTGGGTATTGCTTCTACCCATTTCATGAAATAGTTAGTGGCAACAAGGATCCATGAGTTCCCTCCACTAGAATTTTCTGGTATTTCACCAATAAATGCAATTCCCAATTGTTGGAAAGGATCTTGAATAGAAATAGGCCTAAGTGGAAAACTTCCTAAAAACTTTAATGTTCTTGCAAATCTCTGGCAAGCATCACAAGCCTTAACAAACTTGTGGGCATCCTTAAAAATAGTGGGCCACCAGAATCTTTCCCTTAGGATTTTATGACCAACGCTCTTTGCCATATAATGACCACCACACACTCCATTTTTCATTTCTTGCAAGAGTTCTAATGCCTGCTTTCCATCCACACTTAAGAAATACACCATCTAGGCTTCTCTACTATAGTTCATTATCAATAATCACATACTTAATGGCATGCAACTTCAATGTTCTCTTGTCATTATCAGCCATATCTGTAGGACATTGCAAAGTTTGTAAATATTGAAAAATCCTTCTCTACCAACCACACATTTTCATATCACAAATAGGTGCAATATCAACAATCTCTATTTGACTAGTCTGGGTTGCTTCCAAGTTAGTTTCTACCATTAATTTAGCTAGGCCCTAGACCCTCTCACTATCTTGGTAATCAGGACATCAATGTTGAATTCATGGATCCTGTTGATCCATCTACACCTTCTGCATGTAGTTTCTTGCTGAGTGGAGATATCTTTCACACTCTCACTTGGTACAAAAGCTATAACTATAGCTCCCACTAAGTTCTAAAAGTTTTCACTGTCTTGACTAGAGCATATTCTTTCTTTTCAATCATATCACACTTGAGCTTCGTGCCCTGTAAATATTTGCTAAAGAATGCAATGGGTTGCTCAAATCCCTCGTCATTTTTCTACAGTAAGACATCAGCAATAGTATGGAAAGAAGCAAAAGAGAAAATGTGCATTGGCTTAGAGAAATCAGGAGATTTCAAACTTGGAGCCTCCTTGATAGCTTGTTTAATTTTCTTGAATGCCTAAGTAGGCTCCTCACTCCAAACCACCTTTTTTCCCTTCTTCAACATCTTGGAGATGGGTCTTGTAATTTCTACAAAGTTGGTTACAAATCTCCTAAATAAGTTGATTTTTCCAAAGAATGACTGAATTCCTTTTACATTCTTTGGTTGAGGAATCTTATCTATGGTTGCTACCCTTTCAGGGTCAATCCTCACTCCCTCTTTGGACACAATGTGCCCCAGAAATTTTCCTTTAGTAACCCCAAAGGCACATTTTTCAGATTCAGTGAGGTCCCATACTCTAAAGCCCTGATAAATACCCTCTCTAACTGTATGCAATGATATTCTTCTTTTTTGGAGTAGGTTTTCAAGTCATCTTGGTATATAGCCATGAATAAGTCAATAAATTGGATAAGGCTACATCCATAGCCCTTTGGAAAGTGGCACCTACATTTATTAAACCAAATGGCATCCTCACATATACATAGGTTCCCCATGGAGTAATGAATGCAATCTTGTACTACTTAGACTCCTTTACTTTCACCTGGTTATATCTTGAAAAACCATCCATCATTGATAATATCTCACAACCAATTACCTTTTGTAACATGTCTTCCATGTTTGGCAATGGATAGTTGTCCTTTAATGATGATATGTTCAGATTCGTAAAATCCACACATAACCTTATGTCACCATTTTTTTTTCTAACTGGCACTAGATTTGACCTAGGAGGAATACCTACTAGGCTTTATGATACCAACATCCCTTAGCTATACCAATTCATCCTACATCTTAGGAGCTAAGGTAGGACTAATTGGTCTTTCCTTCTACCTAAAAGGCTTAGCATCTTCATTTAGAGGAATCTGGTGTTGGAATAATTCTTGTCTATATGCTTTTAGGTCATCGTATGACCAAGCAAAGACATGTCTATATTTTCTCCATAAGGAAATCAACATTTCCTTAACCTTAGCTTTCATTTTCTTTCCTACATATACTTTCTTAGGGACATTTTCAGTCCCCAAATTCACTTCTTCGAGGTCATCTAGATTGGTGGTAGTTGTTTTAACCTTGCTCTTATCTTGACTGTCAAAGACCCTTTCTAATGCTACAAGGCCCTCGAGAATTTAACTTGTCTTTAGTTGGATGACTTCGTTCCCAAATATTATATCCTTCCCATCTACATTTTCAACAAATTCCCCAAATTCAATATCCTTACCTTCATATTCATCAACACATTTCAAGAATTTCATAATATCTTCATCATTGTTGAAGATTTTCCAATTATGTACATTTCCAGGGATGGATGGCCTTGATTGTATGTCAACCTTAGAAATACCTACAAAAGTTATATCATCTAGTCTTAATGCAATATTTGCAAGTAAGTCTGCCACTTTGTTTTGTCCTTTCTCCATCCAGTCGATTCCAAAAGCATCAAACTACTTGATGGAATCCCAAACAACATTTATGTATTGTTTTATTTTGTTTTTCTTGCAAGAATATATGGCTTTTACTTGGGATATCACTAGCTTGGAATCACTGATTACCATCAGTTTCTTTATCCCATGCTTTTCAGCTAGCCTTAATCCTAGTAACAGTTCTTCATATTCTGCCACATTGTTTGTGCAAACAAAAGACAAAGTGAAAGAAAATTTGTATGTATTGCCACAAGGTGACACCAGCAATATTCCCACACCAAATCCTTCCTTAGAACTTGTGCCATCAAAGTAAATTTTCCAAAGTCCATCCTTGTCAAATAATCTTACAACTTCATTATCTATAGGTGTAGGTTTCTATCAATTTCTCTTGGTACTTCTTCCACCTTGAATTCACTGATATCATTATCTATGAAAAGAATTGTATCATCCTCAGGAGCATGTTCTAGCATATGTGGCACCTTTGGATCTTGTACAACTTGGACATCCTTACCATTAATAGGGAAGGTGGCATAAGACATGTCACACTGCATACTACCTCCCATGGATGCACTCCATTTCCTAGATAGTAGCATTCTATAATTGAGTGGGATATCCATTACCGCCACACTCATCTTAAACTCTTTCTCTAGATAAGCTGCTAACTTATAAGGAAACTCATTGATTACACTGATCATAAGGACCTCCCTTGAGTCCATAGCATAACACTTTCCATGGGTACTATCAACTTTTAGTCCCAATGCCTCCTTGATCTTGGCTAACATTATATTATTGGATGCTCCAAAATCAATAATGCAATTCCTCAAAAAAATCCTCTCAATAATCAGTGTGAGGATAAATGGATCTATTTTCCCAGGATAGGATGTGACTGAATTCCCTAGAAAATTATGAGGTATATCAGTAATTTCACTCCCTCAACTTCTTTATATTTCTTTTCCTTCTGACTCACTTTGCGTGGAGTGGACACCACTAAGTCATTACAGGCTATAGTAGTGCCATTGATAAGGGATACTGCCTTTTGTTTGTGTTCAATCTATTCTCATCATCTCAAGCAAAGGGATAGAAAATTTCAATTAACTAAGCAATTGAAACATGTCAACAAGAGTGTATTTAGGTAATTCAACTAGAATCACACCTTGCTCTATACCACTCTCCTTTTGTTGATTTTTGTTGTTTCAACCCTAGGCATGGCATCCTTTCTTACAACTTTAGGATTATGCTTTTGTGCCTTTTTCTTCACAACAGGGGACTTGAGATCTTCATCGACTTTCATTTTATCAACCCTTTTATCCCAAATCTTATCTCCCCTACTTTCCTTAGCTTTCATTTATTCTACTTTGCTATCAGAATTTTGCTCTTTTCCTTTGGCATTTTTCTCCTTGATGAAAAGACCAACAAGACTACCTTTTTCACCACCAACGATTTTAATCCTTAAGTGATATGAGCTTCTGGCTTGAGTAGCTAAAGCCACTGTATATCTTGCAATTTCCTCATTTGAAGGTCTTCTTAGGGACACACCACCTTTATTTTCTTCCAAATTATGTACTTCATCATTACTATCATCATCCTCATCAAAGAGAGCTTGTTGGTGATATGTAATGGCAATATTCCTTTAGTCATCCACATCTATTTCATGAGACTCCATATCAGATTAGCACCATCCATAATCATATTTACATCAACATCCTCCTCAATAGATTGAGCATAGTCTTCAAGTACATCCTCATCTACTTCAATCATTTGTACAACTACACATTGATTAGGAGAACGTGGCATTTGGAAAACCATGCACCAAGGGGTCTCATCAACAAAATTTCTTGTGTTCTTCTGCAGAGGATCTAGAGGGACCTTGTTCTAAGCATTTCTCTAGTTATTAGGAATGGGCTTTGTTGATGGGTGTTTTGCAAAATTTCTCAACACAAGCAGTACACACGTGCACTACCTCTCTTAAAAGGAAATCTCCAAGAGCAAGTTGCTAAAAATATCCCCAAGGTCTCTCAGGTGTCAAGTCATGACTTGCATGGAACTCCTCATTTGGTGTTTGGTGTGATCTTGCTCGTAATCATAGGGTAGACTTATGTAGTTGGATGTGAGGTGGATCTTAAAATTTGAAGTTTCTGATATGGGAGTTGAGGTGCATTTCACTGCAGGTTCGGGGAGAAATCTCAAACTTCAATGTTTTCCTTAAGTTTTGGCTTTACAATGTGTAATGAACCTTAGCACAGGTTGTTTCTGAAAAAATGAAAAAGGGGCAGGGAAGAGAAAAGGTTCTTGGATCTACAACTAATTGTGAACAGTGATCATGGAGGTTCTGCTATGGACAGCTTCCTTGAAACAAGATTCCACTTAACCAAGAAACCTACAGTATCATGAAATTTGTACTATCTTCAAAGGTCTATAGATATTTTACCATTCATCCACCATTTTATGCATGAATAAAGATAAAAGTTTAAAAGAAACTTCAAATTTCAGCCCAGACTAACTTTACAAGACCATTTACCAGCAGCAAACAACAACAAGTATGGATTGGAAGGCATCAACACAGTAGAAATTTTTGTAATCACGGAACAACATCTAACAAAGTCCATCTAAGTAATTTAGAGCTAACTAGAACATCAATGTAAATCTGAATAAAGCATCTAACAATGGAGATTGAATCATGCAACATATGAAGAACTTAGAAAATGCACCAAGTCAATGTATTTTCATTATAAATTTTTGCAGCATGTCTTTACAACAACTCAACTCTCTTGAAAATGAGAGGATACCCCCTATTTATAGTGCCCAAAAAGTAGAATGAATGGCCAAGAATTAATCTCATTGTGTGGCCAAGATTCACTACAAACTAGGGTTCTACCTACCCCCCAATATATTACAATTTAAAATACAATTTTGTCCATATCCCTATTTCGTCTTCTAGTGACACCACTATAGAATTTTGTCTTTTGCTAATTGCTCTTTCTGTTGTAGCTATTCCTTTAGAAGCTCTTCACTGACAATAGGGTTTCCTTCCTGCTTCTTCAAAGTTGCATACTCCATGAATTTCAAGACTACCAGTTGGAGTTTCTCAACCTCTATGATCTCAGACCGCAGCACTTGATAGCTCCATTCCTTGGAGTTGTCCTCAAACCTCTTCCAATCTTCATCATACTTGGTGGCATGGTCTCTGAATAGTTCTGACTAGGCGAAGGCATGGGTGACAAAACTCATTAAATATGTGGTTATCTTTGTTGCCATCTCATCCTCCATCTTTTTCTAGAAATGGGGCTTTATTCTCTTTGGATCAATTTGCACCACAGGTATGTCATATCCCATCATTAGCCTTAGATATCGGGCGCAGTCCACCCTAATTTCCTTGACCCATTCAATATCTAGATCCACTTTATCAATTACCTACTCCAACCTTTCTTTCCCGTTATCAAAGTCTCGCTTCCACACATCCACTAGCCAATGTTCATCCCTTTTCAACACAAACTCATTTTCCCATGTTGTGCTTGGCAGCTGGAGGATAGCCTCAATCTTTGGATAGGTGGACTTATACGTTGCAGGGAGGTCGGTGCAGAGCTTCTTTGTTCCTTCCAGAGATTGTTGTAAATCTAGGAACTTGTTGGCTGTTCGAACAGCCCAACTGATACCCATGTTCCTGACGTATAGAACCTATCAGAACCAACTCTCTGTAGTTTTTTCCAAGTTCTTTCTTTTTTCTAGCTTGTCAATTTGTTCCTTGGATAGCAGTTGGGGTGGAGCCACAGATGTGGTAGGTGCATCTTTAGCTAAAGACCATTGTTGGATGTAAGTAGTCAAGTCGGCCACTTGTGCTTTAAGCTCATCCTTTGAGACTTTATCCAATTTGTATTAGGTGCACCACCATAGCTACTGACTCTTCGAAATGTTCCAACTTCTACTCTCTAGTAGCAATTCCCAAGTTAATGGTGGAGATATTATAGCTTACTCCCTCTTGGCCTACCATTGGTGTTGCCACTTGCACAGTTCGAGACCCAAAAGCATCCATCGTTACCTTGGACCTGACTTTGGGATTCTTCTCCTTTTTGGTTGTGATCTGCACTTGGGCCAGGATAGCCTCTAGCCTTGATCTTGGATACTTCGAGGTAGGAGTCTTCTTTTCAAGCTGCCTCTCTAGCCATTCAAGCATAGCAGGTTTTTCTTTTGGCGATTCTCAATCACCCTCACCTTCCTTTGTTAGGGTTTTTATTTGCTCGCATGTTGGAGCCCTTTCCTCTATTTTAGTTTTGTCTCATTCTTCCTCATCGAAGTCTTGGATGAACACGAGGTGTTTGATGGGAGGCTTAGTAGGCAATCACTCCTAGGGACTTTCTTCTTTCTTAATTCCTTTCCCTTTCCTTTCTTCAACGTGTTCATCCTTGTGTACATGCTCTTCTGGCTTGTCTTCTTCCACATTTTCTTCTTCTCTATGAGGAGATAACACATCCTCCTATTGTTTCCCTATAGGGAGCTCCACATTTTTCATTTCCCTGTCACCTTCTTTCCCTTCTTCTTTATCATCTCTTAATTGTCAAGCCATTTCCTCCTCGAAATCATCATCAAATGTAATAACCTTGCCACTAGCGTCCTCTCCTTCATCTCCACTTTCAGAAGACCCTGTTTCTTCTTCTTCATGAACCACCCTATCAATTTTCTGGTGTCCATACTCTAGGTGTTCATGGTAATCATCAGCTTCCTCCTCCATTTCCTTCAAGGCTTCTTTCTCCCGCTTCTCCCATTCTTTTGAGATTAGCATCGTGGCCTCCATTTTTGGTGGTCCTGTTGGGGGTTGTGAGGGCATAGCACTAGTGAGGACCTACACTATGGCAACTTGGATAGTGGGGTCCAAAAGGATTTGAGAAAAATTAGAGGGGACATTCTACATATGCCTTGAGAAAACTTCTGGAAAAGTAAGTGCGGGAATTGGTATTGTTGTTGTTGCTAGTGGAAGTGATGTAGTAGGTGACATAGCGGTGGAAAAAAGGGGAGAAGTTGCAGCAAAGGAGGAGTCAACCATTATTATGGGCCCAGTTGGGGGAGAGGAGGTGAGATGGACTAAGATTTCCACCACAGGTGGGGATGTGGCAACCATGGTCTGGGAAATAGGCGGAATGGTCGCGGAGACAGGAAGAGCTAGAGGAGGTTTGGGTTGATCTATTTTTCCTACCTCACCCTCTTGAAGGGGATCTTCTTGAATTGGTGGCTACTCTATAACACTTGCCTTTTGTTTGGGCCTCTTAGAGGGTGAGCCTCCTGAATATTTTTGTGAATAGACTTTGGGATATGGCGACTGCTCTACCTCAGTCCCTTTCCTCTTCTTTGATCTCGTGAGCAGAGGAGATTTAGATGTTCCTCCTGTTGAAGTTGTGGCAGTGACTTCCTCTATGGCACTAGGTTCACTTTTGAGTCCTTCATATGTTAGAATAACCCCCTGTTGTTTTAATCGGGCTACTTTCCCATAAACCCATTCTTTGGTAGGAGCTTGAATTGGCTTAGTGATAATGTCAAGGTCATCGACCTCCTATTCATCCCAATCTATCATTGGTAGTGGTAGGTTAGTGACTATGTTATATCTAGGGTCCATAACACTGTTTTTATCTTCTTCGACTTGATCCGATATGGGAAATAGTTGCACCCTTCTTATGAAGTATGCAGTCATCCACATGTAATTCCTTGCACGCACCTCCTTGTCGTCTTGACAATCTTCCTAGAAATCTTCAACATGATGCAAATGGGTGAACCTTGGTCCCAATGCCTTTCTTACATACCCATATGGGTCCATCCGTGGGTGAGTAGTGTGTAGGCGGAAATGGTACTCTTCCAATTCCTTCTTAGAATTCACGGCACACTAGGAAGTTTGCAATTTGTACATCCCCTAGATGAAAGCTAAGGGATAAGGGATCCCCATTAAGTGTTTACCATCGAGGACTGAATGTATATGTTGTAGCTATCGAGAAAGCTCTAACAGTATAATCTGATCATTGGGCTACCGGGGCAGCTTATTCGGCCTCTCTGTGAAACCCTAGGCACAAATATATGTAAACTTGGGGTATTGTATGAATAGGAAGGTATATTGCTTTAGGAATGCATGAGCAATGTGAGAAACCCTTCCCTAAAAATCCCCTCTGAGAAACCTGATGATATGGCCGATGAAGGCGTCATTCACTCTGCAGTACTCCTTGAAGTTCTTGAACTGGAGTTGGGGATATCTATCATAAACCTTCAATCTTCGGCCTGGCTCCTAATCGGGTGCCACAAACAATCCACTATATTTCCTCTGCTCATCCAATGAGTAGACTAGATAGGAGGTCATGTAAAATTTAGAGCTCTTCTTCACATTCATAAACTGCTCATGGAAGAAGTCACTTATGATGTCTCCCCAGTAGAATGAGGCTTTTGTGGTGACATCTTCATCCCCATGGAGGATCTGTTCAACAAAATACACCATTCACTCTTGGAAAATGCAGCAATAGGGAGGCCCATCACACTACTCATCATGGTTACCAGGTCATGGTAGTCCTCATAAAAGTCATTGTGAAAGAGTTCTTGAGGCACCTTTGTAGCACTGCCCCTTTTCTCCTTGAGCTAGTACTAGTTTATTAGCTTTTTGCAACCCATAGGGTCCTCATCCCAGGTTGCCTTACCTTCCTTCATGGTGGGAACCTCCATCTTCCCAAAGGTGGGAATGTGAAAAAATTTCGTAATTGCCTCAGATGACATGTCGACAAGGATGTTCCCATCTCTATCAACAATGGTTTGTGTCTGTGGCTGATAGGCCTACCATTAAGCCATGACCAATTCAGGGGCTACGAGGGATAGAGGGAAGCCTGTAGCTTTTGCAATTACACTTTGATTGACCTCACATTATCGGTCTTTGGGTGGATCCTAACCCTTTCCTAAATTCATCAACATCGATGTGATCGATACTGGTGTCTATGATCTCCTTCCAGTCAGTGATGATTTTTGAATGTAGAGGTTCACCCTGGAACTGGTACTTTATTTGGTCTTTGTCCTCTCTTCCATGAGCAGTCTTTCCCACTTTCTTTTCTTTGTCTTTTTCTACAGCCACCCCCGAGGTTCTTGCACCCGATTCTATATATCCTGCAAACAGAGACGTAATAAGTACAACCAATTATGAAAGAATTAATCATTAGCTAAACTCTTGTGGAATACATCCAATTAGACAATTTATCATTCATAAAATCAGATTTTTACTTCCAAATGTCATTAGTCATTTTCTTGAGGTATTTTGGACAATCTGGGCCCAGGGGCCAGATTTCCCTAGTAGGAATGTTGTTTTGAAGGGAAAATGAGGTAGGGAAATCCAGTCTATTTCTCCCATCTTCATACTTTGAAGGTTTGAAAGGCTCATGTCGAAGAGGGTCAGATTTGAGCATGTGGGTCGAGATTAGTTTTCAAATTTGAGGTTATTTAGATCACTTTAGGAGAATTTAGAGGTACAAGGTTGGAAAGCCGTCAAGATTTAGCTATTTGAAATGGTTAGGAAGAAACAGAGTTCAGGGGTCAGAACTCTGGGGTCCGAGACCAAGGGCATCCAAGGATGGTCGATTCTTTCTTTTAATATTTAAAGCATTCAAGCTTGAAGAGGCAGGTAGCCGTCGGTGATTTGTCATTTGAAAACGGCGAGCACGACACAGGAGTTTGAAGGGAGCAGCCTCGAGGACCAGACTCGGCATTAGGCTCGACCGTTGGGTTTTCCCTGTTAAGTTTCTTGGAAACTAGGAGGGCGGAACCCGGAGGTCAAGAAGATGAGGAAGCTTCTCCTTTGCATGTTGGCTGAAAGGGCACAAAATCCTAGTGGTTAGGCCCTGGCAAGGGTATGGACGCCAAGGTTTGATGTTCATTAGTTTTCAAGGAAAATAAAGGCTCGAAACCCAAGAGGTGGAAGGACTTGTTTGGTGGCCATTTGAAATGATGAAGAAGTAACCGAAGTCCATAGACAAACATCCGAGGACCAAGACCCGGGGACGTGTTTGGTCAGTTGATTTTTGAGTTTAACTCCAAATGGAAAAAGGCGAGACGGGCCCAAGAGCTTGGGTGGATAGGTTCTCCTTGTCATTTCGAGACAGCAAAAACTTTACGGAATCCCAAACAAGGAAGTCCAAGGGTTCGGGCCCAAGAGGGCAACCCGCCATTTGGAGAGTTTGTTTAGTTTTGTAAAATATCAGCAACAACGGGTTGGTGTAGTCCCAAAGGGCGTGAATGCCCTGCGCAATGAACGGTGGTGGCGAGGTTAAGTTTTGACTTCAAAAATGAGGGTGTTTTGGAGGGTTTTCAAGAATTTGAATTCATGGGTTTTTTAGGTGTTGTCCTTCTTTATTAATTTAATGCATTTCTAGCCCATTTTGTTTAACTTTTAAAGTGTGAATTCATAAAAGACCTCTCGGGAGGGTGGATGAAAAATCTACCTCAAAAGTCCAATGGAAGAGGTAGCTAAATCCACCAAGGATGGGAAAATGATGACAACAGGCGGGAGGGCGGCGGTCGATGGATGCACTGGACTCATCGAACTTAGCTCTGAACTCCTCTGGAAAACCTGACATGTGAAAATGATAGGTTGGGCCAGGTATTTCTAGCCCATTTAGCATTTAATACCCTCATTTAATGCTCGTATGGATGATAGGGGGTTGGTGAGTTTAAATCCTGAACGATGCCTTATGACAGGGGCCCGAGGTCCAAAAAGACGTGGCCTTGTGGCCACTTCTAAGTTCATTTCAGAAGCCGTTGGCTAAGGGGAGCTCGTGGCCCAGAGGGTAGAGTGCTTCTATAATTTGGCGGTTGAGAATAGCGAAGTCAGCATGAAATTCTAGACACTGAAGTCTGAGGGTTCGTGCCTAGGAGGGGAAAAGGTAGTCAAATTTTTTCACAAGTTCAAATGGGATTGCAAAGAAGGAGTCAGGTCCTAGGGCTTGGGAAGGTGGAAGCCTTCTGACATTTTGGAACAGTGAACACCTAGAGGAAACCTGGCCAGGGAAACCCGGGGAGGCGGGCTCGCCAGGCCCCAAGGCCACTGGTAGAAGCAAACTGCCAAGGAGAGTCCACAAGGCACTAGGACTTAGCCAAAATGGAGGGGATGAAACATGGTCAACTCAAGATGAGTCTTTGGAAAAAATGCTGACCACTTAGGACACCAAAATGGGGCACGCAAAATGATGCGGTGATGAAACAACCCGACAAGGTGAAAGAAAAGAGGGTCCCCATTCCGAACGGGGCATGTGTGCTGAGGGAACAACAGTCTTCCCATTATACCAGTTGGTATTATATGGATGATCTTGCAATCAATGAGTTCTTTCATTCCTATGATAATTGTTTGATTGAGATTTTTCTTTCTTTGTAATCCTATCATTCATAATTTTCATGAAATTATCAATCTTATCCTCAAGAGTACCTCCTTTAGCACCAAGATTTTTATCCTCTCTCTTTGGATTCTTGAGGATCTTTGCATCATCTCTTCTCCCAACCTTATCAGTTGCTCTACAAATACTATCAATATGGATAGCCATCTTATAAGCCTCTCTCAATGTCTGGGGATTTTTATCTAGCAAGTGATGGCTTAGGCATTGCAATAGCCCACCAAGCAAACATTGTCACTTAAGTGTTGAGGTAACCAATTCATGGCCTTTTGGAATCTTATGTTGAAATTTACCACACTTTCATTAGAAATTTTGACAATAGTATTAAGCTGATTTAGAAGGAAACATGAATCAGTCTTATCACCATAATGTTCTTTGAACAGCCTCTTGAACTCTTCCCATGACCCAATACTTTCAGCTGGAAAACTCTTATACCATTCTTTGACATCCTTAATAAGAGATTGCATAAACAACTTCATCATTACATCCTTTGCTTCTACCTCAAAATAATCCATAACATTAGAAAATGCTTTGAGATGATCTTCACCACTCAAAGCATTATTTCCATAGAATCTGACCAAGGCAGGCTTGAAATCTTCAAGGAATGGATTAGGATAGCCAAGTATTCTAGTAAAGCATAACTGTTGATATCTCTCTACATGGAGTGGTATCCTAGTATGTCAGTCTCTATGATTATTTCTAGGCTCATCATCTTTTTTTTCATCAGACTGAGTCTTATCCTTACCTTTTCCATCTCCATTATTTCTACCACCTCCTTTCTCTTCTCCCTCGTCATCTTCAAAATAAGAATTCTTAATTTTTTCATTTCCTCCACCTCCAGCACCCTGATCCCCACCACCACTTCCACTAGCAATATGTCTCACAAACTTCTTTTGGGATTCACTATCAGTAATATGTCCAGAGCTTGAAGCCTCTGGAGTTGGTATCGAGATCTTAAGAAAGGAAATATTTCTAGCTATCTCTACATTGGTAGCTTTAATTTTAGCTTTCTTCAATTCTCCTTGCAATTTGTCATTTACTAGTTGCAATCTTAAAATATTAGGGTCTGGGGGTGCAGTGGATAGGGTAGGATCAATCAAGTAACATTTCGAGTGGGAGTATTAAAATATGAAGTATGGGTACTTGTGTTGGTGTTGGTGTTGGAGGTATTCAAGGTAGTTTTCTTTGGTTGATCAATGGCCTTCTTCCCATGATCTACATATTGTGATTTCTTAGTAGTAGTAGAAGGATCTGAGGCTTTAGAAGTTGCAATAGATGTAGTATAAGTAATTACAGCAGAGGTTCCCATTTGAACGGTCACCTTAGGTGGGTTAGGGGTTATCTTAGCAGAAAATCTGCAACATTTTCCTAAAAGGCCTTTTGCTTCACTTCTCTCATCTTCTCTATCCTTTGCCTCTAAGCATCTCTTTCTTTCATCTTAGCCTTAATTCTATCTTCCTTTAAATATTTTAAATCCTTTTCTCTTTTCTCCTTCAACTCCCTAATTCTATTTTCCTCATCTTCATTAATCCTATGCTATTCCTCTTCTAAGGCTTGCATATCCTTTTCTATGTCTTCTTCATCTTCTAGGACATCTCCAGTCTCACTCAGCGTAGGAGTATAGTAGGTTGGATTATTCGGCTCTTCCTCAAGGGAAATATGCAATTCTACAATGGGGGATTCACCTCTTGGCTTAAAATTTTTCATTAAAGATAGATCCAACTCCATGGGTTAAAGGTTCTGAGAAATTCTTATTTTTATCCTAGAATCCCCACCTATCCTCTTCTCTTGAGATGTCAAGTTCATTATCAAATACTTGCTTAACAAGAAAACATCCCAGATCTACATTAGATACTTCAACTTCATGTGCCTCTTCCTTAATATTTGCACTATTTGGGTATGTGCAGGATCATGATGGGCCAAAAAGTGGCAATATGATGGGTATGTGGCTGACGACATTTTTTTTACCCAAAATTGATGAAACAAAAAGGGTTTTTACAGGAGATTCTCAACTTTCCACCAATATAAATTATGCTTTAATTTGAATTTAATAAGTAATTATTATTCATTTCTATTTGAATTATGACTAAAGTCTTGATTGATAGGTTGATTGAAAAAATCTATAGCTTTCAAATGGTATCACATTTTTTTAATCCAAAACATGTGTCACATTATATGCTTCGCATACTATAGGATTTAAAAAAGAAAAATTGAATTTCATGAAGTTTTGACCAACTTAAGGTGGTCAGACATACGAGTTTTTATAATTTTTTAAAAGTTGTAATAAAAAAATCATAATTAATTATTTACTTGGAAAAAAATTACAAAAAATATGCATCACAACAGGACATGAGTCCTCTACTTATATATAGAATCTTATAAATAAATATTATCATTTTATTGTGGTTAGGGTGGTCAAACAGACACCTACTTCTTATTTTTTCCCTGAAATTTAAGTACTACTACATTGAAATTTCAATTTTTCACCAAATAGATTTTTTTTTCTATAAACAAACCTAGTAGTTTAGAAACTACATTCAATTTTCTAGAGATTCTATTCTTACTTATTATTGAAATAATATAGATAACTTATTCAAATTTTTACATCAAGTTTCCTAACTCTAATTTTTCTAATTTTTTTGTCACTTAAGGGTTTGTTTTTTCCATGGTGATCCTGCACATACCCATTTACTTCATTATTAAAAGTAGGAGATGCATCAGCAAGGGACTCAACATACTTACTTCATTTAGCATGTTTCTTCACCCATGTTGGTTGATTTTCCTTTGCAACCTTAGTATCTAGCTTCTTCTCAAGATGCTTCTTCATGTAGCTTCTGGTATTCTTCATGGTGTCAAGTTGTATGTTAGAATTCCTCCTCTCACATTTTCCTTGAGATTTTATCTTTACACTGGTATAAGAGAATTTAGAGTCGCCACCTAGGATGTTGGGAAATAGAAATTGATTGTAATTTGGCTTGGTACTTGTGATCTTAGAAAAGACTTTGAACATAACCCAACACAAAGTGAAAGAATGGACCAAAACTTGATGTATAAAACTAGAGGTGACTTATATAATGAAACTTTGAAACAATTATTCACCAAGTAGTGAAGAACAATAAAATACTCAACTCTAATTGTATACCAGATCTGAACTAGAGAGTTTGGACAACAATCCCCAGCAGAGTCACCAATTTATTGGTTGTTTTTTTTAAGAACCAAGTTTATCTTCATAATTGCCTAAGGACTTTTCCATTTCCAATATTTAGCAATCTAACTTAGGGATTAGCCAACGAACGAGTGAAACTTGCAAAGCTTTCCTCTTGTACTTTGGACTCTGTGAAACCTGGGAGGGTGATCCCACAATGTATATTCAAGAACTTATGCAATTAACATTCACATACATCGTAAATAACACATAATTCTCATATGACCAATCAACAATGTAGTGTATCAAAAGAGTTGGTGATTCTTTTAGCAATACCCTACACTTGGAGCATGAGAATAATGAAAGGCGACATAACATTGTGTGTGGGAAATGTTAGTATCAAAATAAGATAATAAAAACACACCAATGCAACATTAAACTAAAGTAAGCTAAATAAAATGAATTCAAGGATCACAAACAGAGCTTCTTCAGAATCGTTCCATTGTCCTCTATCTCCAAGGATTTGCTTGAAGCTGCTGCTCTCAGATTGTGTAAGCAAAGCTTCTCAGAATGGAAACTTGTAGAACAAGTATGCAAAGGGAGAATACTTCTATCCTATATGCTGGTGGAGTGAAAATGTTGGTATACAGATATGCACAGGGGGTGTAAATTATGCACAGGGGCTGTGGATTATGGATTTAATTGAAACTATGCTATGAGGGTGATAGGCCATGATATGAGATACTAATATGCTAAACTATGCTATGCTTATGATTCTAGAGGCTATGGATGCTAGAAGGCTGATTGACTATAGTTTTCCCATATAAAAGCTTATTTTTTTTCAGAGACCCGACAGTCCCTTTTATAGATTTCCGCAGGCAAGAGCCTGGCTGGCAAAGATCAATGGTTGTGAGATTGTCTAGTAATTTTGAATGGTGAGAGATGGAGAGGTTGAGAGGAAGATGGAAGATGTTGGGAGGTTGGAGAGAAGAATGGAGGTTTTTCTTCAACCCATGGGAACAATTTTTCACAAAAACAGAGAAATTAATTTTCTATTTTGAAGTTTGTTTTGCGGTTGTTGTTGATAAATCCAAATTAAATAAATAAATTTATTTAATTTTGTGTGAGTTTGAATATTTGATCTTAAGACTATAGAAGACTTAATTAAATATTTAGAATATTTAATTGTGAATAGACTTTAGAAAAATTGATCAAATATTTGGAATATTTAATTGTGGATGGATTTAGAGGAATTAATTAAATATTTGGAATATTTAATTATGAATGGACTTTTTAGAATAGAAGAATACTTAATCTTTACTTGAATAAAATATTCAAGCCAAGATTATATGATAATTAATATAAATAAATCGTAATTTTTATTTAATTAATTAAGAAATGGATAAGAAAAGTGATTAAATAAACTTATTTATTTAATCGAAATGAAAGAATGAACAATATAAATAAATTATTTAAATTTATTTATATGCAGATTGAATTCAGAGATTTAATTAAATAGTAAAAATATTTAATTAATTACCAGACTATTGTGATGTGACCATTTTTAGGTGAATACATTTTGCCCCTCTTTGAAGTGATGTGATTTATGCATTGCTTCAAAGAATTTTGAAATTTTCCCCAGATGCTGATTGTCGAATATTGATAGGTATATGCCCCCTCGGATGATGAATCGATAAGATTTTGATTTTTGTGAATTTTTTTTGAATTTTTATGATGTTATGTAATTTTTTTATTTTTATGATTTGTAAGATGTCGATTCATCGTTCAAAAATGATGATGTGAAGAAATTGACGTGGAAAGATGTGAGATGAAAAATTGATGACCTAAATTTCCCCTGTTGTGATAAAATGTGATAAAATGCCCCAATTTTGCCTTTAAATAGGTTAAAAATGTCATTTTCCATGTCATTTTCCATTTTAACCTAGTAAAAATTGTAATTTTTGAGCTCTAGAGTGAGAAAGATGGCACTTCCTATCCACCAGCACCATTTCAAGTGCATCCAATGACATCAGTAGTTGGCGCACTATGGACCTATAGTATGTACCCCATTAAACTTCTGCTATTTGAAATTTTTTTGTTTAGGGTACGTTTATCCATGTTTTAATGTGAAAGGGTGTGTTTTAGCACCCTTCAGTATTTTTGTAGCGCCCTTGATAATTTCCATAGTGCCCATGATTTCATAGCACCCATGAGAATTTTAGTAGCACCCATGATGATTTTGTAGTGCCCATCATTTCTTAGCGCCCATGATGATTTCAGCAACGCCCATGATGATTTCTGCAATGCCCATGATTTGATGTGATTTTGTGTGATCAATTTGTTCCCAAGGTTGTTGGAAAACAAATAATAACTGATAAATTTTCTTTTAAAGTTGTTAAAAACAAATAAGATTTTGATAAGTTTGCTTCTAAAGTTAAAAACAAACAAGATGTTGATAATTTTGTTTTCCATCATGATGAAAAACAAATAGGTTGATAAGTTTGCTTCTAAAGTTGTTAAAAAAAAACAAGATCTTGATAAATTTGTTTTCATGAAAGTGAAAAACAAATAGTTTTTTGATAAGTTTGCTTCTAAAGTTGTTAAAAACAAACAAGATGTTGATAAATTTGTTTTCATGAAAATGAAAAACAAATAGGTTGATTTGTAGATTTGATTGATTTGTCGTGATGATTTGATATTGATGTTTCTTTGACTTGATGATTCTTCCTTTTCAACAGGAGAGATTGGGCATCTTGCAGTTACAGGAGAAATTCCCGAAGACATGGAGATTGATTCAGCAGCTTGTACAGGTAGATAGAGATGTGATCGAGGCATGCAGACTAACCTCATTACTTGAGATGCCTGAGGTGTGTCTCAATGGAGGTTTATTGACAACACTTGCAGAGAGGTGACACATTGACACGAACACCTTTCATTTTCCGACAGGAGAGATTACCGTGACTCCAGAGGATGTATACCGCATCTTGAGGATTCCAGTGATGGGCGAGGTAGTGAGATTTAACAGTCGAGAGGCGGGAGGTACATATGCTTTAAGATGGATATTTAGAGATGATCAGATTGTGAGATATTATATCTCATGGGCGGAGATGATGGATTCGTATGCACCTTTACCCTCTGTTCTTGCAGGATTTATTGGAGGTGTTTTGTGCCCCGACCATAGGTCGAAGGGTTTTGCAGTCAGGTGGGGTCGTGTACTTGAGAGTATGGTGATGCAGGGTACATGATATGCTTGGGGATCATGCATGCTTGCACATTTATATGATGAGCTACACCATACTGTGTATGGTGGAGGCCGGAGTTTAGCTATTGGTTGTTCACTTTTACAGATATGGGCATGGGAGAATTTTGTTGTTATGCATCCATTGACTCGTGGACGAGGACCTGTCAGTCGACCGTACAGATTTAGATATACCGATGTCATTTCTCAGCCACGGTTGGGGAAACTAGATCATTGGCAGTGTCTTCTGGATGATCTCGAGACAGTATGTTGGCAGCCCTATGTAGATTGTGAGGCATGGCCAGAGGATGCTAGAGAGATGCCCTTTGTCTTTACTTCTAGATATCTGATTGGGGGTACTCCTGGGATTATTGAGAGGTTTTTGCTTGGTCGAGTGTGGCAATAGTATGGTCAGCCTTAAGGTATTCTAGAGGGTTCATCTATTTATGCACGTCGGCAGCAGGAGATTACAGTGTGGGGTCTGTGGATTTCTTATGATGCAGCAGTGGCAGAGTTCACCGGTTTGGGAGTACAGATGTGGGAGTATAGAGCTGATATTCTTGATGGGGGATGACTCTAGAGTATGGTCATTATGTATTGGAGCATCCTACACCATGATTATTTGATCCTGATGAGCCTGTCATGCCAGTTGCGGAGCAGAGACCACATAGAGCTGGACATAGGCAACAGCGAGAGACAGCTTCAGAGGGTGATGACTCTGAGGATGATGATGATGATGAGTCAGATGGGGATGGAGATAGTAGTGATGAGGAGAGTGGGGGTGATGGTGGTGGAGGAGGTGGCAAAGGTGGTAGAGGTAGCAACAGAGGTGGTAGAGGTGGTAGCAGGGGTGGACCGCGGATGAGACATTCAGATCCATCATCGTCAATAGATCCAGTGGCACCAAGTCAAATATCTACCTTGCAGAGTAGAGTGCAGATTTTACAGGATCAGTTAGCACAGGCGTAGGCCTTGATTACATAGCTATAGGGGTAGTTGACTATAGTGATGGTTGAGAGAGATACAACTAGACGACAGGGTGAGGAGGCCATGGCCTTAGCTGACAATTTGTAGAGAACAACAACAGGTGATAGCATGACAAGAGAGCTGACCATAGCCGTCTGAGAGGCAGAATTCTATAGGATTAGATACCATGATGTAGTGCCACCTGAGTAGAGAGTGAGTTATACACAGTCTCGGTCTACACATAGTCGCTCTTGGGCTACTAGCAGGGGTGTATCACAGCCATTACCTCCAGGAGGTTCATCAAGGACAAGTGGAGCATGTCCATCAGGTGTAGGTGGGACAGGTCCCAGACCAACACCATCAGAGGATAGCACTTCATAGTGTTTTTTTATATGATGTATTATTGATACTTTGTTGAGACATTTGTATACACACTGATATGGTCCCATTTTTTATGATGTATATCATGTGACACCTTTGTATATTTTGACATTCATTTTCGAGATATATGATATGCAGCGATGATTCCTTAGGATGAATGCATTTGTTTTCTATATGCATGATGTTTTATGCGATGGTTTCCCAATGTTATGCTTATGATGTATATGTATGCATGATTTTTAGATATAAAAATGCAAGTGCAATGTTATGATATGATTGCAATCTATTGATGAATGAATATGAATATGAATGTGAAATGATGGATAGTACAATTTATGAATGCCCATGAATGTTTTGATTATGATGTATGCTTTGTTTTTATGATTTTTTGATGCAAATATGTATGAAAAATGCATGTGATGATGTTTTGTGAATGTCAAAATGTACTCAGTCATTTATTCGAAAAGATATGAAACATTTGATACTTTTCCAGCTTTTGGGAAAATTTATAAATGCAAAATGCAGATTCTAGAATGAATGTGATCTATACTAACTGTGCAGGGTATCTGTACAATATTTCCATTTTGAGAGCTTATTTGTGCTTTTTGTGTCATCATAGAGCATTGAAATGTTGAAAGTTAATACAAGCATCAAAGGGTATGTTATCACCAGTGATGACTTGAGTATTGCTTTCATGATTTTTGATATAGCAAGATAATACAAGCATCTAGGTATAATTGAACCGAGATGACCTGAGTATCGCTTGCATAAACATAAAACAGTTAACACGTTTCCTATGCAAATTCTGAAATGTCATCAATGGTACTTAGTAGAGCATGTTTAGCGACCAATTTGCATAGTACTAATGATTTCCTCGCAAACAGCAGACAAAGAAAAATCATACTCCTTCCTTGCTTTTCTAGTTCAATACATCATCGAATTGCTCCAGAGATATGATAGAAAAATCAACCAACAATTCAAATTTTGCTTAAAGTATTCCAAACTTTATTCAGATAAAGATCATCCAACTTGGTTATCAACATTGATGTTTGTGTTTTGATTAACGTTGTTTGAACCATGTTGTTTCATGTCATTGGCATTGAGTGATTGTTTTGAGTGTTGTGGTTGATTTGATGCATCAATGTATGTTGCTTTTTGTCAAACTATCATTTGTCTGTTTGTGATGTTCTAAAAGCTTGTTGCCCCTCTCTTGTGTAGTCTATGTTTCTGCCCCCAGTGTAAACACAACCTAAATATTATGGATATGTACAAATTTCATCAATCCATGATGAAACACAAGGATTCACGTTGCATGATATGGATACGATAGATATGTACAAATGATAGATATGGATAGATGATACCGTAAAGTGAATGCAAGACATAAGCTAATAGATAGAGGAGCCTATTTTAATCACAAGTAGCGCCTGTTTGCCAGGTTTTCACCACTTGTTTTTATTGCACTTTTTCAAGATTTGTTTCTCTTTTTTCTGTATTTTTTTGTAGGACTTTTTTTTTTTTGTATTTTTCATAACTTTTCTGATTTTTGTATTTTTTAGGACTTTTTCTAATTTTTGTATTTTTTAGGACTTTTTCTTATATTTTTGTATTTTTTATTTAGACATAGAACTTCTTTAAATGAATATTGTTGATTGGTTCTTCAAACAGGTCCCCTTCTAACATGGATAACTGATATGCTTCAGAACTGTATACTGCAATGATAACAAATGGACCAAGCCAATTTGGTTCAAATTTTCCTTTCTTTTCTCTATCTTGCTGATTGCATGGATTTTCTTTCAAGACTAAGTCACCTACTTGAAATGTCTGTGGTTTAACTCTGTGATTGTAGCTATGTGACATAACTTGTTGATAACCCTTCAAATGATCAGCTGCATGTTGACGTCTTTCATCCAACAATTCGAGCTCTTGCAGATGAGATACTCGGTAGTCTTCATCATTTATCAATCCTTTGAGTGAGACCCTAAGTGAAGGTATTTCAACCTCTAATGTTAAGATCGCTTATGCTCCATATACCAAGGCATATGGGGTGGCTTTTGTTGGTGTATGAATATTGGTTCTGTATGCCCACAAAGCTAGATTTAACTGGACATGCCAATCACGACCAGCATCATTTACCGTCTTCTTCAAGATCTTCAAGATTGTTTTTTTTAAGCTTCTGCTTGACCATTTCCTTGTGGATAGTAAGGTGTAGAGAACCTGTGTTGGATGTGAAATCATTCACAAAGTTTGTCAACATCCTGATTATTGAAAGGCCTCCCATTATCAGTGATTATAGAATTAGGAATTCCATATCGACAGATGATGTAATTCAAGATGAATGAAGAGATCTGTTTACCAGTCATGGTTGTCAAAGGAACAACTTCAATCCATTTTGTAAAATATTATGTAGCCGTGATGATGAATTTATGCCCATTTGATGATGAAGGATGAATTTTTCCAACAAGATCTAGTCCCCACTGAGAAAAAGGCCATGTCGGAGTGAAAGGTTGCAGTTCCTATGCAGGTGCATGAATAAGATTCCCATGGATTTGGCATTTAGAACACTTCTTGACAAAAGTAAAAGATTCCCTCTCCATGGTAGGCCAATAATATCCCATTCTAACAAGTTTCTTGGCTAAGGTTAAACCACTTGAATGAGTTCCACAAATACCACCATGAACCTCTTGTAAGGCTTTTTCAGATTCATCACTTTCAAGACATGGAAGGAGCATACCATCAAGACCACGTCGGTAAAGGATATTGGCGATCAAGGTATAACGAGATGATTGGCGTATGAAATTCCTTTTTTGGTTTCGGGATAAGTCTGAAGGTAAGATGTTGTTTTTCAAGTTGGTATAAGTCTTTCCATATAAATGTGAATTAGAACCGGTTAAATGGAATATGACTTGGATCTCAGGATTATCATAGGCGGAAAACAATTCTTCCACCTAGAATTCATACCATTTTTTATTTTCTAATAATTGTAACAAGGAAGCAATTGTAGCCATTGCATTTGCAGCTTTATTATCAATCCTTGGGATTTGTGAAAACTTGATTGCCACAAAATACTTTTTAAAATTGTCAACCATGTTCTTGTAAGGTAGCAACTTATCATCTCTAGTCTGATAATCATCATTGATTTGATTAATGACAAGTTGTGAATCACCATAGACTTGCAGATCTGTAATCCACCATTCCAAAGCTATCTTCATTCCTATAAGCAATGCTTCATATTCAGCTATGTTATTTGTGCAAGGAAACATCAATCGATATGATTTTGGAATGGTATGTCCTTCAGGTGTGATAAAAAGAATCCTTGCCCCCGAGCATTATTGTGTGTAGGATCCATCAAAGTACAATGTCCATGATTTTTTAATTGTTGTTGTGAAGACGTCTACATTAGGAAATTCAATGTGCATTGGGTTTTCTTCTTGTAAAGGTGCTTCGGCCAACTAATCTGTGATGACCTGTCCTTTTATAGCTTTTCGATCTACATAGTGAATGTCAAACTCACTTAAGATCATTACCCATTTTGCAAGTCTTCATGTTATGGTAGCTTTTCTTAAGAGGTATTTTAGTGGATCGATTTTGGTTATCAGCTTAACTGTATGAGCCAACATATAGTGTTTCAAATTTTGGGAAGCAAACACTACTTCTAGGCAAGCTTTTTCAATAAAAGTGTAGTTTAGTTCATGACTTTTTAATGTTTTGCTGATATAGTATATGGCTCTTTCTTTGCCTGTAGAATCCTCCTGTGCAAGTAACACTCCCAAAGATACTTCTGTTACTGAAATATAGAGTATGAGGGGCTCTCCTAGAACTGGTGGAATTAGGACTGGTGGATTCATAAGATATTGCTTGATCTGATTGAATGTTGCTTCACACTTTTCCTCCCATTTGAATGGGACATTTTTATGCAATAGATGTGTAAATGGTAAGCTTTTGTCTGCCAGTTGAGCTATAAACCTCCTGATGGATTGTAGTCATCCTTGTAGTGATCGAAGCTGACTAATATTGCATGGTGGCGGCATGTCCATTATAGCTTGTACTTTTTTTGGATCAACCTCTATGCCCTTTTCTGAAACAATGTATCCTAGGAGTTTGCCAGATTTAACGCCAAAAACACATTTCTTTGGATTGATTTGAACATTGAACTTCTCCATTCTGACAAAGATCTTTGACAAGATTTCAAGATTTCCTTCTCTTGTGTTGGATTTGGCCAATAAGTCATCCACATAATCTTCCATGAATGTATGCATCATATCATGAAAAATTGTTGTCATTGCTCTTTGATAAATTGCTCCTGCATTCTTAAGCCCAAATGGCATGACATTCCAACAATAGGCACCCCAAGGGCATGTGAATGTTGTTTTATCTTGATCCTCTGGTGCAATCTTTATCTGGTTGTATCCTGAAAATCCATCCATTAATGAATACATTGCATGACCAACAGTTAAATCAACAATCATATCTATGTTTGGCAAAGGAAAGTCATCTTTGGGACATGCTTTGTTAAAATCTCTGAAATCTATAAAAATTCTAATCCTTTCGTCTGGCTTTGAAATAGGTACGATATTGGAAATCCATTCTGCATAGTCAATAGTCCGAATGAATCCAACATCTAAAAGCTTCTTTAACTCTTCTTTAACCAATAATGCAACATGTGGATGCATTTTTCTGATTTTTTGCTTCATAGGTTTTGCCCCTCCATTTATAGACAAATGATGCATTATCATATTAGGATCTAACCCTGGCATATCGGCATATGACCAAGAGAAATTGATTTGATTCTCCTTCAAGAACTCCATGAATTTTAGTACTTCTTCCACTGTTAATGATGCTGCAAGTTGCAAGATTTTTGGCTGCTCTGTTGTAATTATGTTGATTGATTTTTTGGGCTCAATCAAACTAGAAGATCTTTCTTGATAATGTTTGGGAAGAGTGTCAAGTTTCTCATCCTTTAGTGCCTCAAAAAGATTTTCACCGTCATATTCACTCTTTATTTTTCTCTTGTTTTGATCTACCACTGACGTTTTTCAGTTTTCATAGATAGATCCATCTTTTATTTCATTTATTTTGTAGCTAAGAGACTTGACACCCTCCCTATCAAAATCTTGAGTATGAGATTCTTGTATTAAACAATTTTTTTCTTAATTAGATGAACAAAGGAAATTTACAAGATCCTCATCATCATGGAATGTAGGGATATGGATAGGTGCATCGTTGTCCCAATCAATAAGTTTCGAATAGACTAAAGGCATAGAATCATTAGGTTGGGTAAGGTCTTGAGCTGTCAAAGTCATGACATGGTTGTCATTTTCATGATGGACAAGGTCTATGATGGTATTCTCCTGTCGATTATCAATCTCATTAAAATATAAATCGTCCTCACTTGAGTCATCATCATATCATGGTTCAAATTCAAGTGATTGTGTTCCCGAGCTTTCTCCTTGTATTAGAACAGGTGCATACTTGTGTATGGTATCAACTTATTTGTCTCTCCAAAATTCATCATTATAAATGGTATCCCATTCATATTCATTGGAATCAGTGTTCGAACTATTCTGCAATTGGAAAACCGATTCATAAAATTTTTGTAGAGTGACATCTTCGTGGTGTTTATCTGAAATTGATTCTCCTTCATGGGTTTGTTTTGCTTGCTGCGAAGGTGACTCTTTTGTATCTTTACCATATCCAAGTCTTGTTTTATCTTTTGGATGTATTGAAATAGGTTGAATTGGCTCAATGATCCCTTCTTTTCTTTTTCCTATAGGACCATTTCCTTCATAGCCCATTCTTTGCATGATAGTATACCCTTTGCCATATTGTTCGGTAGATAACTTGATGTGCAAGAGAGATTCAGCTTCATCTTTGTATAACCAACTTAGGATGTCCCTATCTTCAGCTTCTTCCTCGGTGGTGTTAGCTTTAATAAATTTTCCATCAAACTTTATGACTAGCACAAAATTTTGGGATGTAGAGGTTGTTGCAATCTTTTGATTTGATAGGATTGGCTGACCATGTGACCTCAGAGAAGGAGGTAAGGTAGAAAGGCATAGAGAATATTCACCTGCTCCTTTGTCTTTAAAATGTAGCTTGGTGTCAAGATTCTTTGTCAATTCTTGCAATTGGCCTTGTAGAGAAGAAGAAGCAGTAAAATCCTCCCTATTGTGTGGTACAAAGGCGTCTTGAGTTGCTCGAAAGATTTGAACAAGTTTGGGTGCTATTGTAATTAGCTTGTATAGTTATTTCCCATCCATCATACGGAAACTTGAGCCATTGATGATACATTGATGGTAGTGCCTGCATATCATGAATCCATGGGCGACCCAAAAGTATGTTATAGGAAAGATCATGATCTAGAACCTGACAAAATGTATTTTTCACAATAGGTCCCACTCTGATAGGTAGAATTATTAGTCCTTTAGAAGCTCTTTCTTCATCATCATATGCCTTGATGGTTATTTTCCTTCGTGGATCAATGGAATTTTCTGATATTCCTAAGGCATGTATAAGCTTTAAGGTACAAATGTTTAAACCGGCTGCTCCATCTATTAAGACATGTCTGATTTGATGTTTATGGATCATGACTTCAAGATAAAGTGATGAATTATGTGGATGTGTCATGGAAGCATCATCTTTTTCAGAGAATGAAAGACAAGTGGGGGAAGAAAAATGTCCCACCATGGCTTGAAATTTTTTTACATCTAGATCAGTGTCGACAATTGTGTTTACAAGAACTTCTAAAATATTCTTGTGTATGGGGGATATTTTGAGAAGTTCAAGAATGGAGATTTGAGCTGATGTTTTTCTCAATTGATCAACTAGATTATAATTACTTGGAGGAGGAATAGCTGTCTTAGATGAACTTCCTTTTAAAACAACTTTTTCTTATCCTCTTGTAGTCACATTAACCTGTTGATATTCTTGTTTTTCCTTGATTTTGATAACATTAACCCGTTGATCATCTGCATAGATGCGGCGGATTATGTTATCCTCAACATTATTTATGCTTTTCGCTTTGGTATTTGATGTTTCCCCCTTTTGATAGTTTGGTAAAGGATCTTTGAATGCTTGATGATTGTCGTTGGTATGATGGCCTTCAATTGTGATAGTGCCATTGTCAATTAAATCTTGTACTAGATTTTGCAAGGCTTGACACCTATTTGTTCTATGACCTTTACATCGATGATAAGTGCAATAATACAAGTCATTCCATGATGGTGGTTTGACTCATGGCTCATAATCTCTTTGTGGTGGTAGGGTGATAACCTTATTATCGAGAAGCTCCTTGAGAGCAGACTCAAGAGATTGACCCAAAGTGGTAAAATTCCCTCGATTTGAGAAGAATGAAGGTCTTGGTAGACTTGATGTTTGGGTATTGCCAAGATTGTATTTGAAATTTCCAAAATTATCCTTGGTGTTTTGATTGGTCATGTTTTCTTGATTGGAATTTTGTCCTTGTTGATTGTTGTTTCCTTGTTGGTTGTTTCGTGGAGCACTTGATAGGTTGAAGATAGATGATCTTGTTCGTAGATTATTTGCATCCACTATACCATCATTGACGACATTTTTATTTCTGTTCCAAAACCTAGTTTTATCATTGTTTTTTTGGTTGGATGAACTTGGATTATCAAGTTTTATCACTCCTCTTTTGACCAAAGCCCCTTCAATGGTGATTGTGTTCTCAATCAATTTTTCAAAGTTATGAGGACAATGAAGATTAAGCCTATAGCTTAATTCTTGATCTAGGCTATTGATGAAGATATCCATCTTTTCCTTTTCAGGAATAGGATGGGAATATCGTGCAAACAATCTTCTCCACCTTTGCAAAAATGTAGTGAAAGATTCCCCTACTTTTTGTTTTACTTTACAAAGATCAAGCATGGTTATCTGGTGTTGGATGTTGTAGGCGTATTGTGATATAAACTGATTTATTAGCTCCTCAAAGGTTTTGATGGGGGGGTGATCTTGGAAAGCCACTCCATGGATTGTCCACCCAAATTTCATGGAAACAATCGCATTAAGTAGGTATCTTCATAAGCGAATTCTAGACTCATATTTCGAAAATCCCTCACATGTTCAATGGGGTCAGTTTTCCCATTGTAGCTATCAAATTTAAGAATTTCACAATGTTTTGGAAAAGGGATCATTTGAAGACTCCTATTGAATGGATAAGGACATATGTCTTCCAAAACATACTTCTTTGTTGCACCCCCTTGCATTTCCTTTATTTTCCCTTGTAATTCTTTTATCTGTTGAGTAAGGGCACTAAAATCATTAGGAGGAGTTTTAGGATTCTCTTTAATCCCTTCTATATCAAAATCAGAAGGTAACTTAGCTCCTTTATTAGCTAATGAAAGGAAATATCTTTCTTTGTTTCGTTCTAAAATCCTTTATATAAGAGTATGGAATTGAGGATCCTGCTCTGCTTCTTGAAGCTTTTCTTCTATTAACTCTTCAATATGAAATGGATTGTCTTCTTTCTATTTATTATCTCCCATTTTGCTTGTGGTACTTTCTCTTTCATCTTTTTCAAAGTGTTTTTGAGATCTCGTGACAATAGGCATAAGCTTTGCCCCAAATTCTACTAAATTTTGATCAAAAGAAATTGGAATAGTGCAATTTTTGATGGATATGAAAGTCAGGATAGAATGAAGATTCTATGACTTAAAAGATTTCTAGTCTTTAGCTTGTGTTTTTCCCTAATTGAAAGGATGAAAATCCTATTGGTAGGAATGTAAGCAAAAGATCAAGAAAGAAATGATTTTGCACTTTATGAAGTTTGATCGTAGCTTTGTAGAAAGATGGATTTGTGAGAAATGCCTAATGTGATTGAGTTCTCTATTGGAGAAATTGATTTGGATGAGTAGAATATTCAATTGTAGGTTGGAGAATATAACAAAAATGAATACGCTAACTATGGTTGTGCCTTTGAGAAAGGGCTCTTCTTTGAAAGAAAGCTTGTGAGTATAAAGGTTCTACAACATAATCATCAGTGAAACCTCTAACACAGTCATGATATCGATGGATAAAGGTTCTATATTTAAGTAAAACCTTTCGACTTTGGTACAAGAATCGTCTTTTCTTCAATAGTTTCTTGTAGCTAAGGGGTTTCTTTGGCTTTTTGATTCGTTTGAAAATGGATTTCTTAACAAAGGTTGTGGATTTCCAATCTCTTAACATGGGAGTAATCAATGTAATTATGAGTTTTGGATGATCTTTACTAAATTAATGTTTCGAAAACTCATCAAGCAAGTTATAGAATAGTTGTTTTTAAGACCTATACTATACATCAAGTGTATGATCAAAATGTTTTTCAAAAATTGTTTTCACAGGTTTTACACATGATAGTTAGTTCAAACAGACTCACTCTTAGTACTCAAGTAGGTCACCATAATAATCAACAGCCCACATCTTAAAACTACGTTGACTCACATAGTTGTGTCACTCCCAAAGGGGCGCCCATTTTCTTTTCTTTTCCAGGCACGTATTCAGAGTGATAGAAGTGGATACCGGATCCCCTAAGAAAAGGGTCCTTGGCAGTTATATGGTGAGTATCTTGGGGGTAGATTTTTCCCTCCCTGCTGCATGGGGTGCTATAGTGTTTAGAAAGCGACTTTGGTTGGATACTAAGTTTGCTTAGTAAGGGTTTTGGATTGATGCATTGAATGATATACTCCCTCCAAAGAGACCTCCCAACCTTTAGAACAAGAAACAAGGATGATTCTCAATGCCTCATTTGAATGGGATTTTCATTAACCATCCACATCTGATTAAAGTGGGTTGGAAAACTTGGCTTTAGTTGTTCCCACTTAGGTCGTTCCCATAGGGTGAATACTTTTTCCCACTATGGTAGGCCTTCTAAAAGGTTTTAA
>VDFB02000017.1:73213097-73307394 GCA_007258455.2 Sequoia sempervirens
ATCTTGCTCATTAGCAAACAAATCAGGTTTAGAAGCATGATCTGATCCCTCATTGGAATCAACATCATCGTCCATGTGAAAAGATTCATGCCTAGGTTCATCTAAGTTATCAAATAGAAATTGTACCTTTTCATACACATCATGATCAACTGGTTCATCAACAAAGATAGAACTAGACACACTTGTATCATACCTTGCATCTAGGAGGTCATCATCACTATCGAGGTCGATAGGAGTTTCCCACAACAACATAGCATTGTTGTGTGCATACTTCTCGTATTCTGTGGTCAATAAATCTGATACTTGTTCACAACTTAGTAGGTCAATTCTCTGACCTACCCTCTCAACCATTTCATCCTCTTCTTGACCTTCACATAGACTAGATGCAACACCAAGCAGCAAACTAGGATATCCCAAGGTATCTTCAAAAATATTACCTTCATGAGGGTGACTTTCCACACCTCCTTTGTCAAATCTGATATCCTCAAGGGCACTCCCTAAATCAGCAACTTCATTTGTCTCCTCATGAAGACTTGTGTCAAGACTGCACCCATTTGTGCACTTGAACTGCTTAACTGTCTCATCACATTGTTGATTACTCCTCCCTTCTTCAAAGAGCCAGTCCAACTGATATTCCTCTTCGGGTTCTTAGCTTGAGAGACTGAACTTCTGATCTTCTGCTTGGGACACCACCCTTGCAAGTTGTTTAAAGACAACTTTCCCATCATCTGATGAAGTAGCACCATCACTTTCAACCTTCTTAACTATGCACCTGCCTAAAGAAGACTGATCATCCATTTGTACAGAGTTGTTATCTTTATCAGCATGAGTGCTAACAAATGAAGACAACATGCTCTATATATATTCATTTCTCTACTTTTCTAGACTGTCTAGGACTATGTAAGCCATCTGCATGCTCAGTATCTTGAACTCTTTCAACAATGCACTAGATCCCTCTTCATAAGCTTCAAAATACATGTGGATACAATACGGAGTGCTAGGTCTGAAATTCTCTGGGATTAGTGACAAGGCAGTAGAAAATCTATGACTGAAATCAACACTTGACTCCTCATCTTGTTTCTTAATTTGCTTTAACCTTTTGACTAGGTCTAAAGGATCTCTTGCAAATTTTTCTCTATAAGCAACCACTAATTTATCCCAGCAAGGAAATGACCTATCAGGGAAACTCAAATACCAGTCCTAAGCTCTAGCTTCAAGGGATCTGACAAAAATTCTCATCCATGCATCTTGACATTTAAAGGAATGTTTTTCCATGAAGTTGGAAAAACTGCTGATATGTGCATCTCCTCCACAGACATTATATCCATCAAATCTAGGCATCTCCTCATACACTTGAGCTGACATACACTCAACTTTGTAATCAACCCATGACAAATCTAACTAAGCATACAGTGGGTCAAAAGAATTAACAACTGGTGTGACAACCTGACAAGTAGATACAGTTTCACTGTCTCTAAGCCGTTGAAAAATGAGGTGTCTCTCATCCATTTCTCTGAGACCTCTTTCAAATACAGCCTTCCATTCAAGCCTTATCTTGGTCTTGTGTGTCCTTGAGTCTTTATCAGACTTAGGAAGCCTCTTGACAGTCCTTCTTATGGCTTGATGATCCATAGATATTACAAATCAAGGCTCACTAACTTTGCACAATTACAACAATGACTAGCATATGACAGTACAAGTGGATGACCACCCTCAGGGTGTACAAGTACATTCTAATCATCCACACAAATTGATACTTTAAGCACTAGACAACAATCTTACAATGGAACTGCAACTACATTCAACAGATCCAGCAAATGGAAATGTGCTAACATCATTTACTATATTTCCCTCTGGCAGTGCTAAATCACTAAATAGGGAAACAAAATTTCTTTCTCAAATGTTCAAATACATGAAGAATACCTGGAAACATTGTAGATCAGGTACTTTTCTTCAAATCTTCAATAGGTTCACCTTGATAGAGTCGCCACCTCTTTGCAGAGGACAGAACTTCAGATGATATGAAGTTCACTTACATATAAGTCCTTCTCTGAGCTCGTTCCACTAGTAGAGTACCATAAATATTTTAGGCTGACTGCAACCAAACTTTCTCCAGGCCAACAATCCTTCATCACTTGAACAACACCAACATGGAAAACAAAAATATGACTCTATTGCACACTGACATGACCTGTTTCTGGATTCTTCAAGATATTTGACAAGAGGAGGAGGCACACCGTAAAGCTATGATGGCTTCAACTTCTACTCTTGTTTTCTCTTCTTTTTATATGTCCCTAGTAGAGTCGCCAATCTCTTGGTGACTTAGATGGGAAAATGAGAACCCATACTAGAATCTCAGATTAAAATTTTCTTTGATATATCCCCAGTAGAGTCGCCAATCTGTTGGTGGTTTTTCTTGTAAACTATGTTGGTCTCCTATTCTACCTATGGAGTAGCCAACTCCAATCAAGGGCAGCTCGGAGGACCTGGACCAACTGACAAGATTCAGTCAAAGACTGAGACCTTCTGCACTTTAGGCTCTATAGAACCAGGGCGGGTATACCCACACAATGCCTTAAAGAAGACCAGACATTGCTTTTTATAGCAGAGAACTCCTGATGCCAAGTGTTGAGAACCTCAAATATGGCTTTATTCTTAGTTACAGAACACCTGAGACAACAAGGAGGTAGAACATAAACTAAACAAAAGATATTCAATGATTTTAAAAGGTTTTCTGAGAGGAACTATGCTACAAATAGATCAGTGCCTAATCCAGGGTCATGGAGTCACACACAAAAGATGGAATTCATCTTCAAATAGGACTCAATCAGTGGATTTTGTTCTGTTAATGCCTTACATCAGCTATCAGTGCCTTACACTGACAATCCAGCTCTTGTATCAACCAGACTCTTCTTACCAAATCCAACCTACAAACAAGTAATCACTACTATCTATTCAAAGGATTTAACTACTTCCTTGAAGCAGACCTATCAACAAATAACACAGTCCCATGAAGTATGAGAAGATGAACAAAAACACCTTATGCATTTATTCAAATAATTAAAAGCTTACAAATGTGGAGACAATCTAATGATATGCATGAAATATAAGCATCTTCATGTGTTCTTTGCTCAAACTGATTGCATTTATAGAGGAAATCAAAGTTACAGACCAAAGACTCAAAATCATGACTCAAGACTAAACCCTAATCTGTCTCAGACTAATCCCAGACTCAGAAAAATGGAACTGAACCAAAGGAACTAAACCCATGGGATCCAACCCTTCATCTTGGCCATGAAATCTCCCTTTATAGGAATAGGGAGAGCAACAAGCAACCGGCCAGGGAAATTACATGTCAGCAGTTAACCGAACAAATCCTAAACAGCATGCAGGCCACATCACTAGTCCATGTCAGACCCCAACAACTTCTCTGGTCTCATAAATGCCTCTAGTTGGATCTCTATAAGGAAAACATTTCCACACGAACAAAGATCAATCAACCTGCACCAAATCCACCGCCAAATCCATGTGCCCATACTCGAGCCACGCCGTCCTTGTCCCAGAGTCACATCACCATGAATGCAAGTTCGAAGGAGCCAGCGACCAATTCTCTATCACCATGAATGCTCCAGGCTTCTGGTTTTCGCATGCATCGTCAATACCAAACCCTGACCGTGGTTTAGTTTGAAACTCGAACGTCGATCACCTGAGATCAGACGGCCATCTCATTCCTCGCAGGATGTATTGATCGATTACTTTGTATCAGCGAGACGAATGAGAGCCCTTGTCCTCTATCATCGGCCAGCGCGGGCCATTGATATATGTGGTCCTCTGCATGGCATACCTAACATTCGGCCATTGATAACCATCGAGTACCTGTATTGTTTTGATTAAAACATTATCGTTCACATTTGGCACATGCATATTTGTGGCCTTTAAGTTGCTCGAGTTTTACCTTACCGCATCTTGGAGCTCACAATAGATCACCAAGACGTTAATGATCTCACACCGACTGAAACCTTTTTCTTTTTGTGCATCGCTATAATATTAAGATATCGGGAAGAGCTCTTGTAGAGCACACCATGTCTTTCCAAAATTCTTCATTCACTTGTGTCGCTGAGACATTACAAAACCTATGCCGACGAAGACCCTTTACGTTCCATTGGCGAGACCGAAGGTCACTCGCCGAGACCTCTCGCCAAAAACCCTAGCTCTTACCGAAGAGATTACCTTTATGTTTTCAGTTGGTGTAGCAAATCGTATTTGCCAAGACCTCCTGTCGTAGATCATAACTTACACCAATGGGATCCCAAAGTGCCTCCATTGCCGAGACATCTTGAATGTTAGCTCGACCATCTGATTCACACCGACGAACCGTTCCATGTGCACAAGTCGGGGAGACATATAGAACTCAGTGAGACACCACCTCGATAGTCACAACCTTTACCGATACGATCATCCTTAGTAGCTGAAACCACGTGAATGTCTCGCCGATAGACATCCACAAGCACTATTCAGGGAAATAATATATCTTCGCTAAGACCTTATCCCGAGAACCCAAACTTTTTCTGAAACACATCCATTCACCATCGGTCAGTATAATATTGCAATCTCGTTGTGACTTCACACCAATGGCACTACACGAGGGGCAGCAAAAGGATTTCGGGGAGACCAAGGAGAGTCAGGAAGACCTCACCTCGAGTGGACACCAACACACCGATGGGAAAAGCCCATCGGTGAGACACAAAGAAATCGAGGAAACATCTCCCTGACATAACCAACATACGCCGACAGAAAAGAGACCTCGGTGAGACAACACAGGGTCGCCGAGAGGTAATCCTGAGCGCCAAAGGTCACAGTGAAAGCAACACAGGGCCAGTGATGGCGGTAACAAGGGGCCGGTGATGGACGAAGAACGGGGCTCCGGGGAAACCATAAGTGAAAAGCAAACTGGGCGGACAAGTCACCAATAAAAAGAACAAATGGCCAGAGGAAAAGGAAGCCGCAGACCCAAAACGATCCTGCTCCCGCCTCAGCAAAAGACAACGGACACAGAGCTGAAACCAAAACAAAACCAAAAAGCCGTGAGGCGGAGATAAAAGGAAAACCGGCGCAAGCAGAGTCGGGGCCGAAACGAAACCTGAAAGTGAAACATGAGCAAGGTTCTGAAACTGATTTCCACTCCAATCCGGCCTCCTCTAGAGGAAACAAAAGTCGAAAGGAAAAGCAAAGGCACGGAACCAGAGGCAGAATGAAACCCAAAAGAGGAGCGAAAGGTAAAATCCTGATCCTGATTTCACTCTGATCCCGCCTCCGCTAGACAGGGAAAAACACAAGGCAAGGAAGAAAAGGAAAATCTGGCCACCTGAGACATAAAGACTTGGCACGCTGAGCTCAACCCTGATGGGAGCCCATTTATCCCACGTGCCAAAATGAAAAGAAGAATTCCCACACCAAGGACTTGTCAAGAAAATCAAAGAGGCACAACTAGAGAGTTGGAGAACTAGAAAAGGTGCTAACAGGCGCCAAAAATGTGTGTGGGAAATGTTAGTATCAAAATAAGATAATAAAAACACACCAATGCAACATTAAACTAAAGTAAGCTAAATAAAATGAATTCAAGGATCACAAATAGAGCTTATTCAGAATCATTCCATTATCCTCTATCTCCAGGGATTTGCTTGAAGCTGCTGCTCTCAGATTGTGTAAGCAAAGCTTCTCAGAATGGCAACCTGCAGAATTATTATGCAAAGGGAGAATACTTCTATCCTATATGCTGGTGGATTGAAAATGTTGGTATACGGATATGCACAGGGGGTGTAAATTATGCACAGGGGCTGTGGATTATGGATGCAATTGAAACTATGCTATGAGGATGATAGGCCATGATATGGGATACTAATATGCTAAACTATGCTATGCTTATGATTCTAGAGGCTATGGATGTTGGAAGGCTGATTGACTATAGTTTTCCCATATAAAAGCTTCTTCTTCTTTTTCAGAGACCCGATAGTCCCTTTTATAGATTTTCGCAGGCAAGAGTCTGGCTAGCAAAGATCAATGGTTGTGAGATTGTCTAGTAATTTTGAATGGTGAGAGATGGAGAGGTTGAGAGGAAGATGGAAGATGTTGGGAGGTTGGAGAGAAGAATAGAGGTTTATCTTCAACCCACGGGAACAATTTTGTATAGAAACAGAGAAATTAATTTTATGTTTTGAAGTTTGTTTCACGGTTGTTGTTGATAAATCCAACTTAAATAAATAAATTTATTTAATTTTGTGTGAGTTTGAATATTTGATCTTAAGACTATAGAAGACTTAATTAAATATTTAGAATATTTAATTGTGAATAGACTTTAGAAAAATTGATCAAATATTTGGAATATTTAATTATGGATGGATTTAGAGGAATTAATTAAATATTTGGAATATTTAATTATGAATAGACTTTTTAGAATAGAAGAATACTTAATCTTTACTTGAATAAAATATTCAAGCCAAGATTATATGATAATTAATATAAATAAATTGTAATGTTTATTTAATTAATTAAGAAATGGATAAGAAAAGTGATTAAATAAACTTATTTATTTAATTGAAATGAAAGAATGAACAATATAAATAAATTATTTAAATTTATTTATACGCAAATTGAATTTAGAGATTTAATTAAATATTAAAAATATTTAATTAATTACTAGACTATTTTGATGTGACCATTTTTAGGTGTATACAAACATAACTACAATGGTAACACATTTGAAATTTTTATAAATAAAGAGTGATTTACTGATGAATCAACCCAAAAATTGTATCATGAACATTTTACTCAAACTAATGCCCTATCCTTTAAAGCATGGAGTCAATCTTAACCTAAGAAACCTAATAACAATTCTACATATAGCAACATATAAGCTCTGAAAATACTACATTACAGCATCTCCGCATAGTATTCTCAACCAATACTTCTTACAAATATCCTAACACTTAATTCATATGAGTGAACAACTTCACTCTAGAATTTACACTAATTATTTGAATTAATAAGGAAGAATGAAACCATACATCCACTAGAGAAAAATGGTGATGAACAAAATAATCCTTGATTATATTATTCATAACTCATAGAATAAGTATAGGGGAGAGAAAATGGCCATTAAATTTGCACCATTATGTATCGTATTTTCTATCTTTGTTATCAAAATTACATGTGTACTAACAAACTTAGAACCTAAGAAAAAACTCAAAATATGCTCTGTATTCTTTTTACAATTCTTTGTGATCAATTGCAATAAAACAAACCCCATACTTCTGGCCTTGAATTCCTTCTTATAGAAATGAAGGAGCAAAACAAGCGTCAAGCCAAAAATTACACATGTCACTATCTTACTAAACCGCTATAACATATATTCCATTTTTACTTACCTTTGTGTTCTTAGATAGTGGGAAACATATATGAGACAAAAAGTATCCACATTGGTTGTTGTAGATCTAGTCCCACCTTTCAAAAGGCATCTTTGAGCAGTTTTCTCAAAAAGTGTGTCCACAAATACAAAATGAAAATGAAAGAAAGCATGAAAGAATCAAAAAGGAAATGACAAGAAAAATGTCCACGTATATATACTTGTCATCAATTCAAATTGGGGAGAAGGAAATATATTATTCATTACTTTAGCAAAAGCCTAATCTACACTGATTCCAGGCTATGCATTGCATCTTCTCCCATCTGTTACTCATCATGATTGTAGACTTCAAAACCAGAATTACAATCACCACCCCACCATTGCAAATCAATTATCCATCCCATCCAAGTATTTGTTCCTCCATGCCAGGAATTCCTCTTCAATAGCTGGTTGAATTTCATAACATCATCAGCCTTTTGTCTATAAGGTGAATACTTGATAACAACTTGATTGGCCTCCTTATCAAATTTTGACAGGACAATATTTTCATGGGCCAACATGTCCATATTTCTTTTTAGTGTACCCATATCATATATTTGACAAATTGAAGCAGCTTGCTCTGAAATAACTTTATTAGTTTCGTCTCTCCACTCCTACAAGGTTTTTCTACTACCATCATCCCTTAGAATAGATGGGAGGAGACTATGATGTGATTCATGAAAGGAGTTCACCAATTTCCTTATTCAAAATTCCAAAGGCTCTATCTTTCCCCTGTACCCCTTAATTTCATTTATAATAGTAACAGTGGACTTTAGCTTTTCAAGGGGGTTAGCCTATTGCTTAGCTCCAATAGACATCATTATTAATTCTTGCAGCCTACGAATCTGTCTCCATGAGTGGAATAGCTCTGTCCTTGTCATTGTCAAAATTATTTATAGTAGCTTTCATGGAGGAATAACTATCATGAATGCTATTCAATATGTTATTCACCCCTCTGTTTAGATGCTCCAAGACTGTAGTGGCAATCTTCATATTGCTCATAAAGATCTCATTATCATGATTGTCACATTTCTCTTTATACTCTTTTAACTGCCTAAGCAACTCCTCCCTACTAAAATCTTCCTCAGCTTGTGGTACTTCTGATGTACTAGGCTCTATCATTGAAATGGGCATAGTTCCCATATTATATGGCACAATTTCCCATGAGGAACTTACTAGTGGGGTATAATTAGTGGGTGCAGCTTCATGTGAAGTGGTAGGAGAATCAACATTGGTCTGTTATTTCTTTCTTAGTTGCAAGTTTTTCTACTTCTCCTCTAATAATGTTATTCTCATATGTAACTGCATCTTTTGTTGTTCAGTCCTTCCATAGTCAACTAACAAATTATTGTATTGTGTGAACATTGAACTTTTCCTCTTCTGCAATCACCAATTCCATTGTGGCTCTTGTGAACTAGGCTACATGCACTGACATATTTGTTGCCTCTAGAGTTGATGTTTCTGACACCCTTTTTATTATCAAGCCTCCATTGTAGTTTGGTGCAGGTTCTGCAATATTAGGTTTCCTTGTACTTGGGGCCAAGGACCAAATAGCTAATGCATCCTACTGCTCACTGAAAAGAAATCCTTTTAATGCAATTGCAGCCTCCTCTTTTGAATTGTAAAGAGGTCTGTCGCATCTCTTTATTGTATCAAAGGCTATTGTTGAGGCCAAGTCGCATTCTGGTAACAATAAAATACCACTATTTCTTACCAATTCTCTTCCCTCGTCTACAAACATCCTTTGAAACTTAGCTCTCATGTCATTTAAGACTTTTTCTTAAATGGTGGCATCGGGTAACTCTGGATGCAAACTCCTTTCCTTAGCCAGATTGCTAGCATATTCATCCCTCTTAGCCTTGTAAGAAAATTCCATGATAGTTTGAGAACTCACAAATGCATCATCATCCATAAACTTTGTGCATGCTTCCACCCGAACATCATCTTTGTCAGTAACCCCAATGAGGTTAACCATACTCAACCTCATACTCAATTTCTATGGTGCCATCATTGCTAGTGCAAAGGGCATTCCTTCTTGCATTTCCTGATCTAATACCCAAATGTCATCATCAAACTCTTCATTAGTGTAATCCACAAAACCTTTTGTTTCTTTAATGGTGGCTCTTTTGGTAGTGAGGTGTGTTGTGATGGGGCATCAACATCCATAATTTTAGGCCCTATTGGCCTTGGAGGAGATGGTGGTGGCATTTGTGGCACAGGAGAAAGAGGTCTTTGCTCCTCTTGTTGGGAAGGAGCAACAATTGTAGATCATATTTCTTTGCCTTATTCTTTCCCCTAATGAACTTTATTTTCAGTTCCTCAGGAGGCTGAGATATAGGCTGCTCCTCCATCACAGGGATTTCTCCCCCACCATGTTCTTCTTCTATGGGGACTTTTCCCTTATCTAGGATAATCTTTTCACTTTCAAGGTGGCCCACCATTGTCTCAAAGTTTTGGAACACATATTCCATTTTCTACAATATGTTTGGAATTTCTAGAAAAAGAATGAATGTAGGGTTTCTCTCTCTTATCTTTCTTTGTGTTTTATTATATAAAAGCAATCCATCTTTCTTTTCTCCTATCTTGCTCCAAAGGATCAAATGCATTTCTTATCACATCTTTAGGGTAATGGAAAATATGCACAAACTTGTAACTCTTGTTCATATCCTTTAACCAGGCCATGAAGCCTTCGGGATCATAATTTTCCCTTTCCATTTCTCTTTTCATGTGAAAAGTTTTGAGTACATCATTGATCTTATTCCATCCTCCCTTTTTCATTACAAAATCAAATAAGCATGTGTATGAAGGAAAAAATGTTCCTTTTCCTTGTTCCCACAAATGTTTGTTTTCCACACTTCCCAATTGCCTTATTACTTCAAGGAAACCTATTCTCTCTGGCACACATTTTGGTAGCAGGTGAGGTGCAATAGTGAATCCATATACTCTTAAAATAGTATATGCAGAATAAGGGATAACATCTCCCCAATTATGATCAACTCCCAATTCAAGCCTTCTTTCTTTGGGTCTTAAGAAGTCATGCAAGGCCTTGGGAATTCTAGGTACATTCATAACCAAGGCTCTTTTCAATTCTGAAGCTAACAAGTTTTCAAATACTACAAAATCAAAAAAAATGCCATTCTTATCTAGGACGGCAGTCCAACATTGAATAGGCAGCTCCAAAGTACCCTCCATCCTATCCAATGTCATATTCTTCCCAAAATAAGATGCACCTTTGAATAGGAACATATGCATTAACATTGAGTACCAGCTAAAGCTTACTCCATCTACACCCTTCTTCAATTTTATCAAACCCTCATGAATCCTTTCTACCAAAAACCCAACATAGTCATCTATTTTGCAATACTAAGGGTGTTGAATGTGGGCTACCATATACATCCATGCCATGGAAATTCTAGTGGCAAGATCATAACCAATTATCTGACAAATAGAATAGAAAGTCTCTGGAAATAAGGAACAAAGTAATTGACAGGAAAAGACTCCTTATCAAATGGCCCTAATGTAATTCTTCAACCCCCAATTTTTGCTAAGTACCTTGGTAGGATATGGACTTTGAATGCAATTTTAGTCCTATCATATTCTTCCCTAAGAACCTTTTCATCAATTTTAGCCATATCATCACTCCGCTCGATGAGTTTGAAGACACGAGCAATCTCTTCCTTCGTCATTTTAACCAAGTCAATTCCATCATAAGACCTCACATTCTTGGTGACTAGGTCATAATTCATAGATATTGCTTTCAATAGATCAATATCCAGGTATACATTAGGCACGGTCAATTTCCCTAGGTCAAGATTCCAAGGGTTACCAATAGGAATGCACATGTTTCTATTTTTGAACCAGCCATAAAACAATTCCCACCCTGTGCAAGGTATTTTTGCATCCCTAATTGTGTTATTTTTGTCAATTAAGTCCTCAATTGCTTAAGGACCCCGGAGAAGCAATTGGCCCTATATTTTTCACTAATCGAGGGTGGTTGTTGGTCAGCAAGTTCTTTACTCAATGGTCTTTTAGGAACAGAGGCATCCCCTTTCGATGAAGATGCTTTTGTTTTGGGAGCCATAACTTAAGAGTTTTATAGGGTAGGGTTTATGGTTTCTTGAAATAAGATTTACGACTCAGATAAGATTTTGACATGAATTATAGCAATGCAGGATCAACTAACTCCTTTTTAATGAACGCCAAACCTTAAAATGCAAAACCAAGAAAACCCTAATTGATATAAAGACTTGGAGACCACAATTTATCAATAATTTTGATGGGAAGGCAATAATCCACTTACTAGTTTTCCGCAGGTTACCAACCCTAGCTTTGACATCGGACAGGCCAGAAAACCACAGCACAAGCTCTCCAAACGTGCAAAGGGATCATGTCAAAATGCAATTAAATGTATAAAACTCATTACACATTCATCTGAGAACCATCCACATGTTGAAATCTGCAATGTGTTGTCTAGTGCAAGTCATATCATATGTGTAGATCTTTGAATAGGAACACCCTCCTGATTTTTGTGGAGCTCAAAGTGCAGAAGGCTAATTATAGCCTTGTTCGTTGGCCTTTCTTGTCCCTGATGTGTTGATAGTGCAAGACCTTTGTCTTAACCTCTTGATCCCTTTGTTTAGGCATTGTATTTTTTTCTTTAGGATTGGGGGTTGCAAGAAAAAACACCAACACCCCTCATTTATATTTTGGTACTTAGTTTTCCCTTTTGATATTAAGTTTTCTCAATATTAACTATTTTCCCAATCTACACTACATTAAATATTTATCTCAATATTACATACAACATAGAAGATGGCCCTCAAAATATCTAAAACATGAAATGCATGCATCCTTCGATTTTGTAGATATACTACACTAATATTAATTTTATATTATAAACATTATGCAAAAAGTACAATACTTTTTTCCAACAAAAAATATTAATCATTTGTTCTAAGATAATAGTAAATTAATAAAAAATACTGTATAGCAACCTATGATGTCCACCACAGACATTCATTTATATTTTCTAACATGAGATACACTTCACGAGAAAAGAATTTCCACTGTTCTGGACATACCAATTTGGCGCGTTTTGCTTCACTCACTTGTAATCAACTCCGTCTATTGGAAGGAACTGTAAAAAATTCTTCCTGTTTTAGAAAAGTAATAAACATCGATACAGTCTCTCTCTATTGGTCGTGAAGCACAATTGAATCTATCAATTCAAGTTTTGGATAGATATTATTTGCGTGTTGGAAACGATAGATTTATATTCCATCGAATACGAGCCATGAAGTGAAAGTGGAAGAAGACAAATATTTCCAATTCTAAATACAGTTTCTCTCTGCCATTCATGAAGGAAACGCAGTTCTTCATATAATTGTACCTACGTAGATGAAGGCACTTACATCTACCATTATTTCAACTGTGAAAAGAAAGAAAAACTGTATATGATATCCATCATAGACTTATCTTTCTCCTCGAAAGGTCTGGTTGCATGGAATCTTATACCGAGGGCGGTACAATTTGGACGACGCATCTCCTTGAGGTCATTTTAATGAGTAAACAGATTACGACAGGACGGAACACATAGGGGAGAGGGGTCCATAGTGGAGTGGGGTTCAATAGTGGGGATAAAAGTAGGCCTTAGTAGGCTGGAGCACCTTAATATCTAATTGTAAAACACTTTTTATCCATAAAGTACATAAACTGACAAATCATGTGATGCCACATCAGCGCACCAATAAAATATGACTTAGTGCACCACTATCAGTCTCACTTTTTTTGGGGGCTTTTTTGGATACCTCAACAAAAAGCATGTTGATGTGGCATCATACTTGATGATGTGGCACTAAAACGAAATATAGAAGCATGTGAGTTGCCAAATAAACAGTTGTACAAAATTGGGAGTGATTTGAAATTTCCACATACCATTTTGAGAAACGTGAAGTTAGGGTGCTCCACTATGGGCCCCTCTCCCCTATATTAGGTTAAGAATGTTAGTGTTGCGAATATTCGTGTTATGTTTGGGTACAATTTTACAACTAAAATGGCTTTTAAAAAATACTTAAATTAATAATAGTAGAGTGAAAGGGAAAATTCAAATATGTTTAAATCTACAAATTAGTTTATATTCAAATAAGGAAATAATGTATTTTATTAATATTGTAATGATAAATATAAGGAAGTATTGTCTACATGATATTTGTATCAAGAGTTTTTATGAGTAGTGGTTCGGATAAATTCATCTCTTAGTGTACTTAATATTTATTGCATCTAGATGATACTCACAAGGGTGAAGTATCGGGGCTTCTTAGGAGGTCAGCCATCTCAATTTTACTCTAATTCAAGCACACTTACAATGAAGTTTCCTTTAAGATCAAGTCTACTTAGCTTGCTATCCCATTTTGAAAACCTTCATCAAATGTTGTGCCTTATGAAGCATGCATTATAGTCTTACACTAAGGTTTGTAATATTTATGTTATGTGAGACGTTGGCATTTTACGATTCAATAGGAACAACAGTTGTACTCGTTTATGCAATTTATGGCAAACAAGAAGACCCCCTCCTTGTGAAGACCTTTGTAAAAGGATTGTGGATAGCATTGGTAGCACTAATTGTAGCATTTGTTGTAGCCATTTAAATTTTCATCAAATCCAAGCATGGATGGGTGAAAATCATTATATTGAGGATGGCATATGGCGTGACCACAACCATAGCAATTATGATTCTTTGTTCCAAAAATTACATCTTTAGTGAAGACAAGGCTGATTTTTGAAGCTATGTCATAGGTCCCGCAAGCTTCATCAAAGTTTAGAGTGTGTTGGTTAAGCTTGCATGGTGCCCTCCACTCATTGCTAGCTTTAGCGTTAGCATGGTTTCTTCTTTATGGTCAGTTGATATAAACAAGCTGGCCTATACTAGGGTTTGTGGTTTTTCTATTTTCTTGGGTGTTTGTAATATTTAGTAAGTAAATTGATATATTGTAGAGACCATTTTCAAAGATCATGGTTTGATGGATAACATTTTCTACTTAGTTTGGGGTAAAACTACATGCATATTTTTATTCGTGGAACTAGCTACAATACATATAGTGATTGCATTACTAGAAATAAAATGAGGATACTATTTTTTTGAAGTGATATTTTTATTTAAAATTGACAAAGTTTAAATTTGTATAACTAAATCACTTTTTTTAAGGCCAATATTTCAATTGTACTTTTTTGAGGGCTTGTCCTTAGATTATTGTGACAAACGTTTAGATAACTTTTCATTATTACATTTTATTTTTTGATTTTTATGGGTTAATATATTTTATTAACTATTGAAATAATTTATAATTTACAATTCACTTTTAATAATTTATTAGTTGATAATTATTGTTGATCATTCTCTATGTTTTTTATAAGGAAAAGAAGGTTTTGATGGGGCCCCGAAACCATTTACAATAGAGAAAAGCTGCTAAAACACAAGAAATCATAAAACCCGCAAATGTGAAAATTCAAAAATGCTAACAAAAGATAAAGCTAGAAAACTCGTCAGCAACCCAATAGCAAAAAATTGATGATTAAGTAGATGATTGTTCTCCATGTTAGTAGATGAAGATTGATTATTAAGTTCTACAATTTGAAGAAAAAGCGTGGACTCTCTCAACCAACATAAATTAACACTAATTAATGATATACAAAATGTTAATGTAAGTTTGGATTGTTGCCATCAAATGACTATTAGGTGGAACCAAAAGTAATATTTAGAAGAGTGCACTTATAACAAAGCTTCAATCATAACTCCTATCTTTGCTAAAGATGTAATTTTTGGAATGAAGAATCATAACTAATATGGTTATAGACACACCTAATGCTATCTACACCACAATGTCTTCCACCTATTCATGCACGGATTCAAAAAATGTAAATGGCCACACCAAATGTTGTGATTAACAATACTAACATGCTTTTCGTTGAAAGGAAAATTTTGAAACAATAATAAACATACTACATAAACCCAGGAGAAAGTAATATACAAAAAAGTATTCAAAATCCACAATGCAAAAATATAGGCAAACTACCATCAAGATAACACAAGATATATATATATATATATGGGAAAATCATAAGGAAAAATCTAGCCTACAAAGACATCTACACTTAATATAAATTATTTAGAAATGAAAATATTATAATACACTTACAAATATTCCTTGAGCACTTTTGAAGGATTAAGATTCTCCACTACATTTTCCATGTGCCAAAGCATAATGGATAATCATGCAACCACACATTTCAGGACCTACTTCACATATACCGTTGATAGGAAATGATAGCCAACCTCAACCACTAAATATGTGCTTTTTTTTAATAAATTCAAGCTCATGGAAACCACCAAGTGGTAGTGGATAAACCATATGTATCAAAACCATGAGAACACATTAGATTGTCGAATCTTGTATTCAGTAGGGTGCAAATCTATTTGATAACATCTATGGAATGTCCCTTTCGACCTTCAATTTTTTGTCATTTCCAACATCGAGGTCTTTATAGTCTTTCTCGTCAGCAATGAACCTTTGTTTTCTATTTCTTGTGTCCTCGCAGTCGAAAACATTTTCAAGAGAGATTAAACCTTGAGGAAGTTTATTTCCTTTTAACTAGATTACTTGCCCTAAGAGGGATTTTCTTGGGACTTTGAATAGTTGGGAGCCTTTCCTATTTTTTGTAAAAAAGAGGTGATCTGAACATCATCATTAAATACCTACTAGTTCTAATCATTGTCTGGAATTTCTAGCCAAACGATGATCTATACTACATTCTACTTTGTTGTTGAATCGGAAACTAGTTCAAATTATAAACCAATCAAAGCCATCCAATTGGCAACATCATTTTGGGAATGTGGGATAACTTGAATGTTAAAATCCTCAAAACTTTTTATCAGATCCCATATTTTATGTCTATACGACTTCATTCTTATATTTTTGATAGCCTCCTACCCATGGATTTGACTCACAACCAACTATGAATCTCTGAATGCTTGTATTCTCTTTACGCCCATCCATTTTGTAAGGAACAAGCCATGGACCAAGGCCTCATATTCTGCATCTTTATTCAAGCATGGGAACTAGAAACGAAAAGCTTTGAGGGTCTCTGAATGTGTTGGGGATACTAGTCGGACACTTGCTCCAGAACTGGCTTTGCATTTGGTGCCATCAAAGTATAATTTCCATAGACTATTGTCACCTAGACCATTAGGCTCTTCTCGTTCTTTTACAAATTTTTGGAAGACTTGGTCATTGCCGAAGATCACATAGCTGCCTAACCCGGTAGCATGAAAGTTTTTGTATAGGTCAGATTCAATAAAATAGTTGAGGAGGACCTCTTCTTCAAGGGTCTGATCACTCATGCCTTCCTCATATTCTAACATTTGTACACAATACCTTTCCCTTTGTGAGAAGGAGGTATGTGTTGCTTCAAAGCATAAGAATGCATTATCCACTATGTGTTTTGAATGCAAGGATTTGGACAGGATCTGCATTTTTGCCCCATGATTGGTTCACAATATCAAGTGAGACCAATTGATCACTAAATATCCACCAAGCTTTGCTATAAAATCCCTTGAAAGGTACATCCCAAATATTGGGGGGATTTCTATCACAACTACTTCTTGCATGATTGATTGGATCAGACATGAGAAGAGGTTCAAAGATATATCCTTGATACGGCTAGCGGTTGGAACTTTCTTCTCATCTAATTGTATGATTCCTTTCTCAAGTGGCTCATACTTGTGTTTCAGGGCATCAGCCACTTGTTTAGGCATGACCATTGTACTAGCTCTCGAATCAATCATGTTATTAAATGCAAAAGCTTATCTCCCACAATATTGTGTTAAAAAGAAAGGTGTGGGCTTTGGCTTTCTTACCTCTTTAGATCCTTTTCATTGTCCACGACATTCACATAAGTTGCAGCTCTTGAAGGTTGTGGTTCTAATGCGAGCCCCTTATCTTTAACTTGATCACATGGCAGAATCACATCCATCTACAATAATTGTTCCTCCTTTAATGCTTCCTAGAGCAACATCTTTTGTTCATGAATGGATATTGTGTCCCACATGGATACGTTAGTGCGTGCCTTCTTTAATTGTTCGACCATGTTAGGTGTTTCAACTGGTGGGGTCTTGGGTTTGAATGATGGTATCTCTCTCATCTTCGAGAGGAGCTAATCCGATGTGAGCAGACTCGATGCTTTGTCCATCTCCTTTTCTAGAAATGGTAGGGCTTGCGAGTGTTAAGTAGGTTGAGCGATGACTTGTGGGGCTTGATTTTCTTGTGGGTTTGATTGATGTAGTTGCAGACGTGGTGGAGCTTGTTGCACATATTCTCTAGTGAGCCTTCTTTTAGACCTCATGTTGTAGTCTAACTATACTTGTGGGGCACTAGTCGTTGAATCATTATTTGAAAATATTGCATCCTCTTCCTCCATATGACTAAATATATGATTAAATATATGACTAAAGTAATGACTAAATATATGACTAAATAAATGACTACCTTAACTAAATAAATGACTAGTTAACAACAATTAATGACTAAATTAATGATTAAATATATGACTAAATCAATGACTAAATATATGACTAAATAAATCACTACCATGACTAAATAAATGACCAGTTAATAACAATTAATGACTTAATGACCAAATTAATGACTAAATCAATGACTAGATAAATGACTAAAATAGTTTAGTCATAAATTTGGTCACGTTATAAATGACCAGCAATAAACTACTAATGGTCACGTGACCAAAATTAGTCATTTATATGCAATTTTTAGTAGTTTATTTAGTCATATATTGTTGTTTGTGTACTAGTGACAAAACTTTTGACCCCCAAAAAATTATTTTTTAAAAATATTAAATATTTGTGTTATGTATCACACATATAAAACATTTAACTAATTAATGTCCAATATAGCTTAATAAATGGAACCACATAAATACTTAATGTGGCTAAGTACATCTTCAAAAATACACCACAAAAAATATTTATTTTATATATTTAAAAGATTTATTTTCTTGTGAAAGATGTAAAACACCCTTTTATTTTATATTCTCTCAATTGGGTATGTGCAGGATCATGATGGGTCAAAAAGTGGTGATATGATGGGTATGTGTAGGGTATGTGGCTGACGACTTTTTTTTTACCCAAAATTGATGAAACAAAAAGGGTTTTTGAAGGAGATTCTCAAATTTCCACCAATATAAATTATTCTTTACTTTGAATTTAATAAATAATTATTATTCATTTTCTATTTGAATTACAACTAAAGTCCTGATTGATAGGCTGATTTGAAAACATATATAGCTTTCTTTCATGGTATTATTTTTTTTTAATTTGAAACATGTGTTGGATTCTATGCTTCACATACTACAGGATTAAAAAAAGAAAAATTGAATTTCATGAAGCTTTGACCAAGTTAAGGTTGTCAGACATACTATTTTTTATTATTTTTAAAAATTGTAATAAAAAAATCATAATTAATTATTTACTCGGAAAAAAATTACAAAAAATATGCATCACATCGGTACATGGGTCATCTATTTATATATAAAATATTATAAAAAAAATTATCATTTTATTGTGGTTATGGTGGTCAGACAGACACCTAGTTCTTATTTTTTCCCTAAAATTTAAGTACTATTGTATTTAAATTTCAAATTTTCACTAAATAGATTTTTTTTAAAAAAAATATACCTAGTATTTTATAAACTACATTCAATTTTCTACAAATTCTATTCTTATAGATTTTTGAAGTAATATAGATAACTTATTTAAAGTTTTACGTCAAGTTCCCTAAATCTGATTTTTCTAAAAATTTTGCTACTTAAGGGCCTGTTTTTTCCATGATGATCCTGCACATACCCAATTATTGTATACATGCACGAATAAGGGCCAATTAATAAAATAAATTATCCTAACCAACCATGAAACTACATGAATCTCTAGCATGCTCTTATGCTCCATCAAGATACCTACAATAACATCTAAGGAAACCACCATCATAAGAAGGAACTCCTCTCATCCTACAAAATTCTACATATGAAAGAAAACAAACAAGCCAAATTGAAGATGCACACTTATATTATCCTAGGTTGTTAAGACTTAGTTGTCTCATGTGATAGGATTAAGACACTTGTCATGATATTTTCTAATCCTATCTCTCACCTTTCCTTTATAATCAAGGAAACATATGTAGTTTTCCATATTTAGTTTTTCATTCTTGCATTCTTAATGATAGCATGATATTTCTACCATTTCTCTCTTGTGGAAGTTTTTATGTCTTGTAGGTGATCTTAGGGTGTTTGAGGAGTTCACCATAAACTCCTACACAAAGAGCACAAGCATCAAATCCAAGAAGTAGTAAAGGTTTCAAGTTTCTACCAAAGAAAATCTCCACATGAATCAAAATAGAAACCACTTCAAATGCTAATACATCCAATCATCCTTACCTCCAAGGTATCAAAAAAATTAATATAAATCATTCCAACAACATATCCAACCCATAAATTACAATCACAAGATCCCTCTATAAAACTTTTTGATGAATAACATACACATCTAGGAAATCCCATTGTATATTTAATGTCAAATATTAAAATAGATCAAGGCATACATTTTTTTCCAATCAAAACTCAAAGAAAGGTGATCTAATAATAAAAAAATATATAATAATAAAAAAAAATCAAAATTATCCATGCATGTAGAAATAATTGCTACATAATCTCTCACAAAAATTTCCTTCACTCTCTCAAATTCTTCACATCCAAAAAATATGAACATGAACATCCAAGAAGTATTCATAGAACAAAAGAGAGAAAACCTAAAAATTGTTGGTTTGTTTCTCTCACACCTCTTGGGTTTAAATTCTAGGTTTTTGTGTGTTGCATTGACCATTTGGCTCTACTCCACACCTTCTCTACCTTGCTTTCTCCTTGGTGGTTGGGCTTTGCTTGACTCTCTAGTTGGAGGGAGGTTTTGGTCTTATTGTGATGGATCTATCATTTTCTACTACGGTTTGGAGTTGTGTTGGGTTCAGTTTTCCCCTACTCTTGTGGCCTCCAAACCTCATTTGTGGTGGTTTTTGAACCGATGATAAGCTCATATGTGAAGGCCATTCTTTTCTAGGCTTGTCTTGTGAAGGATGCCCTACTTTCCTTTCTGGTTATTTTATGCAAGGGTATGGACTGCTTCTAGGCCAAGGCTTGTGCTTGGTTGTTGATGGTTTTAGTGAGGATTTTTATTCTCTAGAGGATTTCTTTTTTGTTTGGGGTTATGGAAGTTTTGGCTTTCCATGAACATGTCAAGTTGGATAGGGTGTCTATTCCCCTCTATTTTGCTTTTGGATCATGGCTACAAGGTGGTTATCTTGGAGCTTTAAAGTTTTGTTGACCCTAGATCTCTACTTATGGTTAGTTGTGATATTGAATGAAGTTGAAGAGGTACTTGCTCTGGCTCTTGTGGGGATTGCTTCCCTTGGAGCAGTGTGTATGGAACATCTCCATTTAATATGTTGGGTTTTTAGATGGCTTTTGGTTTGTGGTTTCTTGTGAACAAGGTGTTTTGGGGTCTCATGTTTGTTGAAGCCTTCTCTATTTCATCTTAGATGAGATGGTTCATTGGATGTGTGAAGCTACAAGTTTTTGACCTCCATCTGCAAAGGTGTTTAATGGGGGCTATCCTAAAGGCTCTTTTGGAAATCTTGTTGGCCCGGACTACCCAGATGGTTTCTAGGGTTAAGAGTATTGTTGTTGGCCTTTCTTCTTTTCTTCATTCTCTCTTTTTGGGTCCTCATAACATAAATCCTTAGAGGTGGATTTTTCTCCTTTTATAGGTGGAGTTTGTGGACTTGGGGAGGTGGAGCCTTCTCCTATTGAGGTGGATTTTGGTTTAGTTGGTGGGGCTTGATGTTGCTACAAGGGTTTTTTGTTGTCTTTGGCTTTGTTATTCATTCAAACTCTTCTGTTGAGGTGGAGGGTTTTGGGATGCTAGAATTATGGCTTTGGTGCTTCAACTTATGGTTTCTCTTCTTGTATCCTATTGAGGTGGAGATGGAGATTGTTGACAGGATGTTTTTTCAAGCTCATGTCCATTGAAGTTTCTTTGTATTTTACTTAGGACTGTTGTTTTTTCTAAATGTTTTTTTACTCCTAGTTACTTGGTAGTTAGGTGTTGGTTGTTAGTTTTTTGTGTTACTGTGATGTTTCTATTGTTTCTGCTTCTCTATTTTGTTGGAAATTTTTGATACTTTGTTGTTTGGAAGTATTCCTTTCTTATCTTTTTACAAATTTTCGGTCCCTTTCAAAACCCTACTTACCTTATCAAAAATGTTTCCTTCTATCAATACCTCAAAATACTAAGCTATGCTAAGTTACATATCCTTCAAAATGCAAACTAAAAAACCTTAAAAAATCCTAAGCATTCAATCTCGTATATCAAAAAATGATATGCATCTCATATAGCCAACATAGATAAAATGCTCTCTAAAACCAAGAAATATCAAACTCAAACTTATTTCATATCTAAGAATAATCCCAATAGCAGCTCCTAAAATCCTCATAATTATCATAATAAATCATATGCTTAAGGAGATAAACATGCAAAATACCCCTAAATTTTACCCTCTTCAACTAATAGAGATAGCTCAAGATTCATCTCCATGAGAATATAAAGAATAAAATGAAAAGAATTTGAAAGAAAAATGGACTATACCTATAATATTGTTCTCCATAAAATATACCAAGACTAAAAAATTACATTTCTTCTCTAGGATACACCATGCCATAATGACTCTCTCAAAGAGAAATATCCTTTTAGGTCCATCATGGACTCACATCAATATCCAAGTTAAGGCTACTTAGTTTTTTCTACTAAAACATCCAAAAATTAATCATCTCAAAATATGTCTCTAAAACCTAAGAGTACTATAGCATCACCTTCGTCTCCAAGTATCCATAAGCACATACAACTAATCAATCCATGCTAAAATCCAAATTCAACACTACACTATTATGAATCTCCCAAGTAAAAGATCAATATACTGAATACCAAGAAAAATAACTAGACCATTATCAAAGCCCCCACTACACATTTTCAAATGACAAGAATGCATCATGAAATAATGATCTAATATTATGTCCTAGAATATCACATGCTCCAATGAACATATGTTTCTCCCAAGAGCACCTTTATCATGCCAAATCTTCAACACATGATCAATGGTCCACCCTAGCACGGTACCAACCATCCTCTAAACCAGGGATTTCCTATCATAATTGATAATTTATCAATAAAAACCTCACCAAAGACTCCAAGCGTCCTTCATGCTAAACCAAGATGTTAACATCTCCTTGAATCTCTTTAAGATAACCATCTCTTTAAATCAATATAACTTAAGATGTGTCAAAATAACTCTCACTACACACAAGAATCATGATCTAATATATTTTCCATGACACCAACAACCACTAGACATAAAATCCTCTATCACCGGGTGATGAATCAACATCACTACTAAAGCTCCCTCTAAATTGTGATGCCAAGATACAAATTATATCATGATAATCATATTCAAAGTTAAAACTATTCACATGGTCTACAAACACTCAACTACAATACAACTCCTCTAAAGAATACAATAGAATTGTAATGCCTCTAGAATTTTCTCTTGATTGTTGGTGTGAATATGGTATTTTTCCTATCTAGTCCACTAGTAAGTCCTATTAACATGTTAAGTTTACTTAGCTCCTAGGAATCTTTCTATAAGTCTTAGTTGTCATTTAGATCTTACCTTATCTTATATCATTTAATTTTTGTGTCATATGTCATTTAATATTTGTTATGTTAGTTCTCTCATGTTATAGGATTAAGACACCTATCATGATCTTGTCTAATCCTATCTCTCACCTTATCTATATAAGAAAGGATTGTGTACATCATTGTATCATAATATCAAGAAATCTATTATCTTGCCATACTCTCTTGTGGAATTTTATTTTATTTTTTGCAAATGATCCTAGGATGTGTGAGCTAATTTCCATCTCCTATATTAGTTACGTCATTTTGTCATCTACACGTTATCAATTATTATTTTTCATTTTTCAAGATGCATGTGTCATACTTTCTATGAATGGTTTACCATAGTGGTTGATTTCATTGCTATCCTTACATGTATTGGTATTATGGATGTGATTATTAAATGAACTTCAAGGTAAAAGAAAGAAGTTGGCTCCACATATGGGGGAATTTTCAAATAAAGAAAAATCATAACAGGAATGGGTACCCATTTTAGAAAAAAATTGGTACCTATCTAGTATTGAGTACTTGAGCCTTAAAACAAAACAAGTACCCATTTTGGTCTGACATTTTGGCCTAAACAAGTACCCATTTTGTAAAAAAAAATCAAATGGTTGTGAATTCACTTTTTCCAATAGCTACAAGAGGTTAATAACAACCAAGAAAGGGTACCTACTTGGTCATCTCCTTCCAACCTTGCACCTCCTCTCGTCATCCTCACACCTCATGAAGACACATCAAGGTAGGTTTTTTTACTTTGGAAAACAAATGTATGTCATTTGAACAAGGATACACTATATATAAACCATAAAGAATAAATCTAAAACCCTAGAAATAATAAATATATTTAACCCTAAAGAATAAATCTAAAACCTTAGAAAATATAAACTTCAAATCCTCAACCCTTAGATAGATCAAAATCCAAAAATTAATCCTAGTTTCAATCCTATCCCACCTCATACCCATCTATAATTCCTCTATCCACTACATCCCCCAATACCACTTGGACATCCACTATAATCCTATCCACTTAGCCATCACCAATATTTAATCAACCTATGGCCTCTACTACTTGATATCGAGCTATATCTAGAAACAAAAATATACATGAATACTTACTAAAATCACCTATTGGAACTCAAACTACCTCAAGACCTTGTTTATACTTGGATCAGATTATATATATATGTGTTTATTTTTTATGTATGTATGTATATATGCATGTTGTTAGGATAGGTGACACTATAATTTCTATCCTAAGTTGAGTTATGTCTCCACATTGTTTGGAAAGTGTTATAAGGGACATGAGGGACACAATATTTATTATTTATTTTCTATGAAAAATTATAATTGCATTCAAAGAGGTGGACCCTTATGGTGGCGGTTATAAAGAATTCTAGGAGGATATTACTCTTAGGCATCCAAATTTGTGAGTGGGGACCACTTTGGTGTGCATGTCCTTGCATGTTATTTGTATGTTTTGCATGCTCTTACACAATTGGGTACCTAGGTTTGCATGTTGGTGCATGCTCTTGCATGCAACCGTCAGATCCATTAGAGAGTTATGGAGCACTCAGGTTTGACCAATTCTAATTGGTTGTGGGTTAGGTTCCCATGTGAAGGCCATGTGATAAATTAATTTTTTATTCCTTGTTTATGGGTTGTCCACTAAGCGGGGTGTGGGTTTTTCTAAGTGGTTTTGCTTGTTGTTTTGGGATACCAATTGTGGTATTCTCTCCCACAAACTTCTATATATTGGAGCCTTGAGATGGTGATTTGTAAGAGTTTTTTTGCAAATTGTCAGAGCAACAAAGTGCTTCCAGATTACATAGAGGATTTTTGTATTGATGTACTTCATTGAAGATAAATACAAACATTAGATCTCTTTGGGTGTGGAGTTTTATCCCGCGAGGGTATCTCCACATATATATTGTGTCACTTGTGTTTGGAAATTTGTGGTATTGCAGATTTTTTCTTTCATTAAATTATAATTCTCAATCACTTAATATTTCTATGTTAATCTTGAATATATAATTTCAAATTTGTAACCACTTCATATTTTTGTAAGTTATACCTTGATTTCCAACATATGTATGTATGCATCATGTATGTGTGTTATACCTTGATTTCCAACATATGTTTGTATGCATCATGTATGTATGTATGCAAGAGAGCACAAGGTCTTGAAATACCATCCTTTCTCTAGGAAGTAGGTCAAGTAGTCATTTTCTAACATCATTTCCTCTAAGACCATTGTATTTAAGAGAAATCCTTTAATTACTAATATTTTCTAGACTATTAAACCAATTTAGAATTCATAAAAATGGTAAACCCACCCACTATTATTAGATTATATATGGTTGCTTTGATAGACAACATTCTCTAATAAATAATTATGGCCTAGAATATTGAAAATGTAGAAACTATTAAATTACTAATTTTTACTATGATTAAATTATTACTTCAAAATTCATGTTACAAATATTAATTTGAATATTAATAGGAATATAGAACAAATAATTTTCACTATAAACATTTGACTATCTTTTGTAATATTAGAATTTATTTGTAGCTTTATAAGTAATTTTTTTTGTTGTAAATGTTACAATTTAATATATAAATTAAAACTCCCTCAAAATTAATTAAGTAAATCATATTTCTTAATTAATTATGATAATATATGATAATATTCTTCCATCATAAATTAATTATGTAAATATGTTTAATTAATTAATTGGGCTAATGCACATTCTTCTTCTCACCTCATTTAGAAATAAAATAAATAAAAAATCATTCACACTTAACTATAAAATTCCAAAAAAATAATCTTTTCATCTTGACCCTCCATTCCTTGACCTAGCTTCTCTTATCCATGTTCTCTCACCCCAATCCTTCACTTCTATGCATCTTATATCCACATAAATTTTAACATAATCCTAGTCATTCATCAACATAATATCATCCTATCTATCCACTAGAATGATCTATCCTAGCTTTCCCTACAAGAAAAATATCATATCAAACCAAATCAAATCAAATCCTAATATTAAAACCTAGGAATAACCCTTTGCAACTAGTGCGAGAGCACCCATGAGACTTCATGCATTTTTTTTGGATTTTGCATTTGTTTGATGTAACAAGGTCCTTTTGGACCATTTTCATGTTTGTAATGGTTTGAATAGGGTCTTAGGTGTCTAGGTTTGGTCAGGTGGTTGAAATGTAAAAAGTTTCTCTATGTTGCAAAAAGTTGCAAAAGTTGCACAAGCAACTTTGCATTTTTGGGTTATGCTGGAAGTTGAACTATTGGAATTCAAATGGTAGTTGGAGAATGGTTTTTTGGGCTTTTAAATTCTTAAACATTCCTTGTTTTGTTTGAGGAAATCTTCTAGTGACAATTTTTGGTGATCAAACAATAAAAATACTCTATTTTTTGTATTTTTCCATTTTTTTTGCTGCTACACAGTGTAGTACAGCTCTGTACAGCCTGTAAATGTTCTGATTTGTGTTGGGATTGATTATGGACTGAGTCTTCTATCTTTTTCAATTGATCTCATCAATTCTCATCAAGGTTTGAGCAAGTTAGAGCATTTTTTTCTGAAAACTACATGTAACCCTAGTTTAGGATTGGTTTGGGGCTAATAAAATGAGTTTCTCTCCATTCCACCGATGAAATATCTTCAAACTCGGTGCAATGAATGTAGGGAGGATGTATTTTTTTCTTGAGGTTTCAGGAGCCAGGGTGGGTGATTAGCATGTGCAAGATGGATGCCCTAGTCTAATTTCATCATATAATGGGCACTAGAACTACATAGGACTTAGGGTTTAGTGAAAATCTCTTGAGAAATTATTTGAAGAGGTTAGAAGTGCTGAGACAGACCATATAAGACCTATTTGAGGTGTTATTTTGAAGAACTGAGGCTTGGAGATCAAAATCAATATTGTGACCTAGTGGAATAAGCCTAATTGGGCCTAGTTCAAAGCATAGCAGTCAAAAAATTTCCTTTGTGCTCCAAAACAACCCTACATACAATTGAGATATGTTATTAAAGGGGATAAAGGGTATCTAAATCTGTAATTATATTTTTGGTGTGAATTCTTTTATGAAAGTTGTGTTGGAAAAACCACTTATGGAGTGCTACTAGGAGTTGGTAGACTAGAGAAGAGAAACCCACCAAAAAATACTAGAAACCTTGAAGAATTGATTGATTTAGGTAAATTTGAGACTAACCACCCCTGCTCTACATCAATAGCCAATCTTTCCTTATACTTGGGTAGGTGCATGAAGTTGGGTACCAATTTTGTGGCCACTTTTCAAAAAAATAAATTAAAAAACGCACTCGCCAAAATTGACAAAATCGAACACATGGGTAATGTTAAGTTCTCTCTTAGCTATCCAACGATGTAAATTTTTTCACTTTTTGACAATGTTAAGCCTTTCATCCATAATTTATTTTGTTTGTATGTTTGTTTTTTGCTGCAGTGTTTGGTGTTTTTGTTATAAATTAACCATTCATCAAAATTTCAAATACATTACATTTTTAAAACTAGACTCCATTCATTTTAAAAAAGAAAAGAAAAATAAAATCAATTATTTTCAAAAATTTGGGAGCAAAAATTTTGCTTTTCAGGAAGTGCCCACTTAGAAAATTAGTAAAAAATCAAATGTTCATTAAAAAATTATCAGAAAAATTGTACATCAACTAGATGTTGTTAGCTAACTTTTGACCATTGTGATTTTAAAAATACTACAAAAAAGTTCACCATGCTCAGGTCGTAGAAGAGTTGCTATGTTATGTTTACAACACCAATTTGTGTACAACCCTCTTTTGAACCCCTTAATCTCAACCATTTTCAAAATAAATTAGTAGTTTAGAAAGTAGACTTGGAGCACTTCAATCCTTGTTTTTGTTCCATCTCAAAATTTTGAGTGTAACTATCCTCAATTTCACGTCCAAGGTCAGCATTTCCTAATTTCAGAAAAAAAGTGGCCACTTAAGCCCCCTTTTTGGGAACCATCTTGGTGCACTTACCCACTTCTCAACACTACCATTAGACCCTATTTTTCATTCAAACACCCATTTGCATCCAACATGCTTTCATTTATTAGGGAAAGATGTTAGGTCCCATGTGTTATTTTTCTCCAAATTATCCATCTCATCATCCATGGCCACCTTCCAAGACTACATATTCCATACCCATATCGTCTTTTACAATCCAAGCCTCATCAATGTTAGTAATCAAAGAAAAAATATATCTCTAATTAGAGGGAGTATACCTTTCTAGTTGTTGTCTTTTTCAAATGGACCCTATTGATCATAAAATCTTGTGCCTCTCTGACAGTCTTATCGAAAATTTAGTGAGTGGGGGACCAATTTGTGCCTCACTAAATAACCTTTGGGATTTTTATAGAAAGTTGGCTCTTCTTCATGTTGGGAGAAAAGGTAGAAGAGAATGCAAATAAAACATGAAAATGGTGATGCACCAAAGCTTTTACAACATTTCAAACCTCAACTTATTTCCTATGAATGATATAATAGACACAGAAGTCCATAGACCCTTCATTGTTGGGAAGAGAATGAGCAAAAAAGGCTAAGTAAAAGCACAGTGCAATCTTTCAAATCTCCCCATGGGAAGCACCCATTAAGGTCCAATCAGACATACGGAAATTCTATAGGTTAACAAAAGTATCTAGAATATTACAGAAACCCTTTCTCCCATTACGACATAATATGAAAAATAACAACCTTTACAAAAAGTGGAAAAGTTCAATAGACATAATCCAATTTCCAAAATTTATCATTCAACATAGAAGCTTAACAACATGGAAATTAGCTACTTGAACTATCAAAATAAGCTTAACACGATGTTTTTAATATGAAAAAAACCATAAAGAAGGAATTGTGACAAAGGCCATAACATGCACAGTTTCAAAGATTTCTTCTAAATAGATCAAAATTCAATATCAAATAAATTGAAAAATAAAGGTCAAATGCCAATCAGTTGATAGTTTGAGTTAAAAATATAACATGCCAAAGAATAACAATATTCTGTAAAACTTTCTACTTCTGAAAACATAAAAACTCCCTACTAGATATATCTACTTTGAAAAGGTTTTTGAAGTAACTTCTTTCTAACAGAATTTTTTTTTTTACTAATGTTGCCAACCCCTATTTATAACTCAAAAGAATAGAACATCACCACCAGCATTCCAGAAGCAGAAACTGCCAGGTGCCTACACCTGATAGCCCATGATTTGATCTTAGATCTTGATTAGATCGTAGCAATATTTTCTCATTAAGTCCCAACTAATTTAATAATGGCTTAGATATTTAGCAAATATTGCAATCAGAAAATAATCAAATTCTAACACAACTTGGAAAAAATATAATCGATCAATCATACAGATTGATGGCCCTAACTCGAAGGTTCCACCCTAAAGACAAGACACCCACTGCATCTGACAAAATATTCCTAAAGAGATCATTCTGAAAAAATAATAACTACTCAAACAAATAGATGATGTGTCAAGCGGGTGGGAAATCTCAAATTTATGAGAATGGCCTTGTAGAAAATCCCCACCAAGCAAACACATGTCTCGACTTGCACCTGAAAGGAAAGTGATATACAAAAGTTGTGTATCCACCATGTGGTGCATTGTGTGCCTTTCAAATAATTTTTCTCTTCATTAAGTGCAGACTCTTCCCAAAGCTGAAAATGGTAAAAGCCGAAAACCAAAAATATTTAAAAGAAAAATTTTCTTTGCAATTTTGGCAACTCACAGGGGGCCTTCGCTTGCGGAGGAATGAACCTAGAGCTCTGGAAACTCTTGGAGTTTGAGGAAAGTGGAGTGTTGCACTTCCCAATCCAAATCAGTGGGTCAAATGAAAGTGTGGAGAATCTCGTATGCTTGATCCAACTCAAAAACTTCTTTAAAAGAAACACCTCTCCACCTTGATGAAACAACCCCAATGTGGTAATAGATCCGAGAAAGGGGAAGGATCTCCTTCTTGATTTCTTCAACAATGGTTGAAAGGCTTATACCTGGGAGTTCTATAGAATTATGGACCTTATGTCTAATTACATTAGTGATCTGCTTGATTGATAGTGCTCCTCCATCTAGTGAGAAAATGGTGTGAAATCTAAAATCAAGTAGAACATTGAAATCCTTCTTGATCACATTGACCTTTCTATTCAACACCACCTAGCGTTCCTTGCCTTTTTCCATGACCTTATAGAAATTGATGAATTCACTTGATTTCCTTAAGGTGGCCCTCTGATTGGGAATTTCTACCCCTCTTAAAGCTTCTTTAGTGGCTTTGCATAACCTAGCAATAAGGTTTTCTTATTCCACAGATCGAGGAGCATAAATTTGTAGAATTTGGTCAGACACCGGGCCAACCTTCTCATCTAATTCTCGAGCATCCCTTAGAAACTACAAGACTAGATTTAGAGTAGAAACTACAACTATGATCCTTTCCCAATGCATGGATATCAGTCTTTTCAATATTGGGAGGATCTTGGATCCTTGCACGGTAGCTAATTCCTGATGGAATTGATATTATCTTGCCTTCATATTCTCCTCCATCTGGTTCTTCTCTTGGAGGATGTTTGTTAGTTCGAAGTTCAACCTTCCAACCTCTTGGTTGTGAACCTACAAAACAGACTCGATCTCCTGCTTCTCTTGCTTTTCCCTTTTTGTTTCCTCTTGGACCTTTTGTAGATTTTTGGAAGCCTGAGATCAGACACTGTCCAATTCTTCCTACATGTTCTCTTGGATACATTGGTATTCTACATTTGTCTGACTTTCAGCAACAAGCTCAACCCTTAACTTTTCTACCTTGGAATAAAGCCGACTCTGTTCATTTTGGGCCTCCTCAAGCAACGTAGTTGCTTCTCCCTATTGTTCTTGTATTTTCATTACGTGAGCCATTTCCATCTCTCTACCCTTGATTTCCTCCTATAGCTTGCTCATTGTGTCCTTTACATCTACTAGCTCAACCTCACGCTTCTTCAATTTCTTGTTCAGCTTCTCATAATCAATATAGACCAGTTTTTGGGTAACCTTAGCCAGAACCACCTTATTGTGTAGGTGATTTTCACTTAATTCCAATCCCATAGCTTTGATGTCGTAATCTTCCATCTACATTTCTCCCTCTAGCTTGGATACTAGTAGCTTCATGGTAGCAATCAACAAGGAATTCTAATCTTCATTGAAACAAGCCTCAATATTCTTAGTAGTTGATTGTGTTACATTTTTAATCTATAGTTTTTATTTTCTAGCTTTCCAAGCCAACTTGTTGCATCAAAATGACCTCAGCGACTCTATGGGGTGTTGATGCTTTGTGCAGTAATGGAAGCACCTAGAGGGAGAATGAATAGGGTGATGGAAGAAGTTGCAGTTGTATGGGATTGTGGAGAGGCAAAGGGGAGCATTATCATTGAAAACTATGGGATACATATGTGGACTGTAGAGGGGGAAATCCCATCGTAGTGAAAGGGGAAGTGGGAAAAAAATTGACATTTTCCCAGAAGTAGATGGATTCAGTGAAATTGGCAACATGGACGATTCAACTTTTTCAATGGGGGCCCTTGATAGGGTGATTAAAGAATCAATCACTGTCAATGTGGATGATGCCCACTTAGTGCATGGGATTTCCTCATGGGGCTCCTTGTTGAATATGGTGGGGGGTTCATTCAAAACAAAAAAAATCAGAATCTGTAGATGGAGGACTCTTTTCCATAGACAGGGGTGGAGGAACGACTAAATATGCAAAAGCAGAAAGAAGAGGGGGAGAAAAAATTACGTGGGCCACTGAAGCCAAATATCTTGGTGGAGCAGACTCCACTTCTTCTTCTCCTTTGGTTGATGCACCGAATCCACCTAGGTCCTAGACTTGTCTCCTCTTTGATTGAGAAAAACTAGCAAATTCAGATCCCCTAGCAGCCAATCCTACTGAAACTTGGCCTTCTATACCCGTAGTGAACCTCTTTAGGGACCTTCAGGTCCTCTTTCCCTTTCCTTGAGTGCTGAAAAAGGATGTTACCTATGAGTCCTTCTATTTTAGCTCTTTTCCTTTGTCAGGCTCTTAAGGCTAGAAGTGTAGAGAAGAAGCCCTCCCTATTCAATCTCTTGATTGGTCTTAGGATTAGTATCCTTAGTGTCATCTTCTTTGTCATTAATTTCATCAAAATTTTCATCATGTGGCTGGAACTCTCCATACATGGCATTGAGGCTCTTCATTTCCTATTGAAACCTCCAAAAATCCACCTTCTTTCTCTCTGACCACCCTAGGCACTTCAATTGTGTACTTAGATACTTTCCCATTGGAAGGGTTGGATGATACTTCATCATCTTGACATAAATTTCAAGCATGGTGGTCGGTCAAATGGTATGTAGGCCAAGTCGATGTACAATTTTGGCCTTTCTTGGGTTGGATTCTTTCTTGATTCAAAATACTCCTAACTCTCATGCTTCACAGTTGGGAGGTGCCTTGTCGGGTTGTAGCTCCATGCATGGCAAGTGAGGGCTAGGCCAAAGTGCACTAATTTTTTCATAAGCACCTCTTGTGCCTTCCTTTTTATCAGTGTTACCTATCTCTTGCCGATGGTGAGGGGAGTAGGGTAAAGCCATGTCTTGTGCCTTCTGGCACCATAGGTGTTGTCAGAAATAGTTACCTGATGGCATGCCTCTAAAGAAAAAACCCTATTTGTTACAAATTTGGGGAACCTGAAAGGCTCCTTGATGAAACCATGAAATTTGATGAATGTGAACTCAGCTCCAAGAAAATAATCTACCAGGGTTTGTGAAGTCTTTATCCATTACAAGACTTCAAGAGAGAAACACCTTGGAAGGCATGGGGACAAGTCTACAAGCACTCACCTCATAAAATAATCCACAAACTAGTAATAATCCCATGTCCTTGAAAGCACATGGGTCCAAACCTAAATTGGCTGGTATGACCCCTTTACATAAAACTTAAACAATGATAATTGCCTCTCAAGGAACTCAGAGTTTTGATGTAAAATAAAATGCACCAGAAAAGAAGAGTACCTAAATTTGCATCTAGTGCCATAGTTCCTCAATTGTTTCACCGTAGTCATAGACGTAGGCCACCATTGCGAAAATGGCCTAAAAATCTATTTTGAATTTCTCGCATGGTATAGGGGAGGGGATTTGACCTCCTTCTAGCTTCTCCTTGGTTTCATCTTCATAAAAATCCAATTTTCTAGTTTCGGTGTTGCAGAACTCTTCTATTACTTCTTGGTTGAAACTCTCAGAAACCTAGTTTGTAGGGATACATAACATATCCTAAATAGTTGATGCATTGATTGTAACCCTTATCTTTTTGCCGACTATAGCCCCTATTTCTTTGTCAAACCTCCTGGAACATGCATCTACTAGCTCCGGGCACAAGCATACAACAAGTAACATGAATTGTTTCAAACCACAATTCCAAAGTTGTGATGCAAAACCTTCAGCTGGTCCATGTTTGATCATTCTTTGAAAAGCCCCTTCGATAACGCTTTTAGGGTTCACCACCACCTTTGGGTCAAAAATGTTGTCTGCAAAATCTAGCAGGGCATCCTTATTCATATGGTCACCTGCCTATACTAGTTTGGTATGGGAAAATAATTGTTGTTCTGGCACTGGAGCATTTGTGAATGACTCTCTCCCAAAAATATTGACATAGCCTAGTCTTTTAGATGAGGGTCTAGCCTTTCTACTCAAAGTCAATGTTTTCACCATTTTTGCACTTGAAATTTTGTAGAGAACTTCCTTAGAGAAACGACTACTTGCATTTTCTTGCTCAGCAAAAATTTTATTTTGGGCGCATTCAATTCTTTCCACACGTACATACATTAAGGCACTATTGTTACCTTTGGCTTACTAAATGCTACCACCAAGGCAATACATGTAGACTTGGGATCTGTATCCCTTGAGAATGTCAAATACACCATGAGAATGAAATTAGTACATTATCCTCACCACCTCTTTCACAACTAAGCTTTATGTTTTTGGAAAGTGTGCTTTTAGCCGTGGGAAGTGTGCTTAAGTAGTGTAAAGTGCTCCAAAATGATGTGCATATTTAATTTTTCAGGACTTAGCACATTAATCAACGTCTGTTTGCATAAACAAGAAAGTTGGTGCTGATGATGACATTGGACACATGGCAATGATCAACATATGCGAGCATTTACTCCCAATGCCCAAATTTATTTCTCCAGGCTTGGTGATAGATTTTCCATATGATTCATTTCTTGCCCCTCAATTGTTTTGATATTTTTTCACTGTCCTCTAGCGGGCAATGTATTTCCCATTGGTTGAGCTCACTAGCACACCCTTTTCTATAAATAACTATGCCACCTTAGTGAAATATTCACTTTTAAAGCTCTTTTAGCTAGCAAGCTTTCCTCATTGTATATCATTCTGCTAGCTTTAGCCTATTTGCTATCATGTCATCTGGCCTAGGAACTCCCATTTAGCTCCTAGCATGAAGGCCACAATACTCCTTTGTGGGAAAAATTACCAACAAATGAATTAAATGCCACCTTACTATGGTGGCATTCAAGTGGGTGCTTAGCGAGGACTATGTGAAGGACGAGAACTAGTCATGGTGTAATTCCAATGTCATCTCCCGCTTTATGGCCTCCCTTCTCGACTTGGATATATCGAAGCCTTGGATAATTAAGTTGTTGACAGGCTTGGTGAAATTGTGCAAGTGACCATCCCTAGTGGTAATATTTTGAACGCTATATACCTTAGCAGCCATGTCAACTATGGGGAAGGCATGGTCAAGCCACCTCTCCTTACTATTTTTCAAACCATGGAACTTGAGAGGCATCGCTCATTGTCTCGTCCTATGGCTTCCTTCCTTTTGAGGGAGTTTGGCATGGAGCACATTCCTGGGATGGATTGGAAAAAGCATTTCAAGTTTATGGTTTATAGTCGTGGGAATGAGGAATGAGGTCCTCGGTGTGTTGAGCTTTCCCATGTTGTGTGTCAACTCCCTTTTCCACCCTAATGAAGAAAAAGAAAAAGAACATGTCAAAGTGCCATTTTAACTGCCTAGCAATACCTTGGAGGCTTTAATTTCACTGTATTTTTTTAGCGTACCTCCTTTTGCCTTTCTGCAGTGTACTTTTTTGGGTTTGCTCAACAAAGCTTCAAGCTTCTTAGAGCCTTAGGCTCGTACTATATGGTAAATTTTTCAATGAACATAATATATAATACACTTTTGCTTCTTCCCTTTGTTATTCTCATGGCTTTATTCATAAAACTAAATCATATTTTACAAAAAAATTACATATGGTACATAACTATGAACTTTTAAAAAAAAAGAACTTGTGCACTTTAATGGATTTTTTTTAAATGAATACCATTTATTGGTATATCCAAAATGTTACCATCCATGTCTTCTATCTCATATGTATTCTTTTCTTTGCACACATGAATGCAGAAAGGACCCTTCCATAGGGCTTCAAATTTTGCATGTTGCCCTAGTTTTGCAGTGCGCTCATTGTAATTTAGCACCAGGCTCCCTTCCTAGAAATCTAGGTCAGAGGCTTTTTTGTCGAACCATTGTTTAATTATCTACTAGTGACCAATCATGGCTTCATAGGATTTTTCCCATTTTTCTTCAAGGTTCAGGAGTTCTACCAACCTTACTTCCATTCCACTACTTTGTTCGACTTCCACAGCCTTTAATAGTTGTAATGTTGGAATCTCTATAGAAATAGGTAAAACCACCTCCTTTCCATATACTATCTCATAAAGGAAAGCCTTCAAGATTTTTTTGGGCATAATTATGTCAACCCATAGAGTGGCTCATAGGTGCTTGTGTCACTCCCTTTTCCTTTATGACCTGAGGTGCTTGATTAACCTAATTAGGTTTTTTCTAGTTGATTTTGTTAGCCCATTTCCATGTGGCTAGTAATTTGATGAAGTCTTGAGGTAGACCCCGTGCTTGAGAGTGAAATATGACATTCTGGAACCCAAAAAATCTCATATGTTATTGGATATGAAGGTTTTTAGTGAACATAACATTGCCACCTATAGACATCCAAATTTGGACACTTACATTTTTCAAATTTATCCCTTTTCATCTAACTATCCTCTTACTTCCATTAATTAAGCAATATTACTATTATTTAATTAATAGCCCTAAAGTCCTCTAAATCCCTAAGGTATCTAGTTAAATAATTAAATACCTTACCTTCTATCCCCCTTTTCCTCAAAGAAATAAATGAATAAGACATTTATTTAAATCCTCACATGTCACATCCTCCATAATCCTCTGCTAATCTGGATTAGCTTAATTAATCCATGATTAGGATGTGCACACCTTTAATCAGGATTAATGTCACATCCTCCATATCTTGCCACTTGCTTCTAATCTTCCATTAATCTTCTTAATCACCTGTTTGCACAACCTTAATCTAATCCCCTTGCTACATTTAGCATACCTTTTTGGTCAACCTTCACAAATTCCACATTTAGCCTAGACCCTCTTCCCCATGTGAATTAAAAATTCACATTTATTCATCCAAGGTTCTCCTCTTCCCTATGTGGGTTTCATGTGTCACATCAGTCTCATGGGTCAAAAACCTTCCATTATAAGGACCTTGTCTTATCCACAAGGTACTTCCAATCATGTGAATTTAAAATTCACATTTATTTCTCCAACCACTTCTCTCTTCCCCATGGAGATTTTTTAGGAATACTAAAATTCCTCATGTGTCACTTTCCTCCCACATGGGGATAAGAAGTTCCTTTTTGAGGAAATTTTCTCCTCATCCCAAGGTACTTGCAAGTACCTCCACTTCACATGTACCTTTTCCAACTCATTTGTCATTGTGACACTGCATCCTCCACATGGCAAGATGTGAGGGCTTGTGAGTCCTCAACTCACCACAACCCTTCATCTTGCCCATGTTGGAAAAATTGCAACTATTCAATTCACTAGAGAAATATCCCTTAAAATAGAAGATTTTCTTTTCATTTCTCTCATTAAGCATTCACACATTTTTCAATTCAAGCTCTCATACTCTCACACTTGCATTCTTGAACTCAAGAAAATCTCCATTGTTGCATACTTTCAAGCTTCGATCTCTTGCACTTGCATTCATCCATTCAACTACCTACATAGCTCATTGCATTCATCATCTTGTTTAGAGCATTTTGCATCCATTTGCATCACATCTTGTCATCAAGGAGCATATAAAGCATCAATCATCAAAGGGCTAACCAAGGAGCAACTTATACAAGGTATAAATCTAATTTTTTATCTTTATTTTCTTTGGGTTCAACGTAGCCCAATCTTGAGGTGTTGGAGTGTTACTTTCCTTCTTTTTCATTTTGTTTTGCATAATTTAGGATAGGTAAATAATGTTTCTCACATTTATGGCATGCCCGATAGGGCCCACAAATGAGTCCCTTGCTTTTACATTTTCTGTTGTTTGACATTTTGTAGGTTCAGGTTGCAGAGAGGCGACTCCGTAGCTGACAGAGGCAACCCCACCCACTATTGGGCAGTCGTTCCCTACACAGGGGAAAACCTACTCTAAGTTGGGTGAACCTACCCCAACTTGGGTGAACCTACCCTCAATAGGGGTGATTCTGCAAGGTAGAATCACCCATCTATGCAAAAGACAGAATTTGCCTTCAGTTTGTTGAATGGGAAAACATCCCCATATAGGGGTGAACCTTCCCTACAGAGGGGTGAACCTAACCTACAGAAGGGTGAACTTTCCCTAGACAGGGGTGAACCTGCCCTAGACAGGGGTGAACCTACCCTAGACAAGGGCGACCCTTCCCAAAAAGAGGTATCTATGAGGTAAAACAATTATCTAAACTTCGTTTTTAGCATTTTTTTCTTATCATTTTGAGATACTAACCCCCTAATTTCATCTGTTGGTGAGTGTGTCTATGTTTTTACTAACATTGGTGTAGCTATTTCATGCTTGTCAAACAACGAAGATCAAACTACTAACACTTTTCTTGTAGAAAGATCATTTCAGCATTGTTAGTTTAGTTTGTTGTCATTTTTGCTTATTAATCTAGGCACATAGATCTAATTAGGGGGAGTCAACATAATTTTTGTTGTGTCTGCAATTCTTTTGTGTCACCAAAAGGGGCACTACATCATTCAAGCTTTCCCCTTGCACTTCATGTGAGCCTGGGGAGTAGCCGAAAATGATTAGTGTTCTCTTTTTAGTCAAACCTACTTTAAGATTTCATCACCCCAAGGGATGATCCCAACCACATGTATCCATGGAGTATATAAAGGAGGGAGAGAAAAAGTTGTACCTCAATCCAGTCACGTTGTGTCTAGCAGAGTGTCAAAGCTAGGGTGATACCTATATAAGATGTGAAGAGTTGGTATGAGCCTTCAGTATCTCGCTGGGGTTCCCAACTCACGCTTGTAGACGGATCAGTGTTCACGGTTGTGCCTCATGTACCATGCATATATCGAGGACTCCATAATCACCTTTTTCATCCTAGTTAGAGAACTATGTTGGCCATACACTCTTCACTAATCTTAGGATCATGCTGCTTCAACTGTCCTTTTTGTGCAAAATCAGTGCATATTTGTTTAGTCAAGTCAGCCTTTTCCTATTACTTGATGTTTGTTGTGTTTTTGGTCATTTTCTATAGTTGTTTTCATCCAAGTCAAGTACAAGCCTATTGACAGGGGTGACCTTTCCCTTAAAAGGAGTGAACTTGCCCTCAACAGGGGTGAACTTGCCCTTTGTCTCAGTCATTTTCTAGCTTGTTTCTATCAAAATCACCCATCTTTCTCTGAATAGGTAGCCTTTCCCCAAAGAGAGGCGACCCTACCAAACAGGGGTGACTCTGCCCTCTGTCAGTCAAATAACCAGTTTCTTTAGTTGGGAAAACTTGCCCCAAGTTGGGAAAACCTGCCCTATACCTAAGTGAACCTGCCCTATACTTGGGCGAACCTGCCCTATACATGGATGAACCTACCCCTACTTGGGCAAACCTACCCCAACTTGGGTGAACCTGCCCCCAAATAGCCATTTTCACCTTTCATTCAATCATTTTGAGCACCCTTTTACCCATTCCAAACATATGTTTCCTCATTCTAACCATCCATCTCCTCATTTCAAGCATCCATCTCCTCATTTCGAGTATCCATTCCATGTTTTGAGCATTCATCTCCTTGATCCAAGCCTCTATCTCCTTGTTCTGAGCAACGGTTTACCTATTTTGAGCATCTTCTTTCCACCTATCTTTCACTAAATAGGCGACATTGACCTCAACTTTGGTGAACCTGCCCTTAAGTTGGGAGAACCTACCTCAAGTTGGGAAAACCTACCCTAACTTGGGCGAACCTACCCCCAAATACCTAATTTCACCTTTCGTTCAGTCATTCTGAGCATTCGTTTCATCATCTCGAGCTTTCATTTCTCTATTCTGAGTGTCTATTTGCCCATCCTGAGCTTTTGTCTCCCTGTTACGAACATCTGCCTCCCCTTCTAATAATTCATCCCCTCATTTTGAGCATCTGTCTCCTCATTCTAAGCATCCTTCTCCTCATTTTGAGCATTTGTTTCTCCGTTTTGAGCATCCATCTCCTCATTCTGAGCATCCATCTTCTCATTATGAGCATCCATTTGCTCCTTTTGAGCATTTGTTTCCTTGTTTTGAGCATCTGTTCATCCATTTTGAGTAGTTGTCTCCTCATTTTAACAATTCATCTCCCTTTTAGAGCATTTTTTTCCTCATTCTGAGCATCCATTCCCTCGTTCTGAACATCCATTCCCTCTTTTCGAGCATCCATCTCCTCATTTTGAGTATCCGTTCATCTATTTCAACCATCTATGTCCTCATTTTGAGTATCCATTCATCTATTCCAACCATCTGTCTCCTCATCTGAGTATTCATTCATCCATTTCGAGCATCCATTTCCTCGATCCGATCATTTGTTTCCTCGATTCAATCATTTGTCTACCCATTCAAGGAATTTGTTTCCCTATTCCAAGGGTCTAAAAGCATATAGGCAACCTTTCCTAATAGATAGGTGACCCTACCCTTCAATAAGTGAACCTGCCCTCCAATAGGCGACCCTGCCCACCAATAGGTGAACCTATCCTTCAATAGGTGACCCTGCCCACCAATAGGTAAACCTACCCTTCAATAGGAAACCCTTCCCTCTAATAGGCAACCCTACCCACCAATAGGTGACCCTGCCCGCCAATAGGAAAACCTACCCACCAATAGATGAACCTTCCCTTCAATAGGCAACCCTACCCTCCAATAGGCGACCCTGCCCACCAATGGGTGAACCTTCCCTTCAATAGGTGACCCTGCCCTCCAATAGGAAAATTTTCCCACCAATGGGTGAACCTACCCTTCAATAGGTGACCCTGCCCACCAATAGGTGAACTTTCCCTTCAATAGGTGACCCTGCCCTCCAATAGGTGACCCTACCCACCAATAGGAAACTCTGCCCACCAATAGGTGAACCTGCCCTTCAAAAGGTGACTGTGCCCACCAATAGGCGAACCTACCCACCAATAGGAATACCTTTCCTTCAATAGGTGAATTTTCCCTCTAATAGGTGACATTTCCCTTTAGATAGGTGACATTTCCCTCCAGATAGGCAACCTTGCCCTCTAGATAGGCAAATTTTCCCAAAAGCAGACCTTCATCCGTCTTCTCGTCATCAACATTTCCGTTCATCAACACTTTCTAAAATTCATTGTTTCATCAACCAAATCACATAGGTGCTTCTTAGAACATCATTAGAGTCCATATCCATCATCAAATCATCCATCCCAATCACTTGGACTTCATTTTAGGGGTTTTGATTTTGATGCAGAAACTTTGGGAGGCCATAACTTTTGACTCAGGTGTCTGTTTGGGCTGAAATTTTATGGGTGGTTGCATTAGGAGGTGGCATGTGGATTTCCAACTAACCCTCAGTCAATTGGCCCCCATTTTCACACATTTCCAGGGCCTCAAACTTTCATCTTGACCCTCAAAATTGCAATTTAGTGTTTTTTTTTTGTTTTTGAAAAATCATTTTCGTTAATAACTCAGAATGCATGTCTCAAATTTAGGATGCTAGTTAGAAATTCATCCTACCTTAGCTTTAGGAAGTTTTTGGGAAAAAACTCGACTCTCACAGATATGCCTATGCAGTTACCTAAAAGGGAAAAATTTGACAATTTTTGAAAACTATCAAATTTGGAAAAATTTGATTATCAGCACCTTATGTCCTCTAGTTAAAACCCTTAAACCTGGTGTAGAATCAATCCCATCACATCCTCCAATCATTCTAATCTAAGCTTTAATTTAATCCCAATCTAAGTTTAACTTAAACCCCAGTCTAACCTTTAGTCCACCTACACCCAAGAGCTTCAAATCTTAAGATTCATTCCTCCATCTTCCAATCCATCCTATTTATCCTTTCATCACTTTTTTTTCCTTCTAATTGTCCATTCCCATGTTTTCAATCCATATCCATCTAATCTAACATCATGAATCATTATCCTTCACCAATGCAACCAATAATAGTAGTCAAGGGGAATCCTAATTACGTTGATGATGATAACGAGAGTCTTGTGGATCAAGATGAATATGACCTAGATCCCCTTGATGCTATCATTTCTAGTAAGCTTTCCCCAACCACTTTCCAAAATCCAATCACCCCTCTGATCTATCCCATCACATCTTCACCCACACCTACTAGCAATCCTTATGCTACCTTTAATAAGGAATATCTAGTATCTTCCTTGTCTGCATATTCATCATACCCTTCATCCACATCATTTTCTTATCCAACATCCACATCCTCTTATCCCAATCTAATCTACCATCAGAATACTCCTATTATAATTCCCCATCCATGTCCCCCTATCCTAATCCTCCTTACCAATCTACCTATCCTAATCCTACATCCACACCTTATTATAATCCAACATCTGCATCTTCCTATCCTTATCCTACATCCACGCCTTCTTATTCTAATCCAACATCTACATCTTCCTATCCTTATCCTAATTCCACACCTTCTTATTCTAATCCAAATTCTGCATCTTCCTATCCTTATCCTACATCCACATCTTCTTATCCTAATCCGACATCCACATCTTCCTATCCTTATCCTACATCCACACCTTCTTATTCTAATCCAACATCCATATCTTCCTATCCTAATCCACTATCCACGTCCTCCTATCTTAATCCACCATCTCAATCTTCCCATCCTAATCTTCTATCCCAATACCTTTATTATAATACGCCACCCATATACTCTTGTCCTAATCCACCATCCATGTCCTCCTATCAAAATTCACCATCTCAATATCCCTACCTTAACCCTCCATCCAATCCTAATCCTCCACCTACCCTTAGTCTTCCATCCAATCCCATTCCTTCATCTAATCCTAGTCCACCAATTCATAATCCTAATCCTCCACCAATCCATAATCCTTCATCCACTCCTACCGCACCATCTAAACCTAGAGCATGCACAATTCTCACTCCAGAGGTTTTCCAAGGACTTATGACAAAGAAGACATCCCAAATTTCACGCCTTGAAGTCATGGAACCAGTCCATCCCAATCCATCATCCACGGTCACTAGTGATGAGACCTTTGTCCATACCACACCTATCATTGATGTTACCACCCCTAGCACCACTCAAACCACTAAAATCATCAAACCCATCGAATCCATTGAACCCCCATCTTCTACTCCTAGATCCACGCAATCCATCACAAACACCCAAATCCAATCCACTCCTTCTACTCCTAGATCCACCCAATCTGATGAAGACACTTACATCCAATCCACTCCTCCCATTCCTAGTATTACCGAAATCCATTCCCATGAGCTTCATGAATCCTCCATCCTTCCATCTCCCCCGCTTGAGGAGTCCCTCCAACACTCTGTCATCCTAATATCCACACAAGATGAGACATGCCAAGAGCTTGATCCAGACCATACCAACATATCCCCTTCTCCACATCAAGATCCTACCATCCCATCTAGTCCACCTCAAGATCACAATCCTCCATCCACTCCATCCCATGATTCCCTTGACACTCAGATTCAATCACTCCACCTCATGAGCCCTTATCATCTGCTACCACAAATCTATATCATATCATCTCACCTAATCCCTCTCTTGATCCCTTACCACTCCCTTGTCCTAATCAAGATGCTTCTATTCCATCATCTCCATCTGATGATCCTCCATCATCATCTAACCCCACTATCCCCTCACCACTTTCATATCCGCTTGGTACTCTCACATTTTTCTGTGGTGGTCTCCTTGCCAAAGAACAAAAAAGCATATACACCACCCATCCTTCTCCACCTAATAATGGACTCACATCATTCTTCCAAAATAAAAAAAAAATCCTATCATGGATCAAATGCTCAAGAACATGAACTATCGAGGAAAAGGTTTAGGCCTTCATGAGCAAGGTGTTTTAGAGCCCATCCAAGTCAAAGAATGCTCCTACATGCGAGGTCTTAGATGTACTATTCACAAATCGCAATCCCAAAATGTTGGTACAACCTCCACATACCCTCAACAATCCTCTTCTAAATGAATAAGAGGCTCCTCCCATCACTCCACCAGATCATTTGTTGCCATCCCCCCTCCTTCATCGTATCACCTCAAAACAACCATCCATATTCCTCCTTCATCTACTCCATCCATCTTGGGTCCTTATGTCCCTCCATCCACCATCACATATCCTCCGACTACTAAGTCCATTTTAGGCTCTTATATCCCAAAATCACCTACTCCCTCTAATCCTATTTATCCTTCTATCCATCCATCACCTACCCGTATCGCCCATCATAAAAATCCCACTCTCATCTTCCCTAACCAGGATCAAAAAAGGCATATATCTACACATCCTCCATCCACATATCATCCCCAAAATCCTACCTCCATTACTCCATTCATGCTTCCTCCACATCATCCATCTCCTTAAACCCATCCCATTGCTATTAAAATCACTTTGGATACCAAAGTAAAAATGCATAAATCTAAACATCCCCATGAATATAAATCCCCTCATGTCTCCTTCATAACACATGTTGACAACAAGAAAAATCCAATCCAACATCAAATCCAAAATCCAAATCACACCCATAGGCCACCAAGGCCCACCAAAGCAAAGATCAAAACCATGTGGATCCCAAAAAAAAAGGTGCAATGCCTTCAAATGAAAATTTTGTAACAACATCCAAAGATGCTAATCCAAAAGCTAATCATACACATCCTCCATCTCCTAAATATATTTTGGGTCCTTATGACCCAAAATTCACTATCCCATCTCCTCCATTATCCCCACATTCTTCATCCATTAATCCTCCTATCCTTTCACATCCACCACCATATGTTCCAATGTTGGTCCTGAAAACATTATCCCATCACGCACCTACCCCATCATTCAATCCATACACTTTCCAACATCCCATACATCATCCCACATATCTCCCCCATCAAATCCCTTGAATCCATTCTCTTGCATAATCCATTTATCCTAATAAGATTGTACCAACATCCAATAGTCATTTCACACATGGGATTTTACTACTTTGTATGGAACTTGATGCTTGAGTCCTTCATCCATATCCTTATCACATGCTTTCTAAATCCACTTATCCACATCCCTATATTTATCCATCTCCATCCACATTCTATCCAAAAATTCAACTATCCAAAAAATCCAAAAAAACCACAAAAGTCAAAAAAGTCAAAAAACAAAAAACAAAAAACAAAGTAAAGAGAAAAATTCATACAATGGTGAAAACTTGGCAAACAAGCACCTTGGATAAGTACCATGATGAAAACCTAGAAAATAGGTATCATGTGTAAATCCCCCATCTCGTTACTACCACACTTGGGGGCAACTTCCTGCTATACCTCCCCTTCATCCATATCCTCAATCCTACCTATTTTCTACATCCTACCCATCATATTCCATCTATGTCCAGCCCCTCTATCCTTCTTGTGATCTTGATAAATATAGGGGCACCTATATATCCATGCTTTGGACACCTCTTGGTATACATTCCCTTCATCCATACACTATCCAATTTCTCATCCACATCCATCTACTTTCTTTGTCCACCCGTCATGCTACCATTAGTATCCCTTACTTATCCATGCATCCTATCTACATCCATATCCCTACCTTATCCACCCATCATATCCTCCTCCATTCATCTCCTTTATCTTCCCATCCACTCATTTTTTGTCCCTCTTACCTCATCACACATGACATATCTAGAGTGGGGGAATCTACTTCCTTTGTGACATAGTCCTTGGAGACATCATTCATCCATCATATCATCCCCTCCATCTCCCCATCCTTATCTTCCTATCCCTCATAGCAATCCCTCCTATCCCTCCTCCTTATCCCTCTATCCATCCATCATAGCATCTTTCCATCTCCTTAACTTTATCTATCCATCTCTTCATCTCTATCCTCATCCCTTCTCATAATCCCTTGTCAATGGTATTTGGCTATAGGCCTCTCTCCCACTTCTTTCACACATCTTCCTAATCTCCTCTCACTTTTCATCACTCATCTATCCATGATATCATCCTCCCAATTCATCTTTTAATGATTTGGATAACTATCCCATCCCTAAGCTTCATGCAATCACCACCATCCTATCCAATCCAATAGGTCTATCTTGTCTCATCGTATTGATTCCATCTTTTCATCCACTTATCATGGTTATCTCTTCATCCTTTATCCATTTTTTGTCTTTGGTCTTTAGTCAAACTATGTTGCCCCTGCGCTTTCACATAGGAAAGGTCGATCATTTGATCCACCTTTGGGGATTTTGTTTGTCTGGTCTTTTTCCTCCATCCTTGTCTCCATCATCCCCTTTCCATGTTTATTCATGGTCTTTTCTCGAACTACGAGGGCTCTACGCTTTCATGTAGGCAAGGCTAATCTTTGATCGGCCCCTAAGCCCCTAGGTCTTTAGGGTGTGTGTCTTGTGTCTTGTGTCCCGCATCTTGTGTCGTGTCATCAAGCTATGCTCTTATCTCATTGGTTCTTCATAAATGAGATCCACTTGTATCATGAGATCCAATCAATTATGAATATCCTGCGTCATATCGATCTTTTAGTTCAGTATCCATCTCTGGTCTCAACAGGATGCATCCTTCCTAACTAACCTCATCAATCCCATCCATCTCCTTGATCCTATGGCAAAGGATGTTTTAAATTGATTATGATCTTTTGGTGCTTTTGGATTTTTTTTATCATTTAGGCTCCATATCATATCTCATTAGGGTCGCCTTGATCCATCATATCACGATGTTCTTTGACTAGTAAACATAGGGGCATATCTTGATCTTTTTTTTGTTGTCTTCCTAGTTGTCCCACATAGTACCCCCCAAGACTCCTACTGTCTTGTGTTACACTGGGGCATCCTTTTGTGCTTGTGGTTATTCCAATGCCTAGCCCAACCAAGGTCTTCGTGACTTTGGGGTGTTGGAATTGCCTTCTTGTCTGTTGTGTTTGTTTTATGCATTGGACACTAATCCACCTTGGTTTCACATACCCTGGCACCTGGTGTCTTATGCTATAGAAAAAATCAGTGCTCCAAAAATGGAAAATCGCATTAGGATTTCATTTCACTTTCCATTCCATTGCATTGCATTCATATTTTCATCAATCCTCATCATTTCATCCTCTTTTCAATCTTCTTGGAATAATCTCGATTGGTTCTTCTAAATGTCCTCATCAAATCATCATCTCTTTAATCTTCTTAGAATAATATCGATTGATTATTCTAAGCATATTTTCCTCCATTGTTTTCATTCATTTCAACCATCACACATCTCCATCCAATCCTAATCTATTCAATCTAACACAAACCATCTAATCGCATCCTTTGTCTTAATCCCAGCCTTGCTACAAGCCTTGATCCAATCATCATCATTGTCGTCGTCATCTTTGGAATGTATCCTTCCATATCCTTTGGTGTTGTTTTGGGATGTATCCTTCCCTCATCAACAACACTTCCATCATCATCATCAAGATGTATCCTTCCCTATCCTCATGTTGTTTTGGTATATACCATTCCCTCATCGACAACACTCCATCCATCATCAACCCATCTTGGCTTGTAGCTCGACTGGGGCAACATCACCTTTGTCCTTACATCCATTTGTGCTTCCCAATCTCCTATCACTTATCACCCTCTCTTGTCCATCATTTTGCATTATCTTCCCCATCTTCCCTTGCATCACCTCATCCATTTCGAGAGCACAATCATGTTCTCTTGAACCCACATGTACTCTCAAGGAGGCATCCTCAATCCCTAATCTTCATATTCACTCCCATCATCCTTCTTCCTAGTCACTCCTTTGATGATGGGGGCATCTTTCCCAATCTAATAATCTTCTTCCTGGTGCTATCTTTTAATCTTCTTTGAAATGATTCTACTTCATAACACCATCTCAAAGAGGGGAAAAATGTAGACATCCAAATTTGGACACTTACATTTATCCAAATTTATCCCTTTTCGTCTAAATATTATCTTACTTGCATTAATTAAATAATATTACTATTATTTAATTAATACCCCTAAAGTCCTCTAAATCCCTAAGGTGTCTAGTTAAATAATTAAATGCCTTACCCTTTATCCCCCTTTTCCTCAAAGAATTAAATAAATAGGACATTTATTTCATTCCTCACATGTCACATCCTCCATAATCCTCTGCTAATCTGGATTAGCTTAATTAATCCATGATTAGGATGTGCACACCTTTAATCATGATTAATGTCACATCCTCCATATCTTGCCACTTGCTTCTAATCTTCCATTATTCTTCTTAATCACCTGTTTGCACAGCCTTAATCTAATCCCCTTGCTACATTTAGCATACCTTTTTGGTCAAGCCTCATAAATTCCACATTTAGCCTAGGCCCTATTCCCCATGTGAATTAAAAATTCACATTCATTCATCCAAGGTTCTCCTCTTCCCTACGTGGATCTCATGTGTCACATCAGTCACATGGGTCAAGAACCTTCCATTATAAGGACCTTGCCTTATCCACAAGGTACTTCCAATCATGTGAATTTAAAATTCACATTTATTTCTCCAACCACTTCTCTTCCACATGGAGATTTTTGAGGAATAATAAAATTCCTCATGTGTCACTTTCCTCCCATATAGGGACAAGAAGTTCCTTTTTGAGGAAATCTTCTCCTCATCCCAAGGTACTTGCAAATACCCCCACTTCACATGTCCCTTTTCCAACTCATTTGTCCTTGTGACACTTCATCCTCCACATGGCAAGACGTGAGGGCTTGTGAGTCCCCAACTCACCACAGCCCTTCATCTTGCCCATGTTGGAAAAATATCAACCGTTCAATTCTTTAGAGAAATCTCCCTTAAAATGGAAGATTTTCTTTTCATTTATATCATTAGGAATTCACACATTTTTCAAGTCAAGCTCTCATACTCTCACACTTTCATTCTTTCACTCAAGAAAACCTCCATTGTTGCATAATTTCAAGCTTCCATCTCTTGCACTTGCATTCATTCATCCAACTACCCACATAGCTCATTGCATTCCTCATCTTGTTTAGATCATTTTGCGTCCATTTGCATTACATCTTATCATCAAGGAGCATATAAAACATCAATCATCAAAGGTCCAACCAAGGAGCAACTCATATAAGGTATAAATCTATTTTTCTTTATCTTTATTTTGTTTGAGTTCAACGTAGCCTAATATTGAGGTGTTGAAGTATTACTTTCCTTCTTTTGCATTATGTTTTACATCATTTAGGATAGGTAAATAACACTGCTCACACCACAAGCTCCTCAAGAAAATTGACAATTTCAATTTCCATAGCATTTTTCAAAGCAATGGCCTTTGTACATCTTGTAAAATAGTTGGTTGTCGTAAGTATCCACTTATGGCCCACACTGGAAATAGGATTTATCATTTTGATGAAATCCAAACCCCATTGAGCAAAGGGTTCCTGAGTTACAATTGGGCTTAGGGGCATGGTAGAATTCTTCCTCTTGCTAACAAAATATTGGCACTGAGTGCATTTTCACACAAGATAGTGCACCTCACAGAACATGGAAGGACAATAATATCCTGCCCGCATTATCTTCAAAGTAGTAGTCTTGGTGGAGAAATTTCCACCCTTGGACTGCTATAAAATTAATTCAAAACTCTTTCCACCTGTGGCTTATCTAAGCATCGAAGCAAGACGTCGTCATAATTTATTTTGAACAAGATACCCTCAATTACATACTTGGCACCTTGTAGTCGATAGCATCACCTTTTGTGAGATGGAATGTTGATCAAGTACTCCCCATTTTGCATGCATTTTGTTTGATCAGCTATTCACGACTTGTCAAACTTGAACTAGTTTGTGTATGCTTGATCTGTCTCTTCCTTCGCTAAAGAGCTTAACTCTTGCACAAGGTATTCACAAAGACCTCTTCCTTGAACCAACTTGGTTGGTCTAATATCCACATCATATTCAAGGATCTTGGTGATCCAGTTGGCCCTTTTCTCAGTTATTTCATCTTGAGCATGATATACTCTCGAACACTAGGATGGGTGATGAGAAAGGTGATTATATTGGTCCATACTAGGTGTTAGAATTTCTTCAGGCTTTTAACAATAGCAAAAGCATATTTCTCAACAAATTTGTACCTGGACTCATATCCTTCGAGAGTCCTAGAGTGGACTGTGATGGGATGCTCTCCAATATTATCTTTGTCCTTCTGGGTGAGCACTGAAGCTATGTTGTATTGGTTGTTGTAGACGTAGAGCAAGAAATCCTTGGAAAAGTCTGGGTTAGTTAACACCGGGGCCTTATGTAATTAGTTAAATGCATCACCAAATATGTTTAGGCCATGGCCTTAAATGGTTTCTTTCCTTCCAATACTTGAGAGAGAAGCCAGGGAAAGCATGAAAATAACTTACCACGAGTTGCAGAGAAGAGGCGGCTAGATTGGAGGAGAAATATGTGGAAAACATGTGCATCTCAAGCTCGAAACCCTAGCATGGAGGCGGCGCCAAGAAGAGCTATTTTCTTTGCAAGTTTACTTTGCAAAATGATATGAAATGATAGGGAATTTTTTGCATTTTGATCACTAGGGTTTTCCTTATCCTTAGTCGGCCAAGGGATTTTCCCTTAAGTTTTAAAATTTTCAATGCCAAGTAATACCATGAGGCCGATTCTCTTTAATTTGCCACAATATGTCCTAAGTCCCATGTGTATGGTGTTCAATGCCTAGGTTTCCATTTCAATATATTAAGGCCTATACATATATGGTGGTAGGTTACTTTATTACATTAAACCCTTAGGCATTGTTAATAAATGTCTTAGTTTTTATATATGCCTTAGGATGATATTTTTATTGATTTTAAAGAAATCAATTTAATATTCACTGATAGAGATATGCCTTATTATTTTTTATGATATTTAGGAAAATCAATTCTGTATTGGAGAGATAAGGTTGTATTTATTTTTTGCAAAAGATTTAGCAATCTTTAATTGCAAAAATAAAAAATTTGTAAAATCTCCAAACCTTGTAAAGCAAAAGCATAAAGCAATACTTTATAAATTGTTTTATGTTTTCTTGCTATTTTTAGCAGATTGGTGTTGACTTTTCCCTTGGTCGGATTTGAGTTTCATCTTGGAGAGATAAGGTGTTTTTCTGGCTTTTAAAGCAGATTTAGCTTTTTTTTAGGAGCTTTTCAGTGTGAGCATGGAAAAAGAGAGTTTTTTCTGCTTTTACATAGACCTTTGAGATAGTTTGCAACCTTTTTTCCTTGAGATTTCCTTGTGAGCTCGGATTAGGGTTTCTATAGGATTATATTTTGAAGAAACTTAGTTTTTCTTCTCTCTTCTTAGTTCAAATTTCAGTTTCTTGCTCTTAGCATTTTGAGCTTGTAAACTCAGTTGTACTCAGTTCAGACATATTCGCTCTTTTAGTTTCAATAAAGCAGCAGAGTTCTTCTCATTTCTTGTCTCAATCTTGTAGCAGCACTTTGATGTCTTTTTGTTTTCAAGTTTGAAGCCTTATATGTCCTGCTTTTATGAGTCTTTACACAAAATTTCATGTTTTCAAGTTGTGTGATGTATTCAATGCCCTCAAATCTTCATACAAATTACTGCTGAAATCATGTACCAATGAGATTGTGAGAGCTATTGTAATAGGGGAATTGTTATGAGTGGTAAAATCTGGTATTTTTAGAAATAGTAGTTAATCATCAGTTAGTGTTAGATTTCATTTTCAAGCTATCTATCCTTCTAACTCTTTACCTGAAAGTTACTTAGAGTAGGATCCATCATTCGAAGAACCAGCTCACTTTGGAGATTCCTTCTTCATTTAGATCACGCACATCTAAGGAAGGTTTCCATGTGTCATTAGATTGTTGATCTTGTATTCAATAGGGTGAAAATCTATTTGATAACAGTTTTTGGCATGCCCGGTGGGACTTTGAAAGCTATTTCAGAGAAGTTTTAGATTTTTTAATTTTTTGTTTGGTATATGTAGTAGATTTTTGTATCCTTTTGGAGGTTCATTTCAATATACCTGGCGACTCTAATTCTGATTTTTGCATGCTAGTACAGCCTGTGCATGAGAAAGATACAAACAAGATCAAGTTCTACACCCTTCAAATATCGAGAGTTGTCCCCACCATGAAGAAGAGGAAGAACAGCAAGGAGGCTCTTTGAAACACCTCTGAGATCGAAGTCAACACCTCCTGTTTTCAATTCCTTAGTTTTATCACTAGGAGTACTAGTTTTGTTATCACAAGCACTGCCAATGGAAGCATCAAGGCAGCACCCATTCCTGCCTTTCAATGGAGGTAGCCCATTAAACATCCTTCAACATGATGATATCCTAGTTGCAGCCCTTAGAAGTCTATCATACTTCACCAGGGGGGACCTCACTACACCAGTTGAGCATATTCATGACATAGCCACCTTATGCTTAGTTCACAATATCATGCAGGAGAACATTGCGTTAAGGTTGTTGGTTGCATCGCTCAAAGGAAAGGCGTTACAATGGTTCAGAGGTCTCACATCCAATTCAATCGCGACATGGGACATGTTAGGTAACGGTTTATATCAACATTTTGCTGATAAATCTAATAATTTGTCTTTGTTAGAGCAATTGAGCACCATCCAGAGGGTGCCACACAAGCACTTGGCCGATTTCAACTACTGATTTCAGAGAACTTGGGACAGGATTCCTGCAATAGTAAAACCTTTACCAGCACATGCTTTTCTATTTTACTTAAAAGCTTTGAATAGCAAGATTTCAGTCATGACTCAATCTATGGGTGGGTTAACACTCCCTAACACTTACGACATAGCCATTAGCACTGAGAACTGTCTCATCCAAGCTGGAGACATAACCCTTAGACCTCCTATGCCTTTGTTTCTAGAAATACAACCACCTACCCCTACTGTTCTACCTCCATTAGCTGTTGTCCCACCTGTTCTAGCAATAGGCTATCATAACGCAGCCCAAGAAGTTGCTGCTCCAGCCCTGAACCAAGAATTTCAAGAGATTAAAAGCATACTCAAGACCTTCAGGAATGATCTTGTGAGCATAAAGAAGTAGGTAGGTCATGAACATAAGCCTTATCAAGCCTTTTATCAATAGAACCAACCAAATAGACCTATTTTTCAGAATGATTACCAAGCCCAAAGAAGGAATTTTAAACTTAGGACATTCTAGCCATACAATCCAAACTTAGCCAGTTCATCAAAGGAACTTGTACCCCAAAATAATGTTGCCCAGCATTGTGATTGGTGTTATCCATGCAGTCAGCCCCATAACCAATCAGCATGCGCTAATGGTATGAGAAATTAGGCTTTAATGGTCCAAAACGGTTATACTGGTTCAGAAAATGTTACTGATCAAAATCAAGAGCAGCAAGATAATGTAGAAGTTGCCTTGTTGAACTGGAAGAGCTCTAAATTTTGTGACATAAATGGTCAAGATTATCAAAATTCTCCTATTTCAGCTAATACCAGGTCAAACAAGAGAGCTATGGATCTGGGACAGCAAGCTGGAAGATCGCAGCACCAGCCTACAAACAGTAAGCAGCCCTTTTCATCAAATGTTAGCACTACAACATAGCCTAAAATGCAGATTCTATGAAGAGGCCAAGAGATATCTAGCAAGGAGCAGTCAAAGATGCATTCATAGCCTTTGCAGAGGCAAAATGATGTTGTTGTCACAAAAAACCAGCAAAAGGTAAATTTTTCATCATTTAATATCATTGAGCATATCAAGAAAACCGTTTTCAGTATGTCGGTATTAGATGCTTTACACCTTCTAGGGCACAAAGATTTACTACAGAGTGCTTTAGCTGAGTTATATATTTCTGACAACGCTAATCAAGGAGTTGCAAAATTCATGCTTGCTAACGATTTGGAGGATAAAAATGAGAAAAAAACTAAAGAGGTAAAGCCTCCTCCATTCTACTTAAGTTTGATTATTGGCGATAATATTGTTCATAATTGTATGGCTGATTTTGGTGCCAGTAGTTCAGTCATGCATAAGAGTTTATCCGATAAGTTAGGTCTTTTTTATGAGCCTAATCCCCAGAAAGGTGTAGTGCAATTAGATGGATCTACTATTAAAACTGTTGGTATTATCAAAAATTTAGCTCTTACTTTGCACATATCCCCAAGTTCTGCTATTTATCAGGATATATATGTCATTGACTTGCCACCGCACTTTTCCATTTCTCTCAAGGGATTTTATAGCCAAGTTGGGTGGGTTTTTATCTTCTCATTGGTCTCATTTTTTTTTAGAATGAGGTATGGTACGAAAGTGACCATAAAGTCTAAGCCTCTCGCCAAAGACCATATCTAACCATATTCACCAAATCCTATAAACGCTAACCTCTATGCCACCTCTGCACTGGAGGAGCAAACCATGACCTCAGACTATAGCACCCATATAGAAAATATCAATCTAGATGAATGGGAAGCCGAAGATCACGAGCTTGATCCATTTCAGCACACAGATGACATAGGATTAGGAGTCTCTATGATTCGAGAACCTGATTGTGATATGCCTAATCTTTGTAAAGAGAAGGAACAATCTGTAGAAACAGGGAATGAGCTTTGGAAGCTTTACTTTGATGGTTTGAGAAGAAGTATTGGTGTTGGAGGTGGGGCTATGTTGATATCACTTGAAGGATATCAATACTTTTCAGCCTACAGATTTTCTTTCAGCTACTTGAATAATACAGTTGAGTATGAAGCATTGGTGCATGGCCTCGAATGGGCCCACAAAAGAGGTATTAAACGCTTGCAAGTTTATGGTGATTCAAAACTAATTGTAAATCAGATCAAAAATTTAAATGCTGCCAAGAATGATTTGCTCAAGAAATATAAGCATCATGTATGGGATTTGATGGAAGATTTTGATGCTTTTAATATTGTTTTGATTCCTAAAAACAATAATAAGCATGCTGATAGGCTCGCTGCCATAGGAGCCCAGTTTGATACTCCCAATGAAATTCATAAAGTAGAGGCACGTCAATATGTAAAAAGAGTGGTCAGACCTTCCGTGCCTAACAATAATGTGAGCTAGTAGGTTTTTGACAGCGATGAGCAAATTATAAATTTCTTAATTGTTGAAGTTGAGTTTGTAGATGGAAACTAGCAAAAATGGCAGCAGCAATATGATGACCAAATTGTGCAGTTGAAGACCAACAAGCTGCCAAAAGGATTGTTGACCTTGGAATCTGTGTTCAACTCAGATGACCAAACATAGAAAGACAAGTGCAGCCTGACTGTTAAAGAAGAACATTATGCAGCCATTGAAATCTTCAAAGTAAAGCTTCTCAAGCTGGGAAAGGTATGTAGAAAAGAGGAACAACAAGCATTTATTCTATTATGTCAGAAATTTAGTGATGTGTTTGCTTGGGAGTACAAGGATTTGAGAGGTTTTAACCCATAACTAGCCCAACATACTATTGAATTAGAACCTAGTGCAAAACTAGTAAGGCAGAAACAGAGACCTCTTTACCCCAAATTAGAACACCTTATGAAAGCCAAACTGAATAAATTAGTTGAGAGTGGTATTATTTTCCCCATTAAGCATACCTCTTGGGTGTAAAATTTAGTACCAGTTAGGAAGAAAAGTGCGGAAATCAGATTACGTGTCAATTTCTGAGATTTAAATAAAGCATCATTAAAAGATCATTACCCACTCCCTTCCATGGAGCGAATTCTGCAAGTAGTTTCTGGTTCTGACAGATTTTCTTTGCTAGATGGTTACTCAAGTTACAACCAGATTCTGGTTAAGCAAGAAGATCAATTCAAGATGGAATTTACCACCAAGTGGGGAACAATGGCCTACAAGAAGATGCCTTTCAGCTTATCCAATGTTGTAGCAACTTTTCAGCAAGCAATGGATATGGCCTTTCACGACCTTATGAACAAATTCATTCTAGTATATTTAGATGGCATTACTATTTTTTCCAGAAATGCTAATGAACATCTTGATCATTTAGAGCATATTTTTTAGAGATGTAGAGAGTTCAGAGTGTCTCTTAATCCAAAGAAATGTATATTTTCAGGGCATGAAGGCAAACTTCTCGAACATATTGTTTCAAAGCAAGGTATTTCTATAGACCCTGAAAGAGTCTCTACAATTCTTGAATTTCCATTACCAGCTCACAAGAAAGGCTTGCAAAGATTTCTTGGAAGAATAAATTTCGTGTGGAGGTTCATACCAAATATTGTAGCTTTGTTGCAACCTCTCACTTCTATGCTTAAAAATAATATGCCATTCAGTTGGACCAAGGAAGGTAAGAGAAGCTTTGAGCATATTAAGGAAGCTCTTGTAGCTACTCCTACTCTCATTAATCCAAATTTTGACAAGGACTTCATCCTATATACTTTTGGAGGAGTAGATACAATTTCGGCTATGTTATGCCAGCAAAACAATGAAGGCTTGGAGCAGCCTGTAGCATTTTTCAGCCAAGTATTGCATGATTACGAGGTAAAATATTCTTTTGTCGAGAAGCATGTTTTTTCTATTGTGAGAAGTTTAAAGAAATTCAAGCATATGTTGTCAAACAGCAAGACTCATTTGCTCATAGCTCATTCAACTGTTAAGGAGTTCTTACTTAACAAAGATTTAAATGATAAGCGTGTTGGTTGGATTACCAAAGTAATGGAATTTGATGTTGATATAAAGGTAACTAAGCTCATTAGAGGCAAAGGTTTGTATGAACAGATTGTTGGAAATGAAGACAACTTAAAAGAAGTTGCAAATACAAATTCAGTGCTAAATAATGATGTTGTGGATGTTGCTACAGCGTTGCCTGCTACTTGGTTATAGTAGATGATGCATTATTTGTAGACTAGTGAATGCCCCAAAGGTTTAAACAGAGCGAAAAGAAGGTATTACAGATTACAATCCATTCCTTATGCAATTATTGATGGCATTATTTATAGGAGAGATTTCCAAGGTATTTTATTGCGTTGTATTCAACCTAATCAAGTTAACAAGCTTTTAGCAGAGTTTCATGATGGACCTTTAGGAGGTCACTTTGTCACAAGAACAACAAACCTAAAAATTATGCAAGCTAGTTATTACTGGCTAGATCTATTCAAAGATGTTATTGCTTGGGTCAGAAAATGTGAGAAATGTGCTTTATTTTCTAGAAAATAGAGGCTTGCACTGTTGCCCCTACATCTGATTCAGGTAGAATAACCCTTTGCCAAGTGGGGCTTAGATTTTATTGGTCCTATCAATCTGCCTTCAAGCACAGGTCATAAGTGGATTCTTACTGCCACAGGTTATTTTACAAAATGGAATAAAGTTGTTGCTTTGAAAGAAACAAATGAGACTTCTGTACTTAACTTCTATCAATATCTCATATCAAGATTTGGTGTTCCAGATTCAATCATTTCTGACAATGGTTTGGCTTTTATTGGTTTGAGGATTTATGATTGGTTAGTTAGGAATAATATTTATTTGAAAACATCTTCTAATTATTATCTGTAGGGCAATGGTCAGGTAGAGTCTACAAATAAGAATCTGATTCAAATAATCAAGAAGACTATTGAGGACAATCAGCGGACATGGCATGAAAAGCTTAAGTTAGCTCTATGGGCTGACAAAATAACTCCTAAAAGAGCCACTGGTTGTTCATCTTTTGCTCTAACTTATGGTAAAGAAGCTAAGTTACCTGTTTCTATTGAGTTTCTAACTTTGAGTTATGTTAAAGAACTAGAATTGCTGAATGAACAGCCTCTTGAGGTGAGATTTGCATAGCTGGTAGAACTGGAGGAAACAAGAAAGGAAGCTCTAAGACAGCTTGAAATACATCAAGCTCAGATGAAGAATTCTTTTGATAAGAGGGCAAGACCACATGAGTTCATTGTTGGGGATCTAGTTTTCAAGTGGAATGAATTTAAAAGCAGACCTGGACGAAATTCCAAGTTCGATGCAATTTGGGATGGGCCTTATGTAATCATGGAGTGCAAGGAACACAACGCGTTCCAACTTTCTAAGTTGACTAGAGATGTGTTGTCTATCCCAATTAATGGGATCGACCTCAAACATTTCCTCTAAGATAAGTTCTATCTTGTAGTTAAGTAGAGTAGTATTGCAAATAAGTGTGTTACGCACAGTTACTTTCAGTAGTTTTGTTTTCCCTAAGTGTTGTTGCGCATGTTCTGTTGGCCATCAGGGCCTATTAGTTTGCTTTTATTTTTGTTTCATTTTGTTTTGTTGTTGTTTGGAGTGTTGTTCAGTTTCTAAGATTCAAGAAAGGGGCAAGTTTGACTACATGCCCAATGGAGTGTTTTAAGGAAACTGATCTATGCTTAGCAAGCAAGCATTTAGTGGAAATAGCCAAGATGTTACCATTTTTTTGCAACAACTCAATTGGTGGAGCTGGATTTAATACTGTTATATTTAAAAGTGGAAAATACAGTTATTTCTGCATTTATGCTTAAGTGTTGTTTGCACATTGTTCATTATTCATCAAGTGACAGTTGTGCATTAAAATGAGGAATCATAATTTTAGAAGTTGCTATTCGATATTTTAGAATCAAATGGAGTACAAAATTGAGCATACAATTATAAATCATTTCTAATTGCTTTTATTTATTTCATGAAATAATTCATATTTACAAAGCTTCATTTGATTGCAAGAATTCAAATGATAATACAACATTGCATTGAGATGCATTTTCTTTTCAAAATGAAAAGCATAGGATTGAAATCAAATATCCACACAAGTCATGGATGTAACTGTTACATTGCATCACTAGTATCACACTACATTATGGAAGATGCATTAAAAGAATAAATCACATAAGTAACAACATAATCATCATTTCCTAATTGGCTGATGGTCGATGTTGAAGTGGTGCACTTTTTGTCTTCTCCAAGCTCTGTTGACCTATAGGAAGGAAGAGAGGGATGTCAGAGGCTTCGATTATGAAGATACCTATATGAACCATCAACAATAATGCAGTCTGCTACTAATCATACACTATAACAATCAAATGAAGTGCAGAAACATAGGCTGAAAAAGAGACATAGACATCATCATCATTCACGAAGGGCAGTGTTAACATAGTCCTGTTTAGGACAGTGTGTATAGTTGGAGTCTCATATGTTGAGTGGACATAAAAACTTGTTGAAATGTGTTCTTTTAAGGAGACTTGTGTGTTTTTTAATCTAGTTGAAGAATGTGGCGAGTCCTTGTTGTTAGGAGTTAAGGATGGATGAGCATTGTAGCCTAGAGACCTAGTTGTTATTTTGGGTAGTCTATCTTTGAAAGTTCTTGTATTTGGGTTATTGAAGTTGGTGAAAGGGTTTGTGACAACCAGTTTGGAGTTGGTTATGGTGTCATGAAGTAACTACAAGAGGAATATGGCCTTTTTCTCTATTTTGGAGTCTTGAGTGTTTGAACCAAGAGCCATGATGTGTATTTAAGGGCAATAGTGAAAGAATTTGATCTTTGTTGATATTGAGAGAAATATAGTTGAATTAAGTGTGTCAAAGGAAGGCAAGTTGAAGGTTTTGTGAGATGTGTTTTGAATCCTCCTAACTCTACATCACTGATGAAACCCAAACTTTTGATGTCCTGGATGTAACATTGGATGGTGTTTTTGATGGAATGGGTGTTCCCTTATGGGGGACTTTAGCTCTTTTCCCATTTGAAGTAGCAGTATTCTTCTTAGTGAATTTTTCTTTTTTCTCTTATTTTTGAGAATCCATCAAGGCATGGTTAGATGCCACCTCATTTTCCTCTGTTTCTTTGATGCCCTTAGTGTCTGATTGTGTTGATTCTGGACTGTCTTTGTTCTTGTTCTTCTTTTCTTAGATTTGTGTTGTCAACATCCATCATATTAAAATCATCACCTTTGTATCCCTTACAAGACTACAATGTCTTTTGTCATTTTCCATTACTAGGTTCTTGTTTGAAGAAATGACCTTTGAATAAACATGTTCTTGCTTAAAATCATTCATTGTTGGAGGTATATATTGACTTGGCTCCTCTGTTATGACAATGCCTGCAATAGAAGTTTTTTCATCTTAGGACCCTCATCTCAACTCACATCAAGATTAACTCATACTCTACCCCCAAAATAAAGACTTTTAGGGCTTCATTAAGAAGCCCATTATGCAAAAACCTGACAATCATGGAATTCCATGCAATCACATCTCTTTGAGGAATTTCTATAAAGAAACCCTAGGCTTCATCAATAGATCATTGTTGTGCATATCCAACAATCATGCTAATCCAAGAGATTACATTTGGGTCAGACATTTTGTCAAACACATTACGTGCCATCTTTAAGCTACCACATTTTGCATACATGTTTAGAAGAGAGTTTGTCACAACAAAATTAGACTAATATCCACTTCTTATTATATGTTCATGAATCTCCATACCCCATTTCTTATTTCTTCTAAATGCTATTTATCTAGTGGTTTACATAACTTGTCTATATTTATAAGTTAGACAACTTGTAAAATGTATAATTGTTGGCATGGGAATGAAATTGGATTGTTGTTGATGTTTGTTATTCTCGTGGATAGGTATTGAAGCACTTGCATGGGCGATAAAGCTTGTTTGGATAGGACTTGGAGAATTTTGAAAAGGTGGGCAAGGAATTCGGAGTTTGCTGCAACAAATTTTGAAGTCAGCGAAGCCCTCTGCAGTGAATTCAGAGGTAATTCAAAACCCTCATTGCCAAAAGTAAGCTGATAGGGAAAATAGGCATATTCCATTCTCAGTAGGTAAACTTCAAATGAATGTAAGATAGATCTCAGAACAATGACTCATTATATCCTCTTCTTTCTGTTATGGTCTCTCCTAAAATTGACTACTTTCAACAATGTTTTGGCATCTCTATTTTCAGATTTATGTTTTTTTTTTAAATCAAAAACTAAATTAATACTAGAATGCACAATATTACAGATGGATCAGCGTCAAAGGTTGACTACTGATCAATATCATGCATATGATGAGAGAGTAGCTGATGAGAGGGACATTGACAAATATCCATGTCCATGTAAAAATTGTCTTGGTGGAAAGGTGAAAACAAGAAATATGATTTATCGACATATGATAAGATATGGGCATAGTGGTATAAGCCCTTGGGCTTACAATTATTATGAAGATATGATAGAATTGTAGACTGTGAGAGATGAAGAGGCAACAAACATAGATGAAGTGGCACCAAACATAGATGAACAGACATAAATGTTTGATGAAGGGTTTGAAGTTAATAGAATGTTGAATGAGGGTCTAAATGATGATTGGGCCAAGTCAATGGAGGATGCTTTAAAGCCTATCTATGCTAATTGCAAGTTACGTCATTTGGCAACAATCCTTCAAATTCTTAACTTGCAAGTGGTACATGGCTAGACAAATGAGAGTGTAGATCAGTTATTGGCATTATTAAGTTCATTGTTACCAGCTGACTCCACATTGCCAACAAAACGAAGTCAATGTAAAAAGAAAATCAGTAAGCTTAGCTTGGGGTATGAAAACATCCACACATGTGTGAATGGTTGTGTATTATTTTGCAAAAATCTTGCAAATGAGAGTGAATGTCCAAAATGTCATGAAGTGAGGTATAGGAAAGGGTTGAAATCAGCTATGGTTCCTAGAAAGGTTCTTCGCCACTTTTTGATAATCCCATGATTACTCCGAATGTATAGGTGCAGAGACATTGTTGAACTTATGCAGTGGCATGCCAAAAATAAGAGAACTGATGGAAAACGACATGTGCCTGATTCTAAGACGTGGATGGAATTTGATAATAGATGGCCTGATTTTTCTCAAGATCCTCATAATATAAGGTTGGGTTTGGCTCTAGATGGGGTGAACCCATTCTCAGATCAAAGTACTAAATGGTCAACTTGGCCAGTGTTTCTAATAAATTATAACTTGCTTCCATGGTTAGCAACTAAACCATTTTTCTTAATGTTATCATTGATTATACCAGGAAAGAAAAGTGTGACTTTAGATACAATAGATGCTTATCTAGAGCCATTATATGATGAGCTAATGGAATTGTGGAAAGGAATTGAAGCAATTCAATCTTTAAGGGATGGTCATTCAATCAAATTCACTTTAAGAGCTTCCTTATTGTTTACAATTCATGATCTTCCTGCATATGGCACATTTTCTGGTCTCTCTGTTCATGGATACCATGGATGTCCTACTTGCAACTTTAAGGATTTTGTGAGGAACTCAAGAAGTTTGTGTAAGTGTATTTATTGTGGACATCGTGCATAACTTAAAATGGATCATCCATATCATTGACAAAAAACACATTTCAATGGTCAAGAAGAGAATCATGAAGCGCCATTGCTAATAACAGGTGATTACATTGTTGAGAATGGAAAAAAAAGAATGTCATTTATTGAAAATGATGGGATTGTTGGCAGTAGATATGATCCATGTAATGAAAGCGGTGTAAAAAGGTTGTGCATATTGTATAAGTTGCCATACTTTAAGGATATAGCCATTAGGCATATTGTTGACTTTATGCATACTGAGAAAAATATAGCTTTTGCTATTATAGAAACTCTTTTTGGTGCTTTTGATACTATTTCATCACATGAAGACTTCCGAGAAATAAAGATTTTCCGAAATCTTTGGGTTGAAAAATATGATAATGAAAAATATAAAAAACCTAGTGCTCCTTATGTCTGGACAAAGGAACAATGTGCACAATTCTTACAATTGATGTCTCATACTCGCTTTCCCATTGGATATGTAAGTAGTAGCATTAGAAGCCAAACTGACATTAATAGCTTAAGAGGCCTCAAGACCCATGACTATCATGTCATAATAGAGAATATTTTACCTATTGTGGTAAATATATCAAGTTTGGAAAAGGGGCCAAGATTGGCAATTATAAGGTTGGGCCTAATATTAAAGAGAATGAGTTTACATGTATTAGATCCTTCGAACTTTGATAGTTTGAGGGAGGAGGTTTTTGAAGTCCTTTGTCTCTTGGAATGAGAATTTCCACCAACAATCTTTAATATTTTTATGCATCTTTTGATACATCTACAATATGAACTAGAGCATTGTGGCCCAGTAAGAACAAGATGGATGTATCCTATAGAACGATATATGAAGGTTTTGAAAAAAATTGTTCATACTAGGGCAAAACCAGAAGGCAACATGTCTGAGGGATATTCAATGCAAGAGGCCATGGGATTTTGCACATAATATATGAAGGATTTAAAAAATTTCAATCGACGTGTATGGGATGATGATGAAGATGAGAGAGTTGCAGGTGAAGTATTAGAAGGCAATGGATGTCGCTTCAAGCTATCATATCAAGACAGAAGTGCAATACACGCCTTTATTCTTCAAAACACATCTTCATTCAATAAGTGGCACAGGTAAAAAAAAATTACACAATAATTTATTTACTCAATTGCATTTACACATTTATATTATTAATCTTACTATTTGTATGTCATTATTCTATGTAGAAAACATGAAGAAGAGAATCAAGCTTGGATGCAACATCGACCTCAAAAACGCAGATGTCATGATTTGATTAGAGGTGATTCTTTTCCAAAATTTCAAGAATGGATTGCTAATGCAATCAGTGATGCAAAAGAAGAAGGTCAAGATATAACAACAGAGGAAAGTGAGCTTTCACAACCTCCAGATTTATGGGCTATGTGTTTTAGTGGAATGTGGGCCTATGGTAGTCATTTAACAGTGGAAGAAAAAGACAAAGGAAAGACAAATTGTGATTGTGTTGTTAGTATTGAATTTCTTCATGAAATTGAGAAGAAATTTTATGTTGGATTCATCCAAGAAATTATTCAAGTGTATTTTGGTGAAAATAGTCCTATATTATTAAAATGTAAGTGGATCCGACCATCCATAGTGCAATTTGATGAGTATGGATTTGTACGTGCAAATACACGACAATTTTTTTCAGAGACAAATGAGTCATATGTTTCCCCTCTTCAAATTAACCAATCATTTCTAATTGATGATGTAAGAAGCCCAGGTTGGTCATATGTCATTCAAATAGAGTCTCGTTCGAAATGTAAATTCATGGAAGTTGTTGATGTAATGCTTGATGGGAAATATGTTAATTTACAAGAAACATTTTAAGAAGTGGATGAAGACAATGAGGGACTGTTTGAAGAAGAGATTTTTTTTACCAATGAAGAAATTGGAAGAGATAATGTATTGCATGTCACAAATGAGGATGAGGAAGAAAATCAAGTAGATGCAGACATGAGTGATCAGGATTCTGATCTTGCTGGAAATGCAGATGATTATTGATGAGCCCCATTTTATGACCTTTTATTTAAGACTTTTACGTTGTTTTAAGACTGTTTTATGTTTTAAGGGAATGGACCTTTAGACTAATACCTGTTTCAAAGAATTAATGTCAAAAAAAATTTCTATATGAATGCAATATGAATTTGTTTTCATATAAAAATGAGGATGCAATATGAATATGTTTTCATATATGAATGCAATATGACTATGTTTTCATATATAAATGTTGTATGCAATATGAATATGTTTTCATATATAAATGAGGATGCAATATGAATATGAATATGAATGCAATATGAATATGCATACCATCATTTCTTTACTTTGACAATGATCTTTTCCTGACAGCTCCCCTGGATCATTGCTTCCACTATCATGATAGGATGTTATAATAGTCCTTGACCACTGTACTTTGACTCACTGCTATGACTGTTATAATGCTTGTACTATTTTGATGCATTTGTATTACAACAAAACCTTCACTCGTTAATTATGTGATGCAAAGGTAGGGGTTGTTCAAAGTTATCAGCTCTTTCTTTTGTTGAAATTTTTCCAACCAAGTAATGCTCTAAACCCTGCAGATAATAGAAAAATTGTTGACAACTTAAGAATCAAGATGTACAAACCCTAGACACTAAGCCTTAAAACACTAATAATATTTCTACTGCTCTCTTGTTTGTTGTTCAAAGTTTCACAAGAATGTAAGTAGATTTAAAAATTGTGTTATATAAATAGTCTGAATAATGGAAATTTGTGCTCAAATAAAAAAGAATAATTCAAAACCACTCATTTAACTTTCTAATAATGTCATGGTGAACTAAATATCTAGGTATAGTTCTTATTGGGTCTTTCTTTGTTTTCTTTACTGATCCATGTATAGCATTGCTAAAATCCTATTTGTAGGATTTCTTTTAGAGACACACAGTTCTCACGAGTAATTTTTCTTCCAGGAACTGGTTTTTGGTTTTTTAATTTTTAATCTCTGAACAAATAATTTGGTATATATTTTAATTATAATTCAGATCCTTGTTTCTTACATCTGAATATATGACATCTGTTTGAAGGTCTTCCATGCTATAATTATCATTCAATAGTTTCCACAAATGTTTTTACCTGGAAATATCTATTCACTGTATCACAGATTATACTAATGCTATAGTGAAAATTTAAAGCTACAAATAATGTTCTTTTCTCCATTTCTCACTAGTTTACAGACCTACATGGATTGTTGATAAATACTTGTTTGTGTGCCAAAGGATGGAGGGATTATCTAGGAAAAGTGTGAGTAGTGAAAAATATCGTAAATAGTTTTTTGAGAAAGATCTATTTGTTGGTTTGCAGTAGTGAAGTGTTGAGTTGCACAAAATTTATGTTGTATTAGTTGATATATTTTTTTGACACTACAAATATTTTTTTATTCTCGTGGAGCTACATATTGTCCAACACATTTTTGCTTGTCTTTGAAAGAATAGTGTATTCACTTTTTGTAAACTTGCAGTTCGTGGAACTTGGAGTAGAATAATGTAAAAAATAATGAATAGAAATCTTCTGATAAAATATCTTGAATCCTTAGATATTTAAACCATCACATATATCTTCAACTTGATGAACCCAAATGACTATGGAGTTTCAGACTTCTTGGACAAATTGGATCATATCACTTGACAAATAGTTATCTCAACCCATTTGGCTACTTTCTTGATCAGTTGATCCTTGGATGACAAGCACGTATTGGCAAAACCTTTTGAGAAGCCATATTTCCATAGCAAAGCTTCTACATTTGGTCCTGGTGCCAGCCAAGTCACCTAGAATGCCAACGGCTGCCATTATCACATTTGTATCTGTCATCTTCATTGGAAAACCTTTGTAGTTAAGAAAATACCATGGCAAATCTACTGCATTTGGTCTTGATGTGACAACCAAGTCATCTAGAATCCCATATGTAGTCTCTGCCATGTTCTCATTTCCCTTTTCTTGAAAATTTCACTTAAGGAATTGTATACCATGACATGTATAATGCATTAGCTACTCAGCTGTAGGTGAATTATTTGAAACCTTGATATTGCTTCAAGAATTCAACTATGAGCTAAGCACCTTAAGCAAGTTGAGTAGCAGAGTAATGGAATCAATCTATGGAGCTATATCAAATCCAAAAAATGTCAATTCATAGTTAGGATAATATTTGATAATGAGATTTGCAATCTATAGATATCCCAAGTTTTTGTGAGCTCTACTACTTCAAATGAAAGAGGTGTCGATGTAAACAAAGTCTGGGCATCTGCCTCACTCTGAGCCCATTCATCCCACAAAGGCTTAGATATAACTGCTCTTTTCCCACAAAGATCAGATTGTATATTAAACAAAAGAATAGAGGAATGAAGCCAAAAGACCAGGAACACCAAATTTATAGCTGACCTAATGGTGAATCTGCATCCAATGTGAAGGACTCCTTATTCTAATCCCAAGATTTGATGGATTGATTCAAATACATTGCTAAGCTTTTTATGCAACTGGCATTTCTACAGGGAACCATTATTTAATATCCATTGATTGAAATACCCACAACATCTAATGACTATTGTTGTTTGCAGTGCTTTAGACTTCCTACATTTTTTAATGACTATTCATTAAAACTGAGACCTCATAAACTTGTATTTATACAATTTTTGTTACGGTTAATTATCTTTGTATCAAGTTGCTAATTTATACATTATTGTTTTTTTGGACATCAGGAAATGAGGAAAAATAATTTAAGGCGCAAATTAGATGATAGTGATCATAATGTTGAAATTCCAGTGACAGATTATGAGCGCTTTTGTGAAGAATGTGTGGCCAAGAATAATGAATATTTATCGCGTCTTGGTTTAACAAACAGGCAAGTTGTAAATCCACTAAGTAGTATATTATTTATTTAATACCGTTTAATGAAATTTTATAGGCAAGAGTTTTATGTATATAAGACATGATATGATATTTTTTATTTATTTTACAGGCAATAAAAAGAGTGCAGAGAAAAAACAAAAAGAAAGTAAAGATACAGTGTTGCCAGCTCATAGAAGCCAATGCATAAAGGATGTGTTTGAAGTGAAATCTAGGGAGACCAGTAATGATCTACCTACTCATGCCACACCTGATTTGGCCAAGGAGCATGAAGTTTCGGTTAATGAAAGTCATGAAGAGAGTCTACTTACATCTGATGTGCCTCATAGTGCACCTGTTGCATCTACAACTTTTGATGGAATTAGTGGATCAGCTAGAAATATTGGTAGTGGTTCAACAGAAGATGTGTCTACTTTTGTTAAAAGACAAAGATTGAGTCAAGATTTATACAGATCTACAGAGAGGAATGCAAAAGAAAGAATATTAGAAGGGAAGAAGCAATTCTTGGTTGAGGTATCAAGAGATGGTGAACCCATTGGGAAAAATGCTGCAAGGTGGGCCTCGGAGTTGGGCGTAAGATGTAGGGCCCATTTGGATATTTGCAAATCAAATTTTGCACAGCAAGATCCATGAAATATGGAATATGTCATACAAAAAATGGAAAATGCCTTTGACACTATTGGTGGACAAATCTCCAGAAAATATTACAAGCACAAGATGAGACTTCTGATGAGCAATTTTAGATACAATTGTAGAAAAATAATCATGGAGGGAAATGAGAGGTTAGACTCCACTCTATCTCCCAAATAGTGGGAGGCATTAAAAGAAAGTATGCGTTCTGAAGAATATTTGACAAAGAGTAATAGAGGCAAGAGAGCAAGAGATAATGTTAGGGCTAAATATACATTTGGCCAAGGCGGGTTGCAGGCCAAAATTGAAAAATTTGGAGTAAGTGTATGGATTTTTGGTTCTATTTACATTGTGTTATTTAATTCAATTTTTTATTGAACTGACTATATGTTGAAATTGACATTGTTTTTTAGGTGGAAAAGAATAATAGAGAAGCAGGAGTAGAAGATATTGTCAATTATATGGCAACACTAGATCGTACTAAATCTAAGAGTAGTACGAATTGGAAATCTAGTTCATCAACAGAGATTTCATAGCCATTTGTTGAACGCCCAGTAAGAGCCTGTCCAAATCATGTCAACTCAAATGTAGAGTACCAACATATAATGAGTTGCTTACATGGTCTCACCGAGAAAGTTTCGCAATTGGTTGCCTTTGTTAAGCCTATAGTTTCTGCATGGAATGGCCATAATTCCATAGATTCGGATCAGGTAAGAGGCTATTCCTCAATATTTTGATTCTCAACTATATCATTTTTTTGTGTATTCTTTCTCTATTGTTGTTTTTTCTTTGTTGAGCTCTTCATAATTGTCTTACTTTGTATGTTTTTATAGTTGCAGAACAATTATATGAAAGCAGAACAAAAAGGAAAAGACCTTGTGAATAGAGCTCTCAGCAAATCTACACAACTTTAGGACAATGTTAATAGTGATTATGCTGAATTCAAGGAGTATGTGCATGATATTGAGGTGAGTGCTATGAAACCTTTAGATTAATTTTTAAATTTGGCTGCTTTGGGTTTGAGCATAGGTCACAACCAGGATTGTATATCAAATTCATTTATGATTGCTTTTAAATCTAAAGTGTTTGGTATGTGAAATGAGTGCAGTTTAAGCATCTAAAATATTGTTTTTGGTTCTGGTATTTTCCTTGGTTGCTTATAAATGATAGGGAAAAACCTTTAGGCAAAACAGTTTTAGCATAGTATATATATTCAATAAAAGGTTAAGCATCTAAGATGAATGAGATCATTTGCACACCCAAACTTTCCTATGAATACAAAAGGTATGGGCACTCTTCTCCAAAAGATGTGAAATTATTCAATACAATTATATTAATATACAAATAAAATAGATATATAGGGGTAAACAGATACATACGGGTAAACTTTATATATAACAAAATGAGTAGCTTCCCACACAAACTACATAGAAAGCAACATTGACTAAATATGGTGAACCTACCTTACTCATAATTTCTAGAATGGCCCAGTTATTTGAGATTCTCCCCCATATCATGATAGGTTTCCTTTTACTATACTATAATTAAAATATTAAACAACATATAACCTTAGCTAGAGAATAGCTCCTTTTACACAAATATTATTCAATTATTGTAGTTATGTATGCAACATGCCTTCCCCTTCAGGAGCCCAAAGCTAGAGGACCAAATGGAAGCTTTCCCATGTATACTTTTTTGTGTTTTGGTGCTTTGTTTTTTGGTTGGAGATGATTATTTGTATGTGTTGGAATGTATAGAAGGTCTCTTCTTTTATTAATTGCATGAAGCCATTGCTTGTGTTTTGCTAAAGAGTTTTGATGGTGTCATATGTGCCCAAGTAGGGCTCAATTGAGACACTATCAAGGCTCTTCAAAATATATCATGAAACAACATCTACATTAAAATGCAATGGAGAGGGTTCAAGATCATATAATCATACAATATTTGAATTAAAAATATGATCCTATTGCAGTTTGATACTCAATTTGTCTTGCTTGTCCTATTTGTGTGCATTTCCCTTCCATGCATGTAATTTTCTACTTTCACAGTTGTGTCTGTTTTAGGGAAACATGTACTTAAAGCTGTAACACTTGAACATAGAAATGTGTAAGAGTTTAAATAACCCCCCTGATTCTATTGGCAACCTATCACAGCTGTAGCACTTGAACATAGAAGATTGTAGAGGTTTAAATAACCTTCCTAATTCCATTGGAAATTTGATTTAAGTTAGACCGATGAAAGAAGCTTTATATGTGTGTGTGTTTGTATGTATATACTATGTGTGTGTGTGTATGAAATATTCTTTCTACAATAATATCTCATATTGCTACAGTGCCACAACTGCAGCACTTGAACATAAAAGACAGTAGAGGTTTAAATAACCTTCCTAATTCCATTGGCAATCCGATTTAAGTTAGACTGATGAAAGAAGCTCTATATGTGTGTATGTGTGTATATACTATGTGTGTGTTTATGAAATATTATTTCTACAATAATATCTCATATTGCTACAGTTTTAAGACTTTGGTTAATTACATAATATTTAATAAATGAGTCATAATGGACTTCTTTCGATGGATCATGTGCAACATTCCTTTGTTATATATTTCACTTTAACATATTATTTTCTGATCTTGATTCCATTTAAATCAGATTTATTTTCCTTTTCTACTAATTACTAATATCCCTATAGTAGACTTATGAATTTTCTCAAAGGAACCTTAAATTTTCAATCTCCCTTAAATTTATCTACATTTCTTCAAATTGAATTCAGGATTGGGTGCATCATTTCTCAACATACTAAAAATGGAATTCAATTTCAAGAGATGCTTCCATCGAGTCCCATTTTTGGGAACAAGGAAACAAGAATGCAAATAATGGATGCCAAAGAGAACCCTTTAATATTCTAGGAAAGTAGGATGGGAACAAGAGGCACTGCAATGTATAGAGATGTACTTTACTAATGTTGTCCAAGTGTCATTGTTCTTCACTAATTTGCTATTTTAAAATATACATTGACTCAATAATCAACCTATAGCACATTTGTTATAATCTCAATACATAAATATCGTGTTGATAAACCATACTATGAGTTGTAACCAATTAAAAATTTAGGAAAACCTTTAAAAAAGAATCGGCTACATATTTTTTGTTCCTTTTGAAAAAAAAAGGAAGATCAGGGGCTGCTCATAGAATGAGAGAAATGGATATGAAAAAATTAGCAATGCAATTTTAAGAACACAAATATGCTTAAAAGGTGCAACCAACATTTTTAATCTAATTCAAATAGATTATCAGCCAAAACTGTCCACAAATAGTTAAAAAAAAACCATCCCTAGACTTTGATATTAACAACTAATATCAGCAACAACCACAGCCTCAAGAATAATAGCAGACAAAAGAAAGATGGCAAATAGACTCCTCCACGCATCCCATCTATCTATCTATGTGGAAGAGTAATGAAGAATATAAACATTAAGGTAGGAACCCATATGACATGAGCCTCTCCAGCCCACAAAAATTATGGTTCAATAAGGAAAACAAAAAAGAATTAGATATAATAGAAAAAAACCAATAGGGTCTGAATTTTTGGAATCAATTTTTCTAAAACCACAAAAGAAACTCACTGAAAATCTTCTTTCAGATCTTGAAAAATAGATATTGGTTAACAATGTTAAATAAAATCCAAGTTGAATTTATTCAGAATCTGGAACAATAAAATTGATTCAAGAATCCATCTTGGCCACCTCAATAGAACATAAAATATATTTTTCAGTGGTGGGGTGGCCTTTCTCCTTGAACAGGGATTCCAAGGCTTAGTTCCAAGGAGAATATAAATGAAGTATAAATAAAGTAATAGTAGTAAATTAATGGGTGAATTTCAAATAAAATGATATTATCTTAATCACTTGCTGTGAGCAACCACTACTAGAGAGTGACTAAAGAAAATATAACTTACTTGGTACATGATCCATACTGTTGCTGAGAGTATTCCCTATTGTGGTGAATACATAACAAGCATATAAGGTGGCTGCCCTTGGATATGTGATTCTTGAACATGGCCACTTTGTGATGAAGGCCATGTTGAAATTCTATGGGAATGTTGTGCTCTAGATGTTGGTACTAAAGGGGATCCAACAGTTGAATATACTAAAGAACCTGATAGAGGCAAATATGATCCCAAAGCAGCAAGTTGTGGATGATCAAATTTGCAACTAGCTCCATATTTTCAAGATCCAGTGTGCATGTAATATGTACATTGCTTTTCTCCCTATACAATAAAAAATCATTGAATATGACACCTTCTAGTTTTAGAAGTAGGATTCATAAATAATCTGTATAATTTCTTTCGTCAGATCCAAATTACAGAAAGAATTCCTCTCTTGCCGATGTCATTTGTATCAAAAGTAAAACTGATTATGCTCTAACTAATACAAAATTAGTAATTACATAATAAAAGGTTAACCAACCATGCACATAGGAAATCCTAACATGTTCAATTGAGTGTGCCCTATTCCATCCTTGTCATGTGGATGAAGGTATTTGCAGTTTGCCAAAAATTTGTGAGTTCTAGTCTTCAAAAAGTATTGTAACACACATCCATCAAACATAGCATTTCACTTGAGAATTAGAAAGCATAACCCTGAACCTGGCTACATAACTAAACACACATTCAAAGTAGAATCAACCATATCAGCTTGAATATTCATTATTGATTCCTAAAGCACTATAAATTATAATTAAATCTTTAATAAATGGGAACAAATATTTGATCTTATCATAAACACCCAAAATACTTGAGTGGTGACACTTATATGGTGAGAAATGGAATATCTAAGTTCTTCAAACTTGCATTATTACTTATAAGCTTCTTAAATAGATTTTGATCCTTGCAATAGTCTAGAATAACAAATTACTAACCAAAGAAAGTGCCACTATCACTACCACTAACTTGCAAATGTGTCATCTTAAGCCCAAATCCCAAAAGACATTAGAGACAACAAGACAAAAATATTGATATGGTTACAATTAATGGCTATACTCGTGATAGTGCATCAATTTCATCATATCAGACCCAACAATTGTTTGGTAATCATGTAATTTACTATATGAAACTTCACAAATCCAGCATGTTAACACCTCTAGAACTACCTTGTTTTAACCACAAACTTGTATTTACTAGTCTTCAGCATATACATGCTCAACCTTTTCCTCCAAACCCATACTATCTGATCTTGTACTTCACTCAGTTCAACTTCACTCTTAATTTGTAATTTAAGTGAACTAATCTTGGAATTCTTGACTTCTTAAAATTGTTCCAAGAGATCTTCCAGTTTCTCCTTGTGAGTATACACACCATAACTTCCTTTGGTATGCCCCCATGATTTTATGAACTTCTCTTCAACTGCTACCCTATTTTTGCACTTGAAATTCTGGATTGCCCAAGTTCAAATTTTCTAGGTTACACATTCTTCTCACCTGGTAAAATGACAGTTTACCATTGCTTTAAGGGAAACAAAAGCCAATAAATTTGAAGCACAATAGTGATATGCATTGTACAACACAGTAAGATATACATGGAAAACAAGTATGGTCATTTCAAAAGTTTAAACGTGTGGCTAGGTGTTGTGGTAACTCAAGTTGAACTTCATTGCATTGTTTACTTCTTAAGTTCTTATCAATTTGTTCATAATTAAACTCTGCACAACCCACTGTTGCTCTTGAAGTCTAAAATGATGGTTAAGCTCATCTTACCACTATCTTCCACATCAATGTTGTACAGTTTGCAACACTTGTGTCTCCTTGATTATAGTTGCTCCATAATTCTTCACTATTCTTTGTTGGCCACAAGCTTCCCTTTTGAATTGAAAATCTTTTTTGTGAAGGAAGTTTTTTGTAGGAAGATTCACATTCTTCATCAGTGGAAGTTTCTATGGTTTTTGAAATCTACTTTCAACAAATTTTTCCCTTTGGTAGAAGTAGTTACTATTTCACAAGCTTTCCTTGCCAATGGAAGTTGCTTCTTTTTTGCAAGTTCTTTTGTTGTTAGAAGTTATTCATTGGAAGAAGTTTCTTAGAAGTTATTCATTGGAAGAATTTTCTTCCTCCACAAGACTTTTGGTGGAATCTTATTGTTTTTTGAGTTTGTTCTTCACTGGGAAATTGTTGCAGACAAGTTTCCCATGGAAAAAATTTTGTTGGGCTATGAGCTTCTCCTTTGGCCAGAGTTACGAATCTCCTTTTGCTTGGAAAAAAATTTAGGACATCCCTATCTAGTCAGCATTTTTAACATCCATGGGCCATGCATCTCAATGCTACCCAATGACAAGAATTTCTTGCTTGGTGGAAGTTTGTCTTTTCTGCAAGTCTCTTTTGCCTAGCAGAAATTTTTGGAGTTTTGTCTTGTCAACATCATAGACTTCTATACGTTCACCTCTACTAGATCCAATGGCATAGGAATAGTCTCTTTTGAGGGTGACATCAACTCTAGGCACACCACAATTCCTATAGCCTTGTGTTCCATGTGCCTTCTATAGTTCTCTTTGTTGATAGAATTTTTCAGGCTCATCTTCCACATCAATAGTAAATTTCTCTGGTAACATTGTTTTTTAGCACTTTCAAGCCTAATTTTGCTCCTTTTTCATCTATGCTTTAGAGATTCAAAATATTCAATCCTCATGTGGTCTAATGCCTTCCTAATAGCAGATTTGTTCATGGCTTGAGGGGAAGCTATCGCAACCATGACTTTGTTGAGGTTACTATCCCCAAATCTCACAAGAGGGTATTGTTCCCTTGATCCCTACAAGGTGCACTACGACTTGACCCTGCCAGTGGCTGCTGCCCTTGGGCCCCTGCTCCAGTGCCATAAAAAACAAAGGAGTACTACACCAACTAACTATGCTACTTTTTTTACTTTGTGCCCAATGAATGAAGGCACATAATCTTTTGAATTCAATGCTTGTGAGCAAACTTCCCCAAGATGTCCCTAGAAATTTAGTGAATTCTTCACTTCCTTTGGATTCCAAAAAAATATTCTTCAAATTCTATGAAGTATAGCATGCCACATTTATCCAAAAAGAGAAGTCTATTTTTAGGTTAGTATGCTAGTTATTTTGATCCATTGGATTGCCCTATTTAAGAATGTCTTTCTCTTTTTGACAATCTATGAGTAAAGAATTTTTCATCTTTGTATTGATAATTTTTCCTTTTGATGGAGTAAGCATTGTTTTGACTTTATTTGTCATATCTTTGATTCAGAGATTGTCCTCTAGTTTTAATTTCATGTAGTGTGTCTTCTTGCTCATAGCCCCTATATGGAAGTGACTTTCTTATGCATATCTGGCAGTTGTAGGCCATGATTTCGAGTTCTATGCATCAAGTAATTTTGTGGAAGTAAAGTTGAGCCAGCCCCAGCCACAGACTTTAGTATTTTCATGTTTGATAAGTTGGTTGAATGCTAAAAGGAGAGTTGATTGATCACTAGTTTTGAAACATTGCCCCATTTTTACTTTCTCACACCTTGGTAGAAATGTATGTTTTGTAATTTTCTCTTGTTTTCTAATATCTTATAATGCAAGTTTGTAATAAGGTTACTGAACAATAGTTAATATGGAATGCTTGTTGATATTTAAATTATTGATGTGTATGCACAAGCAGGCTGATGACAATGGGTTTGTAAAAAGATCAGCTGCTAGTATGTTGAGTGGAAAACAACTTGCTTCTCCAAACACGGTGAGTTCTATGATAACCTCAATGAACACATTTTATCGTATTTTCTATGTTCTATGGTATTGAATATTAAATCTTACAATTTTTTATTTGTCTGAATGAGATATTGATTGAGCTACATGTAGTTGTTGTAATCTAAAGAGAAAACTATACAAGTTTATTAGTTTATCTTATTCATGATTAAAAATTTGTTGGAAGCCTTTATGCAAGTTTAGTAGGAACATGGATGAAGTGCAACTTTTGAACATAATAAAAACTCAACATATCTTCCAAGGATTGTTATAAATCAAATATAATATAAGTTGAATGTCATGCTTTGGATTTATTTTTAGCTGCCTTGTGCATCCTTTTTTTACAAATCTCCTTATGTGTGGATGGAAACCAACCCTATATCTAGTCAAATCATTTTGTCAAAAATGTTAACTTTGAGTTTATAAGCTGAATTGAAATTTTGAACAAAAATTAACTATCATCCATGGGTTTTGGATAAAAAATTCTTTTTTCGTAGTTTTTGACCTCACACCTTGGTAGAAATGTATGTTTTGTAATTTTCTCTTGTTTTCTATGTTATAAGGAAAGTTTGTAATAAGGTTACTAAATAATAGTTAATATGGAATACTTGTTGATATTTAAATTGATGATGTGTATGCACAAGCAGGCTTATGAGAATGGGTTTGTAAAAAGATTAGCTACTAGTATGTTGAGTGGAAAGTAGCTTGCTTCTCCAAACATGGTGAGTTCTGTGATGACCTCAGTGAACACATTTTATCATATTTTTTGTGTTCTATGGTATTGAATATTAAATCTTACAATTTTTTATTTTTCTGAATGAGATATTGATTGAGCTACATGTAGCCGTTGTAATCTAAAGAGAAAACTATACAAGTTTATTAGTTTATGTTATTCATGCATAAAAATTTGTTGGAAGCCTCTATGCAAGTTTAGTAGGAACATGGATAATGTGTTATTTGTTGGAAGCCTTTATACAAGTTTATGTTATAATGTGTTATTTTATTTTTTTTGCAGGAATGTATTGATAAACTCAAAGAAGAAGATAAAGTTAAGGTGTTGGATCTATTAGATGGTGATGTTGTGGGCATTGGGCAAATTCACTCCCTATCTATTGTACATGGAGTCAACTTGAAAGGAACAATGGATGCAAATGTAAACATTTTAAAGGTCACAAGTAACATACCCCTTGTTTATGAAGACAAAATAGATGGAGTTGTTCATCTGAAAGAGAAAGAGGGAACCTTCACACAGTGGCCACTAAAATATTTGCAAAAAATGACATAGTTGAACATATTTATCATGTACTAGTTGCTAGACATCTTGGCTCACTACTTTATGCAGTATTTTGAATATGTTGTTCAGGGATCTTAATTATCATGGTGTATTTGAAAGACTTGGAAACTCTTAGACAACTTTGACATTTTTTATTATATTTACATATATACTCTTAGACATCTTTGACATCTTATAACTTGATATATATTTGCATTAAATTTTTTTATTGTAGATTGCCTTTATTTATCATGATGTTGAATCAATCTTTTAATTTTAGTGTGTTGTAGCTTGTATGCATATGTAATATTTTTATTTACTTTTATGTTTTAGTTCAAATTTAATATTATGTTAGTTTTGCATTATAAAATTTATGGTATTTAATAAATTATTTATTTCGTGATTAAATTTACTACCAATTAATGGAAACTAGTAAACAAAATGACTAAATTAATGACTAACTATATGACTAATGTAATGATTAAATTAATGACTAAATATGACTAATGACTAAATAACTAAATATATGACTAAAGTAATGATTAAAATAATGACTAAATATATGACTAAATATATGACTAAAATAATGACTAAATTAATGACTAAATATATGATTAAATATATGACTAAAGTAATGACTAAATATATGACTAAATTAATGACTAAATATATGACTAAATTAATGACTAAATATATGATTAAATATATGACTAAAGTAATGACTAAATATATGACTAAATAAAAGACCAGTTAACAACAATTAATGACTAAATTAATGATTAAATATATGACTAAATTAATGACTAAATATATGACTAAATAAATCACTACCATGACTAAATAAATGACCAGTTAATAACAATCAATGACTAAATTAACGACTAAATCAATGACTAAATTAATAACTAAATCAATTACCAAATTAATGACCAAATCAATGAGTACAAATCAATGACTAAATAAATAACTAAAATAGTTTAGTCATAAATTTGGTCACGTTATAAATGACCTGCAATAAACTACTAATGGTCACGTGACCAAAATTAGTCATTTATATGCAATTTTTAGTAGTTTATTTAGTCATATATTGTTTTTTGTGTACTAATGCATTAGATTGTTGAATATTGTATTCAGTAGGGTGCAAATCTATTTGATAACATCTATAGAATGTCCCTTTCGACCTTCAATTTTTTGTCATTTCCAACATCGAGGTCTTTATAGTCTTTCTCATCAGCAGTGAACCTTTTTTTTCTATTTCTTGTGTCCTCGCAGTCGAAAAGATTTTCAAGAGAGATTAAACCTTGAGGAAGTTTATTTCCTTTTAACTAGATTACTTGCCCTTCAGATGGATTTTCTTGGGACTTTGAATAGTTGGGAGCCTTTCCTAATTTTTGTAAAAAGGAGGTGATCTGAACATCATCATTAAATACCTCCTAGTTCTAATCATTGTCAGGAATTGCGAGCCGAACGATGATCTATACTACATTCTACTTTGTTGCTGAATCAAAAACTAGTTCAAATTATGAACCGATCGAAGCCATCCAATTGGCAACATCATTTTGGGAACGTGGGATAACTTGAATGTTAAAATCCTCAAAACTTTTGATCAGATCCCATATTTTATGTCTATACGACTTCATTCTTATATTTTTGGTAGCCTCCTACCCATGGACTTGACTCACAACCAACTACGAATCTTTGAATGCTTGTATTCTCTTTATGCCCATCCATTTTGCAAGGAACAATCCATGGACCAAGGCCTCATATTCTGCATCTTTATTCAAGCATGGGAACTAGAAATAAAAAGCTTTGAGGGTCTCTGACTGTGTTGGGGATACTAGTCAGACACTTGCTCCAGAACCGGCTTTGCATTTGGTGACATCAAAGTATAATGTCCATAGACTGTTGTCACCTAGACCATTAGGCTCTTCTCGTTCTTTTACAAATTTTTGGAAGACTTAGTCATCACCGAAGATCACATAGCTACCTAACCTGGTAGCATGAAAGTTTTCATATAGATCAAATTCAATAAACTGGTTGAGGAGGACCTCTTCATCAGGGGTCTGATCACTCATGCCTTCCCCATATTCTAACATTTGTATGCAATACCTTTCCCTTTGTGATAAGGAGGTATGTGTTGCTTCAAAGCATAGGAATGCATTATCCACTATGTGTTTCAGATGCAAGGATTTGGAAAGGATCTTCATTTTTTCCCCATGCTTGGTTCACAATATCACGTGAGACCAATTGAACACTAAATATCTGCCAAGCTTTGCTATAAAATCCCTTGAAAGGTACATCCCAAATATTGGGGGGATGTCTATCACAACTACTTCTTACATGATTTGTAATGCCCCGTCTTGTAACCTAAGGAATGATGCATTGTATACGAAAGTGTAATAATTTTTTTTTTGGTCTAATCATTTACTTAACTAATTGCAAACATTCCCTAAGTAACGCGACGACACACTATCTGAAAATTCCCATAGAAGACAATAGTATTTAACATTGCATGTATTTATTTAACATAAACTTAAAAGCATTCATTTAATAACATTTAAATTACATCATTAAAGATATAAAGTACAAATAAGAATCTTACATTACATTGCATTTTAAATAACATTACAATACTCATTCTCCAAATGAGGTAGATCAAATAATAGTTTACAATCACAAGTTACAAATGTTCACTTCATTAACAATTGAGGAGTGTTACACAAATACAGTTTCCACTGTTACAAATAAGGAAGTACACATATATCCACATACGAGCCCTCCATCCATGAAGCACTCATTTCCACGATCAAGAACTAGGGACCCAACGGAGTAAGGTGCACGTTCCACCCAACCATGTGGTACCCGTACGTCCACCCCCCATGCTAGGAGATAGTAATAAGGTTCCCTAGACATAACCTACAAACCCTAGACACAAGTAAATCCATAAACAAACTATACAAGTACAAACTTAACCTATTGGTTACATTGCTTCCAAAATTAGGATAATCGAACATGCTAAGTTCACAAGGTTATTGTTATTTTAGGTGGAGTGTCATCAAAATGTTTCATAGGTTACCCTGGTGTTTCTTCCTACATTCCGGCCCCTAGCTTGGGTTACCCTAGCAACCTCTTACAAAACCCGGCCCCTCATGCATACTGTTGCGGAATCGAATATCTTTTAAAATAACAAGATATCAACTTTTCCATTCCATGCCTTCTCGACTCATTCTCAAGACTGAACTAGCTCTTAAGTCCATGAGTGAGGCATAATTAATCCAGTTAAATATTTTAGAACACCCAATGTGTTGATTTAGTTTTCACTAACTTACTAACTCTATATGAGTTACCCTGGTACCACTTTCTGTACCAGCCCTCACAAAGAGCCACTCCCCTAAAAATAACACAAGGAATCTAAGTTCACTAACTAGGGGTATATAAGGTGCACATATATCAAATCTAATACCAAACATATCACATGGTCATCACATCTTGTTCAAAGAATCAAGTGCCTAGAAACCATACAAAACCACGTACACTACCCTAGTTTACTTGGAATAAGAAATCATCATATATTACAATTCCCACATCAAATATTCATAGCTGGAAGACTTACTAACTCAGTTATCCCAAATTTCCTAACTGACGTAACAGGAGTAATCATAACTCAACAATCATCACAAACAAGTAAACAAACTATTGTTAGGATTTCCTAAATCCGATTATTTCAATAACTCATCTCATGCATTTATTCAGAGTAAATATGATTCAATTTGCAATAATAAAGAAAATAAAATAAAACTATTTATCTAATTCCAAATTCCATAATTATGCATAATAATAAAATTCGATTCCCAATTACAATCATCTCACTATAATATCCTCCACATGAGCATTTAAATTTTTCAATAACTCAACATCTATTAAATTATAAATCAACTTTCTTTTATAACCATTTGCTTAATAAAATATCCATTTGTATATTAAGACATCTATTATAAACAAATATATAAATATATTATTTAACAAAACTAAATTACATATTCAATAAATATAATACATATATATATAAATACATATATATATTATAAATAATATATAAAATACATAGTACATATATTATATATATGTATTAAATTATATTTATTAAATAGTAAATAAAATAAAATAAATGAAATTTTATTTCTTTCAACATTGACTGCGCTTAGCAGCCTCCACGGGAGGATGCGCTGCCTATGGGGCAGCGCCTCCTCCACAGAATTGTGGAGGGCGCTGCCTCACAGCAGCCGCACCCTCTCCATGGGAGCGATGGTCGGGGGTAGTCCCCTCACCATCCTCCTGCAAAATGTAAATTTTTATTTATTTTTTTCTTTTTAAAATTTCGGATAAAATTCGCCCGTACGACGATTTTCTTTTATATATATATAGTAAAAAAAACTCTTTGTGTATTTCCCATAATTTCAAGTGTATGTAAATACATTTTATGAGTCTTAATATATATTTATAATTAAATAAGAAACCACAAATCTGGAAAAATTGTTCAGAATACAGAGATTTTCTTCAGAAAGTAGTGAGATTTATCTAATTATACAAAATTTATCAAAGATCTTCAATTTCAACAATGAAGGGTTTCATTTCAAAGAGATTCTCTAAATCTTTTTTGACAGAAGTTTCCATTTCCTCCATTTAATCAAATTGTGTCAAAAATCTACAATATCAACAACAGAGGGTTTCTTTTGTTTTCTTTGTAACTATTCTTTTGTTTTCTCTGATTTCACCATTAAATATTGTTTTCTTGAAGTTCTCATAGAAATCAATAAATCTCTATAGAAAGATTTTCAGCAAACAATTTACTGAGAAGAACAAGGGTTTTAACAAAAATTTCTTCCAACAGGCAATTTAAAATTTCTTTACACAAGCAATCCTTTCAAAAGAAAACAAATTTAAATACATAGGGAAATACCTATATTCCTGTAGCTTGAAGAACTTGGCTATAGAAGAGTAGCTTGATTTGCCGGCTGCGTGTAATCTTCCAAAGCCCTTCCAGAACACCAATTTCCAAAAGAATGCAAATACAAAACTAGAAGTAATCCCAAAACTTCTTCCATAACTTTTAAAATTAATCCCAAAAGAATTCACCCAAAAAATTTCTACAGTTCTCTGTTCTTTTCATTTTCCCGTGAAGTGATTTCTTGTTTTTCCCCAAATCACATACATCTTCCGAGAGAATCCTCAACAAGAAAAAGAAATTAATTTTAACTAACACACTTGGCAAGAAGAAAATATCTTCTAACAAACTCACGGCAAATCTTTCTTTCTTCCTTATCAAGAATCCAATGCATATTAAAGAATTAAGGAATTCAAAAATTCAAAATTCAATTTCCTTTTCTTTATTTATTTATTTATTTTATTTAAAATATTATTCCCACAAAACATTTAAAGAATATAAAATATATTCTCACAAATAAAAGAAATTTTAATTAATTAATTAATTAATTTAATGAAATAACTTAATCACAATTAATTTAATTTATTTAATTTAATAATTTAATCTAAATGATTAAATTACTTAACCAAATAAACTAATTTAATTAATTAAATAAAATATAAAGCTTTTATTTACAACATTTAAAATTAATTTAAATAAACAATAAATTAAAAGAACAGTAATCTATCATTAAATTAACAAAATTTGCCTTTCATAATAAAAAAATCCAATCAGACACAAACGAGACAACCAAAGGCAATAGACTTAAACTGACGACATACTGTGACTGGGTTTAAGACTAGACTAGGAAAAAACTTGTTACTACCTCCCAATCAACATTTCCGTTGAGTCTTAACACGCTCAGACCTGGGAAACAAGGTGGAGTCGGTGTCATGTAACTGTAATCCTGCAATAAGACAAATAACATACATATATATATATAATCCATGTTTCAAACACACTGTGCGGAGAAAATCACGGAAATCATAGGGAACTCGTGAGTGAGTGATGCAACTCCGTTCTCCACACCAATACACATCACATCAGACTGAAAAAATAGATAACAATTAGTTCACCATGAGCATACATATAGCAATAACATCTGAAGTAATCATCTATGCTAACATAAAACATGTCAGAAATTAATTACCACTATACAATGTATCATCACATCACAAAATAAACCCACCATCGCTCTAATTTCAGCGATCAAAATATCCAAAAAAAAGTACCAAGGTCTATCAAAGTGAAAACATGCTAACAGAAAACATAAGCAAAATGGAGGGGTACTACATCATCCCCCCTAGGATAAGGCTTACTCCTGGAAGCTTGCAAATAGAAAACAAATAACACACACAACTAAAATACGTCCTCCCAAGAAATAGAAGACTAGCCACTAGGATCCCTCTAGATTTGTACCTGGTCAACGTCTCGACCCCTAAGGATCAACTCCCGATGTAGAAGGACGTGCACGGTTTCCAAAGAATGATGCCAGTCCTCCACCAGGAACCTCTCCAACTGCACCCTGGTGCTCAACCTGGTGGTTATCCACCATGATAAACACCCTATGCGACCTGCCTACATCTCCTACTGTCAACTCTAAAGCCACTAGTCTCTGACTGAACCCAGAAGTGCCCTTCTTAGGACACTAATGAGCAATGTGACCCTGTTGGCCACAAGTAAAACATTATATACTCCTTTTGAATCCTCTATCACCTGGAGGTACACTAGACCATAGAAAACTACCTCCGCTAATTATAGACTGAAAACTCTATGCAGGCTGATCAAAACGATCACACTGCACTCACTGCCCACTCTGATCTCTCTCATTCTGAAACCATCCACCACCATGTTGAGACCGAAAATTGTTACCCTGTTGAGGTTGTGAATTACTTTTCTTCTGAGGAGTAAGTTGTTGTTGTTGTTGTCCACCCTTAGTGGGTGTGTGTTGGTTCCTAGAGGAACCTCTTGTCTATATCTGACCACCTCGTGGACCAAAACCTGGTATAGGTGCACTACCTATCTAGACACCTATATGTCCACCCAATGCTAGAGTCAGGTTCTCTTCCACAATTCGTGCTTTCTCAACTACAACTTCCATGGTCTTCGGTTCGAAGACTCTAACTCCTCCACTAATGCGGGCATTCAAACCCCTGATAAAATGTTGTACCAGCATTGTCTCATCATCTCCAACTCCTGCATATTGTTTGAGTTCATAAAATCTATGTTCATACTACTCAACAGATAGAGCCATCTAATGTAAATCATGAAACTCATCAGCTCGTCATTGCCTCCAATGCTCAGATAAAAACCGTGCTCTAAACCTTTCCAAGAACATCTCCCAAGAAGCTGACCCAATCTCTAAATGGAGCTTCTGCTCCTCCAAACGCCACCAAGTAGAGACAAAACCTCTCAGATGCATGATGGGGCATCTAGCTCGGGTATTGCTACCGTAGGGGTGCATAGAAAAACATCTACCCAAGTCTAATAACTAGGTCTCTGGCTCTAATCCACCACATGTGCCATCAAAAGTAGGAGGACGTGCCCTCAGAAAATCCCTCATGTGTCCTGCAACTATGGCATCCTACTTTGTAGTACTAACAATCCTCCTAGGAGATCTATCACGTTCCCTAACTACCTCCTAATCAACTTCCTACCTCAGACCAATTCTGGTAAGAACCTCTTCTAGTAGGGGACGCAACTAAGCTCCCTCAACCTTTGGTTGTATCAGAATTTGTTCCTCACTTGTCTATTCCAACCGAAGACTCAATTGTTCCACATGTTCTCTCTTGTGGGAGCTCTGAGGGGGAGTAACCTGAGGGATTGGCCCATGGCCTCCACCTTGACCTCTACCACAACCTCTAGTATGATGCCTAGGCATGATCCAACACATAAAACAAAAATGAGTCTCAGATACAAAACAGACAAGACTAACAGAAAATGATACTACGTACTAGGTCAACCTAATGGGTTCACAATTACCCAGAGCATCTAGTGTTAGAACCTTTGCTCTGATACCAATCTGTAATGCCCTGTCTTGTAACCTAAGGAATGATGCATTGTCTACGAAAGTGTAATAAAAAAAAAATTTAGTGTAATCATTTACTTAACTAATTGCAAACATTCCCTAAGTAACACGATGACACACTATCTGAAAATTCCCATAGACGACAATAGTATTTAACATTGCATGTATTTATTTAACATCAACTTAAAAGCATTCATTCAATAACATTTAAATTACATCACTAAAGATATAAAGTACAAATAAGAATCTTACATTACATTGCATTCGAAATAATATTACAATACTCATTCTCCAAATGAGGTAGATCAAATAATAGTTTACAATTACAAGTTACAAATGTTCACCTCATTAACAATTGAGGAGTGTTACACAAATACAGTTTCTACTGTTACAAATAAGGAAGTACACATATATCCACATACAAGCTCTCCATCCATGAAGCACTCATTACCACGATCAAGAACTAGGGACCCAACGGAGTAAGGTGCACATTCCACCCAACCATGTGGTACCCGTATGTCCACCCCCCGTGCTAGGAGATAGTAATAAGGTTCCCTAGACATAACCTACAAACCCTAGACACAAGTAAATCCATAAACAAACTATACAAGTACAAACTTAACCTATTGGTTACATTGCTTCCAGAATTAGGATAATCGAACATGCTAAGTTCACAAGGTTATTGTTATTTTAGGTGGAGTGTCATCACAATGTTGCATAAGTTACCCTGGTGTTTCTTCCTAGGTTTTGGCCCCCAACTTGGGTTACCCTGGCAACCTCTTACAAAACTCGGCCCCTCATGCATATTGTTGCAGAATTGAATATCTTTTAAAATAACAAGATATCGACTTTTCCATTCCAGGCCTTCTCAACTCATTCTCAAGACTGAACTAGCTATTAAGTCTATGAGTGAGGCATAATTAATCCAGTTAAATATTTTAGAATACCCAATGTGTTGATTTAGTTTTCACTAACTTACTCACTCTACATGAGTTACCCTAGTACCACTTTGTGTATCGGCCCTCACAAAGAGCCACTCCCCTAAAAATAACACAAGGAATCTAAGTTCACTAACTAGGGGTATATAAGGTGCACATATATCAAATCTAATACCAAACATATCACACGGTCATCACATCTTGTTCAAAGAATCAAGTGCCTAGAAATTGTACAAAACCACGTACACCACCCTAGTTTACTTGGAATAAGAAATCATCATATATTACAATTCCCACATCAAATATTCATATCTCGAAGACTTACTAACTCAGTTATCCCAAATTGCCTAACTGACGTAACAAGAGTAATCATAACTCAACAATCATCACAGATGAGTAAACAAACTATCATTAGGATTTCCTAAATCCGATTATTTCAATAACTCATCTCATGCATTTATTCAAAATAGATATGATTCAATTTGCAATAATAAAGAAAATAAAATAAAACTATTTATCTAATTCCAAATTCCATAATTATGCATAATAATAAAATTTGATTCCCTATTACAATCATCTCACTATAATATCCTCCACATGAGCATTTAATTTTTTCAATAACTCAGCATCTATTAAATTATAAATCAACTTTCTTTTATAACCATTTGCTTAATAAAATATCCATTTGTATATTAAGACATCTATTATAAATAAATATATAAATATATTATTTAACAAAACTAAATTACATATTCAATAAATATAATACATATATATATATAAATATATATATTATATAAATTATATATTATAAATAATATATAAAATACATAGTACATATATTATATATATATGTATTAAATTATATTTATTAAATAGTAAATAAAATAAAATAAACTAAATTTTCTTTCTTTCAACATTAACTGCGCTTGGTAGCCTCCACGAGAGGATGCGTTGCCTATGGGGCAGCGCCTCCTCCACAGAACTATGGAGGGCATTGCCTCACAGCAGCCGCACCCTCTCCATGGGAGCGACGGTTGGGGGTAGTCCCCTCACCGTCCCCCTACAAAATGTAAATTTTTATTTATTTTTTTCTATTTAAAATTTCGGATAAAATTCGCTCGTACGGCGATTCTCTTTTATATATATATACTAAACAAAACTCTTTGTGTATTTCCCATAATTTCAAGTGTATGTAAATACATTTTATGAGTCTTAATATATATTTATAATTAAATAAGAAACCACAAATTTGGAAAAATTGTTCAGAATATAGAGATTTTCTTCAGAAATTTCCCTGATTTCACCATTAAATCTTGTTTTCTTGAAGTTCTCACAGAAATCAACAAATCTCTATAGAAATATTTTCTGCAAACAATTTACCGAGAAGAACAAGGGTTTTAACAAAAATTTCTTCCACAAGTAGTTTAAAATTTCTTTACACATGCAATCCTTTCAAAAGAAAACAAATTTAAATACATAGGGAAATACATGTATTCCTGTAGCTTGAAGAACTTGGCTGTAGAAGAGTAGCTTGATTTTCCGGCTACGTGCAATCTTCCAAAGCCCTTCCAGAACACCAATTTCCAGAAGAATGCAAATACAAAACTAGAAGCAATCCCAAAACTTCTTCCATAACTTTTAAAATTAATCCCAAAAAAATTCACCAAAAAAAATTCTACAGTTCTCTGTTCTTTTCATTTTCCTATGAAGTGATTTCTTGTTTTTGCCCAAATCACATACATCTTCCGAGAGAATCCTCAACAAGAAAAAGCAATTAATTTCAACTAACACTCTTGGCAAGAAGAAAATATCTTCTAACAAACTCACGGCAAATCTTTCTTTCTTCTTTATCAAGAATCCAATGCATATTAAAGAATTAAGGAATTCAAAAATTCAAAATTCAATTTCCTTTTCTTTATTTATTTATTTATTTTATTTAAAATATTATTCCCACAAAACATTTAAAGAATATAAAATATATTCTCACAAATAAAAGAAACTTTTAATTAATTAATTAATTAATTTAATGAAATAACTTAATCACAATTAATTTAATTTATTTAATTAAATAATTTAATATGAATGATTAAATTACTTAACCAAATAAACTAATTTAATTAATTAAATAAAATATAAAGCTTTTATTTACAACATTTAAAATTAATTTAAATAAACAATAAATTAAAAGAACATTAATCTATCATTAAATTAACAAAATTTTCCTTTCATAATAAAAAATCCAATCAGACACAAACGAGACAACCAAAGACACTAGACTTAAACTGACGACATACTATGATTGGGTTTAAGACTAGACTAGGAAAAACCTTATTACTACCTCCCAATCAACATTTCCGTTGAGTCTTAACATGCTCAGACTTTAGAAACTAGGTGGAGTCAGTGTTATGTACCTATAATCCTGCAATAAGACAAATAACATACATATATATATAATCCATGTTTCAAACACACCGTGCGAAGAAAATCATGAAAATCACAGGGCACTCACGAGCAAGTGATGCAACTCCAGTCTCCACACCAATACACATCACATCAAACTGACAAAATAGATAACAATTAGTTCACCATGAGCATACATATAGCAATAACATTTGAAGTAATCATCTATGCTAACATAAAACATTTCAGAAATTAATTACCACCATACAATGTATCATCACATCACAAAATAAATCCACCATCACTCTAATGTCAGCGATCAAAATATCTAAAACAAAGTACCAAGGTCTATCAAAGTGAAAACATGCTAACAGAAAACATAAGCAAAATGGAGGGGTACTACATGATTGATTGGCTCAGACATGAGAAGAGGTTCAAAGATATATCCTTGATACGGCTGACGGTTGGAACTTTCTTCTCGTCTAATTGTATGATTCCTTTCTCAAGTGGCTCATACTTGCATTTCAAGGCATCAACCACTTGTTTAGGCATGACCGTTGTACTAGCTCCCGAATCAATCATGTTATTAAATGCAAAAGCTTATCTCCCACAATATTGTGTTAAAAAGAAAGGTGTGGGCTTTGGCTTTCTTACCTCTTTAGATCCTTTGCATTGTCCACGGTGGTCACATAAGTTGTAGCTCTTGAAGGTTGTGGTTCTAATGGGAGCCCCTTATCTTTAACTTAATCACATGGTAGAATCACATCCATCTACAATATTTGTTCCTCCTTTAATGCTTCCTAGAGCAACGTCTTTTGTTCATGAATGGATATTATGTCCCACATGGATAAATTAGTGGGTGCCTTCTCTAATTGTTCAACCATGTTGAGTGTTTCAACTAGTGGGGTCTTGGGTTTGAATGATTGTATCTCTCTCATCTTCGAGAGGAGCCGATCCAATGTGAGCAAACTCGATGCTTTGTCCATCTCCTTTTCCAGAAATGGTAGGGCTTGCTAGTGTTAAGTAGGTTGAGCGATGACTTGTGGGGATTGATTTTCTTGGGGGTGTGGTTGATGTAGTTGCAGACGTGGTGGAGCTTGTTGCACATATTCCCTAGTGAGCCTTGTTTTAGACCTCATGTTGTAGTTTGACTATACTTGTGGAGCACTAGTCGTTGAACCATTATTTGCAAATACTGCATCCTCTTCCTCCATATGACTAAATATATGATTAAATATATGACTAAATATATGACTAAATAAATGACTACCTTGACTAAATAAATGACCAGTTAACAACAATTAATGACTAAATTAATGATTAAATATATGACTAAATATATGACTAAATAAATCACTACCATGACTAAATAAATGACCAATTAATAACAATCAATGACTAAATTAATGACTAAATCAATGACTAAATCAATGACCAAATCAATGACCAAATTAATGACCAAATCAATGAGTACAAATCAATGACTAAATAAATGACTAAAATAGTTTAGTCATAATTTTGGTCGCGTTATAAATGACCGGCAATAAACTACTAATGGTCACGTGACCAAAATTAGTCATTTATATGCAATTTTTAGTAGTTTATTTAGTCATATATTGTTGTTTGTGTAGTAGTGACAACTTTTGACCCCAAAAAAAATTAGATTTTTTAAATATTAAATATTTGTATTATGTATCACACATATAAAACATTTAACTAATTAATGTCCAATATAGCTTAATAAGTGAACCACATAAATACTTAATGTGGCTAAGTACATCTTCAAAAATACACCACAAAAAATATTTATTTTATATATTTAAAAGATTTATTTTCTTGTGAAAGATGTAAAACACCCTTTTATTTTATATTCTCTCAATTGGGTATGTGCAGAATCATGATGGGTCAAAAAGTGGTGATATGATGGGTATGTGTAGGGTATGTGGCTGACGACTTTTTTTTTACCCAAAATTGATGAAACGAAAAGGGTTTTTGAAGGAGATTCTCAAATTTCCACCAATATAAATTATTCTTTACTTTGAATTTAATAAAGAATTATTATTCATTTTCTATTTGAATTACAACTAAAGTCCTGATTGATAGGTTGATTGAAAAACATATATAGCTTTCAAATGGTATTACATTTTTTTAATTTGAAACATGTGTTACATTCTATGCTTCACATACTATAGGATTAAAAAAAGAAAAATTGAATTTCATGAAGTTTTGACCAAGTTAAGGTTGTCAAACATACTATTTTTTATATTTTTTAAAAATTGTAATAAAAAAATTATAATTAATTATTTACTAGAAAAAAAATTACAAAAAAATATGCATCACATCGGTACATGGGTCCTCTACTTATATATAAAATATTATAAAAAAAATATCATTTTATTGTGGTTAAGGTGGTCAGACAGACACCTAGTTCTTATTTTTCCCTAAAATCTAAGTACTCTGTATTTAAATTTCAAATTTTCACTAAATAGATTTTTTTGAAAAAAATATACCTAGTATTTTATAAACTACATTCAATTTTCTACAAATTCTATTATTACATATTTTTGAAGTAATATAGATAACTTATTTAAATTTTTACGTCAAGTTCCCTAAATCTGATTTTTCTAAAAATTTTGCTACTTAAGGGCCTGTTTTTTCCATGATGATCCTGCACATACCCTTTCTCCCTTTATGACATAATATGAAAAAATAACAACCTTTACAAAAAATGGAATAGTTCAACAGACATAATCCAATTTCTACAAGTTATCATTCAACATAGAAGCTTAACAGCATGGAAATTAGCTATACCTGAACTATCAAAATAAGCTTAACACAAAGTTTTTAACATGAATGAAAACATAAAGAAGGAATTTTGACAAAGGACATAACATGTATAGTTTCAAATATTTCTTCTAAATATATTGAACTTCAATATCAAATGAACTGAAAAACAAACGTCAGGTGCCAATTCGATGATAGTTTGAGTTAAAAATATAACATGCCAGAGAATAGCAATATTCTATAAAACTTTCTACTTCTGAAAACATAAAAACTCCCTACTAGATCTCTCTCCTTTGAAAAGGTTTTCGAAGTAACTTCTTTCTAATTGAAAAAAAAAATTTACTTATGTTGCCAACCCCTATTTATAACTTGGAAGAAGAGAACACCGCCACCAACATTCCAAAAGTATAAACTACCAAGTGCCTACACCTAATAGCCCATGATCTGATCTTAGATCTTCATTAAAGATTATAGCAATATTTTCTCATTAAGTCCCAACTACTTTATTGATGACTTAGATATTTAGAAAAAATTGCAATCAGAAAACAATCAGATTATAACATAGCCTTGTAAAAATTTAATCGATCAATCATATGGATTGATGGTGTTAACTCAAAGGTTCCACCCTAAAGACAAGACACCCACTGCATTCTAAAAAACTCAGCCACAAGAGATCATTCCACAAAAATAACAACTACTCGAATGAATAGATGACATGTCGAGCAGGCAGGAAATCTTAGATTTATGAGAATGGCCTTGAAGAAAATCCCTGCCAAGCAGACACATGTCTTGGCTTGTGCTTGAAAGGAAAGCAATACACAAAATCTGCGTAGCCACCATGTGGTGCATTGCATGCCTTTCGGAGCAATCTTCTCTTCATTAAGTGTGGACTCTTCTCGAAGCTGAAAAAGGTAAAAGTCAAAAACCAAAAAGATTTAAAAGAAAAATTTGATTTAGAGACCCCCTCAATGACTAAGGTAGAGATTGACAAGTTTTTGGTAGAGATTATAGAAGTTACATAATATTTTATACACATATTAATATTTTTTGTTCTCCTCATATTTTGTTCAATACAAATTACATATTTATAGGAATTGTGTCTCCTAAATTATAGAATACCTATTATAACCTCTTATATATAGCCATTTCTTTCTATAGACAAGTTGTTCTAACAACTTGAATATTACAATCATAATGATATCAGGTTTCTATAATCCATATTATAAGTATCAGTATTGCTTCTGGATTCGATTGTGTTCAAATTTTTTGCATCAACGTTTTGAATCACACTCTATGATCCATCATCAAGATAGAAGAGAGCAAGAGGAGAAAATGGTGGATTGAATACTTGCACCTAATTAAAAGAAAGAGAGGATAGGGAGGTTAGGAAGCACAAGGATAATTTAACCATGCCAAAGATAATTTATTTGCTAAGCCCCCCTTCTCTAAGCTAGAGTTCCCCCCTGGTGCTTCCCTTCCCTATATTCAAGGCATCTCCCAAAAGATCTCCAAGATTCTTCTCAAGAAGGGGCTTCATTGCTCTTTCAAACCTTTTTCCACTATGAGACACAGTCTCCCCCCTCTTAAAGACTCCAGAGACATTTTACTTGAATCCCTTACATTAGTAAAATGGGTCGTTCTTTTTGCACAAGAATAAAATAGCATAGTGCAGACATTAAACATGATTGGGTGTGTAAATCTACACTTGTAGACCATTCTTCTTCTACTAAGCACCACATTTGCTTGGAAAACACACAAATCCTATGCAAAGAGGACAAATTTTTCAAGCGGAAGCTAAAGGAATCCATTCATATCAATAACCACCCCTCCAACCTTAATTGTGATGAAGGTTACTCTCTTAGTATGTTGTGGCAATCCTTGCTCTCTAGCCTTCGTAACTAGGTCTTGCCCAGTTTTCTCTTTTCTCTCGTCCTCTTTTTCTTTCCCTTTCCCTCTTGTCTTTCTCTTTGATTTCACCTGTTCCTCCTCCTCATTTCCTTCACTCCTCCTTGGATTCTTGTCATGTCCTCCTTCCTCCCTCTTGTCTACCTTCCCTTGTGGTGGGGTAGTGTATCATTTGCTTCCCTCTTGTTGCTCTCCTTTCTCTCCCTCCCTCTCTTCTCCCTCTTGTGATCTTTTTTTTTCATGCTTTTTTTATCTAGACCTCTTGGGTTCATTTCTTGAGCTTTTTCACTGTCTTCATTGTAGTTGCTTTTTATTTATTTATTTTGTTGTTCTTGTAACTTTATTTTCTCGTCATTTATTTTTTCTTCTGCATTTCTTCTATGTATTTTCTAATTCTTTTGATTCTTAGTTGTTTTTCCTTTATAATTATAATTTTAATTCTAATTCTAATTTCCTTTCAAATTCTTTATTTTGTAGTTTATATTTGTTTTTTTTATTTTTAATTTTAATTTATGCTTTCTCATTTTTGTCTTTATGCTCATTTAGTTTTCATTTGGTTAGCATTTTTTGCATATCTTTAATTTGTATGTACTCTTTTATTTATTCTTATTGCTTGTTTATTAATTTGCATCTCTTCTTTTTAAAAATTTTGTGATTCGTAGTTTCCCTTGCTTCTTATGTACTTGGCCTCCTAAGTTTTTTTCTTTCAATTTCCCTTCTTTGTTTTTTTTTATTATTATTTTTGGTTTCTCTTGATATTTTTTCTTTCTTTTGTATTTTCTTTGTATTATTTTAGTTTTCATTTGGTGTTTCATTATTTTCTTTTCTTTATGGTTTTTTTCTAATTTTGTGATTCTTAATAATTTATTTCATTTCATTTATTATTCCTTTCAAATTCATGATTTTGTATATTATTGTTTCTTTTTTCTCTTTTTTAATTTCAATCTTTTCTTTCTCATTTTTTTTTTTTATTTATTCTTTGATTTCTTTTGGTTCAACATTGAACTTGCATATCTTTAAAGTGTATTTTCTCTTTAAATTATTTTATTTGCATGTTTATTTTACAATTCTTCTTTTTATTCTCTAATTTTTTGTTTCTTAGTTGGTTTTGTTTCTTTTAATTAATTGAGATGAGGGTCCTTGTGTTTCTCATTTGGTTTTTCATTAATTTCTATTCTTTAGTGTTTTTCTCATATTTTTGTCTGTGTTCAATTTTTTGCTTTTCTTCTCATTTAATATTGTAGTTTTTTAGTTCATAGAATATGATAATGCTTATATTACTTACATTATTAATCTCTTTTGCATTTTATGTTAATTTTTCAAGCTCTTTTTCCGTTCTCTTTTCTTTTAGTTTTTCTTTCCCCTCTCTTTTTGGTTCTTTTTCTTTCTCACAATATGTTTATATCTAGATATTTGTCTTTTATTCTTTGTGTTTTCTTTTATATTTGTGGTTGTTTGTTGCTTATGTCTTTCATTTATTGTTATGCTTGGTGGTTGTTTTTCTTTTTAATTTTTTTGCATTTTTTGCATTTTTGGGCTTTCATTTACTTTTGAATTCAATTTGTTTTGTTCTTTCTCTTCTTGTATTTTCTTTGTCCCTAGTTTCTTCATATTT
>VDFB02000017.1:73307494-73367598 GCA_007258455.2 Sequoia sempervirens
CTTGTTGTAGGATTCATTACTTGGGTTGTGAGAATTTTCTATCTCTTATTCTCTTGCTTTATCATCTACATTTCACTTGGTTTATTTTAATTTAGTTATGTTGTATTATTCATGTATTCAAAAAGTTCTTAGTAATCATATTATTAGTAGCCACTAAGTTGTTTTCTAGGATATTCTTGATTTCTCGTTTGTACTAGATGTCAGTACACCTCTGGGACACCAACACATCACACTTTTGTCCTTTGGTTGGGAGCTCGTTAGTTTGTCTAGAAAATATCAGTGACCTACTCTTTCTAATTCTGAAACTCACTATGTTCCTTAAGGTAGTCTGAGGTAGTTTAGGGCAGTTCATTCCATAAGACTCTCTTAAGAATAAAGAGACTCGTGAGTAGTGAATCCCCCTTCTCTACATTTTGGTGAGATTTGGGGGATTCATTGCTCACGAGTCTCTTTATTCTCAAGAGAGTCGTAGGGAATGAACTACCCTAAACTACCTCAAACTACCTCAAGGAATAGAGTGAGAGTTTCAAAATAAAAAAGAGTAGATCACTGACATTTTCTAGACAAACTAATGAGCTCCCAATCAAGGGACATAAGAACAACACATGGATAGTAGCATGTTGCACTAACATCTCAGAAGTGCGTGTGTCTCGTACAAACCAAAAATCAAGAATATTCTAGATAATAGCTTAGTGGCTACTAACAATTTGATTACTAAGAACTTTCAGAATACAGGAAAATAACATAATATAATATAACTAATGTAAAATAAACTAAGTGAAATGTAGATAAAGAAAGATAATGAGAGATAGAAAATGCTCACAACAACCAAGTAATGAAGCCTCCAACAAGTAAGTGTCTTCAATACTTGCACACATAAGACTAAGGAAAACTTTTGGGGCTATTTAGGGGTTTTCCTTAATCAAACCATTGTTTCAGTGTTCCCACCTCCACAAAGAGCCAAATAGATAGAGACAAATAATAAGTAGAAATGAAGTGAACACAAGAGTGATAAGAGTAAACCTTACTCAAGGAGGAGAACCAATATCATAAAGTAGAGATGCAATAGATAGGGATGTGAGAAATCCCAAGATGCTCAAAGATACAAGATAAGCAAGATATCACCTGCAAGTCTTAAAGAATCCAGAGATAGATAGTGGCGAGAGCCAAGAGAGCAGTATAGAGTGTTGTAAGAATGTGAGAGTACTGTTATAGAAAGCAATAAAGAGATTTTCATGCAAGGTAGCAAGAGCAAGGTAGGAGAATGTCCAAGAGAGAAGCCAAGGAGATAGAGATAAAATAGAAGACAAAATGAATTGAAAGGAGTATTTAAAGAGAGAATAGGAGGAAAAATAAGGTTATCTAGCCATTACAAGGCATCTTATGCTATTACCACTGACAAAAGTAGCTGATAAGTGGCAAGGTACTCATAAAATAGTATTTTGAACCTCAAAATGTCACGGGACTCTAGCATAGCGCGTGGACGTCTGCATGGTGTGCTAGTGTCCAAACACATCACGTTACAAAACAATGAGAATGGGAAAAGCACAAGATTTGATGCAAAGCTAACACATGAAAGTAGCCACTAAAAAGGGGTCTTGAGCATCCTGAGAAGGGAAAAGGTTGATGCAGGGGCTAAAATGAGCCTACACAAATACAAAGGAAGTGAACACTAAAGTGGATACAAAGATGTATGTGAAATTGCAAGGGTGCAAATTTACAACATTATAGTATGTATGTATGTATGTATGCTTGTATGCATGTATGTATGCATGCTTGTATGTATATATGCCTATATGTATGTATGTATATATGCATGCTTCTATGTATATATGCCTATATGTATGTATGCATTTATGTATGTATGTATGTATGCTTATATGTATGTATGCATGTATTTATGTATGCTTGTATGTATGTATGTATGGTTGTATGTATGTATGTAAGGGTTTTGGGTTTATGGTATATAAGGGTGAGGGTATAGGTTATTGGGATGAGGGTTGAGGTTTATGGGTTTAGGGTTTAAGGTATAGGTTGAGGGTCGAGGGATTAGGGCTTAAGTAATAGGTTGAGTGTACAGGGAAGAGGGTTGAGGGTTTACAATTACGAGATAATATTTAGCTTGTTGAGTGTATAAGATTAAGTGTATAAGGTATAGGGGTTAAGGTTTTGGATATTGGATTTAGGGTTTATGATATGGATTGAGGGTATAATCCATAGGGTGACTTGGGTTGAGAGTGTATGGTTTAGGTTTTATGTATAGGGTTGAGAGACAATATTCAGGGTTTAGGGTATAACAATGAGGTTATAAGGTATAGGGATAAGGGTTTGTGGGTGTAGGGTTTAGGGTTTAAGGTATAGGGTTGAGGATTGAGGGATTAGGGATTAAGTAAATGGTTGAGGGTATAAGGTTGAGGGTTGAGAGTTTACAGTTGAGGGAGAATGTTCAAGGTTGAATGTCTAAGATATAGGGTTCAGGGTTTAAGGTTGAGGGTATAAGGCATATGGATAAGGGTTGAGGGTTTAGGGCATAAGTATAGGGTTGAGGGTATAGGGTATAAGGTAGAGGTTTGAGGTTTGAGGGTTAATGTTCAGAGTTGAGTGTCCAAGGTTAAGTGTATAGGGTATAGGTCCATTAGGGTTTAATACATTAGGTTGATGGATTAGGGCCTAGGTATAGGGTTGAGAATTGAGGTTGTAGGTTGTAGGGTTTAGGGTTTAAGGGTTGAGGGTTTAAGGCTTAAGGGATTATGGGTTGAGGGTTTAATGTTTAAGGGTTTAAGAGTTTAAGGGTTGAGGGATTAGGGTTTAAAATTTGAGGGATTAGGGTTTAAGGTATAGTTTCAAGGATTGAGGGTTTAGGGATAGGGTTTATGGTTTAAGGTTTGAGGGTTTAGGTTTAAGGGTTGAGGGTTGAGGCTTTAGGGATAGGGTTTAGGGTTGAGGATTAAGGTATTAGGGTTTAAGGGTTGAGGGTTTAAGGCTTTAGGGTTTAAGGGTCAAGGGATTAGGGTTTAAGGGAGTAGGGTTTAATGGTAGAGGTTTAAGAGATTAGTGTTTAAGGTATAGGGTTGATGTATTAGGGTTAAGGGTTTAATGTATAGGGTAGAGTGGTTGAGGGTTGAGGGTTTAAGGGTTGAGGGTTGAAGGATTAGGGTTGAGGGTTAGGGTTTAATGTATAAGGTTGAGGGTTGAGTATTTAAGGTATAGGGTTGAGGGATTAGGGTTGAGTGTCTAATGTATATGGTAGAGGTTTAAGGGTTGAGGGTTTAGGGTTTAAGGGTTGAGGGTTGAGGGATTAGGGTTGAGTGTATAATGTATAGGGTAGAGGGTTTAGAGTTAAGGGTTGAGGGTTGAGGGATTAAGGGTTTAAGGGTTGAGGGATTAAGGGTTGAGGGTCCAATGTATAGGGTAGAGGTTTGATAATTGAGGGTTGAGGGTTTAATGTATAGGGTCTAGGGTTGATGGATTAAGGGGTTGAGGGTATGGGGTTGATGATCCAATGTATAAGGTAGAGGTTTGATAATTGAGGGTTTAATGTATAGGGTAGAGGGTTGAGGGATTAAGGGTTTAAGGGTTGAGGATTTAAGGGTTGGAAGATTAAGGGCTTAAGGGTTGAGGGTTGAGGGTTAAGGGATTAAGGTATAGGGTTGATGGATTAGGGTTGAGTGTCTAATATATAGGGTGGAGGGTTTAAGGGTTGAGGGTTCAAGGATTAGGGTTGAGTGTATAATGTATATGGTAGAGGGTTTAAATTTGAGTGTTGAGGGTTGAGGGATTAAGGTTTGAGCATCCAATATATAGGGTAGAGGTTTGAGAATTGAGGGTTGAGGGTTTAATGTATAGGGTAGAGGGTTGCTGGATTAAGGGGTTAAGGATTGAGAGTATAGGGTTGAGGGTTCAATGTATAGGGTAGAGGTTTGAGAATTGAGGGTTGAGGGTTTTAATGTATAAGATGGAGGGTTGAAGGATTAAGTGTTTGAGGGTTGAGGATTTAAGGGTTGAGGGATTAAGGGTTTAAGGGTTGAGGGTTTAAGGGTTGAGGAATTAAGGGCTTAAGGGTTGGGGGATTAAGGTTGAGGGATTAAGCATTTAAGGGTTGAGGGATTAAGAGTTTAAGGGTTGAGGGATTAGGGTTGAGGGTTGACGTATTAGGGTTGAGGGTTGAGAATTGAGGGTTGATGGTTTAATGTATAGGGTATAGGTTTGAGAATTGAGGGTTGAGGGTTTAATGAATAGGGTAGAGGGTTGAGGGATTAAGGGTTTAAGGGTTGCGGGTTTAAGGGTTGAGGGATTAAGGGTTTAAGGGTTGAGGGTTTAAGGATTGATGGATTAGGGTTGAGGATTGAGGTTATAAGGTTGAGGGTATAGGGTTGATGGATTAGGGTTTAGGGTCTAATGTATAGGGTAGAGGGTTGAGGGATTAAGGGGTTGAGGGTTTAAGGGTTGAGGGATGAGGGTTTAGGGTTGAGGGATTAGAGTTGAGTGATTAAGGGTTTAGAGTTTAAAGGTTTAAAGGTTGAGAGTATAGGGTTGAGGGAATAGGGTTGAGGATTTAGGGTATTGGGTATTGGGTTGAGGGTTGAGGGTTTAAGGGTTTAAGGTTTAAGGGTTTAGGGTTGAGTGTTGAGGGTTTAAGGTTTGAGGGTATAGGGTTGAGGGATTATGATTGAAGGTTGAAGGTATAAGGTTGAGGGTATAGGGTTTGAGGGATTAGGGTTGAGGGTCTAATTTAAGGGTAAAGGGTAAAGGGTTTAAGGGTTTAAGGTTTGAGGGTTTAGGGTTGAGGGATTAGTGTTGAGGGATTAGGGTTGAGGGTATGGGGTTGAGCATTGAGGGTTGAGGGTTTAAGGGTTGATGGTTTAGGGTTTAGGGTTGAGGGTATATGGTCGAGGGTTTAAGGGATTAAGGGTTTAAGGGTTGAGGATATAGGGTTGAGGGATTGGGGTTGAGGGATTAGGGTTGATGATCCAATGTATAGGGTATAGGGGTGAGGGTATAGGATTGAGGATTGAGAGGGTTTAGGGTTTAAGGGTTGAGGGTTGAGGGATTAGGGTTGAGGGTTTAGGGTTGGTGGTTTAGGGTTTAAGGGTTTAGGGTTAAGGGTTTAGGATTGAGGGTTTAAGAGTTTAAGAGTTTAAGGGTTTAAGGGTTGAGGGTATAGGGTTGATGGATTAGGGTATAGAGTTGAGGGTTTAGGGTTTAAGGGTTGAGGGTTAAGGGATTAGTATTGAGGTTTTAATGTAGAGGGTAGAGGGTTAAGGGTTTAAGGGGTTAAGGTATTAAGGGTTGAGGGTCCAATGTATAGGGTAGAGGGTTGAGGGTTTAATGTATAGAGTATAGGGTTGAGGGATTAATAGTTTAAGGGTTGAGGGGTTAAGGGTTGAGGGTTTAAGGGTTGAGGGATTAGGGTTGAGGATCTAATGTATAGGCTAAAGGGTAGAGAATTGAGGGTTGAGGGTTTAATGAATAGGGTAGAGGGTAGAGGGTAGAAGGTTTAAGGTTTAAGGGTTTAAGGGTTGAGGGATTAGGATTTGAGGGTTGAGAGTTGAGGGATTAAGGTTGAGGGATTAAGGGTTGAGGGTTGAGGATTTAGGGATTAAGGTTGAGGTTTTAGGGTTTAGGGTTGAGGGTTTAGGGCATTGGTTTGATGGATTAGGGTTTAGGCTTGAGGGTTTAGGGTGTTGTTATGCCTTGTATAACCACCCCATTTTGAATTTGGTCAAAATGGGTCACCCTTCTTCTCTTGTCTTGTTGGCTTCTTTGTTGTTTCTCTTTCTTGTCCTGGGCTCTTGGTTTGGTTTTCCCCCTTGGATTTTTATTTTGTTTTCTTCCCCTTGTGTTTCTTTTTCCTTTGTTAGAAGAGGAACCATAATGAAAATTGGACTTGAAATACTCAAAAGTTCCAGGTTCGGTTTTTGTTCCAATCCCGCTCTCGTTTGTTTGCCTTGTGTTTTTTTCTCATTTTTGGCGTCTTGTTTGGGACGGGCTTCATGCCAGTCCCACTTCCTTTTTCCTTTCCTTTTCTTTTTCATCTTTCTTGTGTTGGTTTTCTTTTCCTTTATCAGAAGTGGAACCAGATCAAAACCTAAACTAGGAACTATTACAAGTTTCCAAGTTCGGTCCTGGTTTTGGCCCCACTTTTGTTTTCGTGATTTTCTCTTTTTTGCTTGTTGCAGGCTTGGTTCCTTTTGTCATTCTAGCCCTACTTTATTTCTTGGTTTGTTTATTCTTTTCATTTCTCCTTGCTTGGTCGAGAGTAGAACCAAAACAAAACCCGCACTGAGAACTTCACAAAAGTTCTAGGTCTGGATTTGGTTATGATCTCACCCCGCCACCTACATGTATTTTGTTTTTGGTCGCATCGGGTTTTTGTTCCGGTCCTGATGGTTGCGTCAGTTTTCCTTCATAGCCTTTACCCTACCACAAGACCGAAGCTGAATCCAAAATAGAATGGGGAACTTTACTAAAGTTCCTTCTTTTATCTCGACTCTGCTTTTGTTCTCGCCTTACCTTTGAAACACATTGCAGTTATGTGCTCATCTTCACTCTTGTTTCATGCCTGATATACCACATTAATTGAAGGCTCCTCACATGCAAAAAGTATTTTTTAAAACCTTAATCAAGGTTATTTAGCTCATTATACAATAATATAAACCATTTTAATGAGCCAGAGTTGAAGGAACTAGAGGAGGAGCATGATTTGGCCGTGGGCGAGTTTTTGTGAGCGAATTCTAGACAAATTTCAACTCTATTTGGTTGTGTTTTGAGGTAGGGGGTGCTTCCTTCTGTTTTCTTTTCGTGTTTTCCTTTTTTGTTGTTTGGTCTATTCTTCATGCGTTCATGGATTTTTTTCCCATGGATCTTCACTTTCCTCCATTCGTACTTTTGTTTGTGTTCTTGTTTTGTTTGGTCTTTTCTTTTTGTTTTCCATTTGTCTTTTGCTTGCCCCTTTTTGTTTTTGTTTGTCTATTATTTTTTTCCCTGTTCTTGGTGGTGGTTCCATTCCATCATGCTGTATTTTTGATTAGGGTTTCATTTTTGAAGGGTTCTAGATGCTTAAAAATGTTTTAAATCTTACTATAGACCCTTCTAATCTTGTTTCCATGTCAATTCGATGATTTTAAATTTGAGGCTTTGATGCCCTAGTTTTTTTTAAGTTGACAGGTTGCACAAACTAGGGTTTGTGTGTCATACCTTTACAATAAAGTGCCCTAAATAGCTTGATCCCAGTCCTGTTTGTTCGAGTGGAGTTGAGCTCTTATTCAAGCTTCCCTGCGCCTTCTTTTGACCTGGTTCCAAGCAGATGTGGGCGTGTGGGTAGAATTTTCCTAGTTTTGGTGATATGTCACGAAAGTAATCCTACTCCTGATGGGTTCTAATTTTGATTTTGATCCTGATCCCACCTAAGTTACTTGTTGGAGATTTCTAGTTCCTGATCCTCTCTTGGCCTCACTCCTAACATGTTTAAAATTTCACTAAGTATGGAGGGATATCTAAGGAAGAGTAGAGGAGTATGAAAGGTAACATTTGTGTGATGATACCATACCTTTTTTTGATCTAATCCAGAGTTGTTTTGTATGAATGAATGATGTCATGAGCATCCAAGGAGGTTTCACATAAGGGAAAGCTACATAAAACTTAAAAGGAGTGAAGCCAAAGAAGATAAAGGTGGAACAACTTCCTTACACCATGAGGTATAAACACCAAGATGCTACTCCTATAGCCAACAAGTTGGACTCACGATGGGTTGACATCACTGATACTAATCTAGGGCCATATAACTGGGGTGAATTATTCATAGACACTTTCTCAAAGGAAGTACTTGGGAGGACTGAAAGAATAGCCCAGTCCTGACTAGCACATGTCATTCTTTTCCCTCTATTAATTCAGAGCCCAGACCTTATACTGACAGCTACAGGGGCTTACAATCCTACATCAAGGTAGTTATGGACTTCCAGGGAGATGCAATCATTGATTTATCACCACAAATGATGAGGTTCTTGTTCGATGCACCTGCTCCTAAGAACCCAAAAATTATGAATGAAATGGAGGCATTGAAGCTATTCAATAGGAAAAGGGAAACTAATAGGTCCCATATGAACAAAAGGTGGTTGAGAACTAAGAAGAATTCTTTGAGCAAGGTTTTTGAACAACCCAAGAGAACATTCGTAAAAGGAAATTAATGATATAATCATGATGCTTTCTAGGATGTTTGGAAAGAAAGACTCCACACATTTTGAGGAATGAATGTTTCCATTCATTGAAACAATTCTGGATGGTAGACAATATTTTGATTAGGGAGCGATCTTGTCAGATAACTTGCATAATCAGATGCTCAAGGTAAGGAAAACAAAGTCTTTCTACATGACCTCCTATGTCATATATTTAGGTACAAGGATGGGAATATTCTTTGGACTAAATGTAGTGGGAACATTAGGGGAAGCTCCTAGATAGAAGAAAGCATGGGAACACTATGATAAATTGACCTTACAAGCATCAAAGCTACATTATAAGAGGGTCAATGATGCATTTATCCATGTTATTATTAATCATTTGATAGGAGATGTTGGATATAGGTTGAGTAGGGAAGCTATGGCCTTCATTGTTGAATGTGGATATTGGTATATCTAGTTCCCCAAGTTCTCTTACTTCAGGTTAGCAGGTTTTGATGGAAATCCTCATCTACTCCCAAGATGTTGTAATGATAGGGTTGTTCTCATGGAGTTTATCTATCAAGCCATATTAGTCAATACTAAATTTTCTAATAAAAATAAGCCTAGATGTCATAAATTCCCTATTGTTGTGCCTATAGCACACATGCCCCGTTCGGAATCGGGAGCCTCTTTCTTTTCACTTTTCCAGGTCATTTTTGTCACTATCTCATTTTGTGCACCCCCTGTTTTTGTGTTCTAAGTGGTCATTGTGTCTTAAAGAGGCCATCTTGAGTTGACTATGTTTCGCCTCAAATTTTCAAGGCTTTAGGCCTTTGTGAAAATCCCTTGGCCGTTTTCCTTCACTTTTTAGAAATGACATCCTTGGAGCCGGGCAGGTCCACCCATATGGACCACTCCATGCGGGTCTCCTTGGCATCTTTTTCATTTTGAATGGTCATTGATCAACATCCTTTTGTGCCCCGAGACCCACCTCTGTGTCTGCCATTTTCATCACTAACTGAGTGGCTAAGCCCTGATTGTCGTTTGCCCAACAAACTCCACCATTCCTGTAGCCATTTTTAAAATGACCATTTACCAACTTCCAGCGCCATTGTACTCACATTTATAAGGGGCATTAAATGAAGGAATGCCTATAAATAGCCAACTCTAAACTGTCATTTTCACTTGTCAGTTGTTTAGAGTGAGATAAAGCCCCTGCAAACACCATCGTCATGCTCGTTGAGTTCATTTGTTGATTCTGAGCCTCTAGTAGCTGTTGGTTCATCTGTCTTCATCGGGTTTCATAGGTTGGTTAGCCACCACGTACCTCATTTTGAATTTTCCTTCATTTCTTTCAAAATTTGTTAAATTTCAAAAGGAAAACTATAAATCTACCTAGAGCAAACCTCCACAAACAAAACCCATAAGTTAAAATTTTGATAAAATTTGAAAAATTTCCAATGGGTTGCGTGCGAGACTAGAGGTCCTTGCGGTCATTCTTGAACTAGGGCATTCACTCTGTGTAGAACCATAACAATATATTTTCCATAAGCATTCCTTTAAAACCATTTAAAACTTGACACAACATTTATCCTCATTGGGCTTGCCCTCACGGGAGTTCCCGTCAACTTAGCTATCTCAGACTTGAGCAAAATTCACAAAATGCAAATGAGGATCCTCTGAACCTCCCGAATCTGCAAGATTAGACTTCCACCTATAGAATTCTCATTGAATTTCTTCATTCTAAATGACTATCTTATCGCATCCTCTCGGTAGGCAGGTTCTACCCCAGTCACAACCATTTAGACTCAACTTCGCTAAACACTCAAATTCTGATTCATTGCGGACTCGATCTTGCAGAATACCATCCATGGGGTTTTTTTTTGGGCTTTACCATTCAAAACGACCTTTGCAACCTATCATTTTTCCTATCGGGCTCCACCTCCATGATTGCCACATAAGTTGAAATGAAGCATCCAATCGTCATGCAAGCCAACCTTTGCAGGACACAACTCCCTATTCATTGCCATTCAAAACATCCAACCTCAACAGAAAAAGGTCTAGGTCCTTTCGATAGTCAGGTCCTGACCTATTCACTGTCGTCTGTTCCTTTGAGCTTTTGCAGGCCTCACCCCATGGACTTCCGTCTATGGGCCATCATGATGATTTTGCTATTCCAAACGACCTTTGACCACCAACCTTTCACACTATGGGTCCCAAACCCACCATGTCCACCCAAACTCAACAAAAATTATCAAGTGCTAAACCTAAAGCAGACTATTCCTTGTGGGTCGCCGCTAGTGGAACTCTGTCCTAGACCCACCACTCCCTAATGAAAAATGACTCCCATTGGCTTGCTAGGCGAAGCCCGATCCTTCTAATTCCATCCTGCTAGTGCCATTTTCAATAGCAGAGCTCAAATAGCTAAGTCATTTCCTACTTCCACCTGCTTTAGACCCGCATTTAACCAAAAGGTGGACTTGGTGCCTTCTGAATTTCAGAATGACTTCAACCCACATGCCAAAATGGCTTGTTCTCCTCAATGAACCCCACAAAATGACCAAATCCTAAGGTGGGTGGGACCTTGTAGGCTGTCGTGCCTTGTTTTTCATCCCTTTGTAGTTGCCTTAATAATGGCCACCAATCTAGGGAAGTTCGCACCCCTAGGCCCGCATGACCATAACTTCCCCAAGTAAATGATTAACAATGATATGGAAGATGTGTTAGTGTGAGCAAGTGATTTTCCTACCTAAAGATGTAAAATAGAACTAAAAATGCAAAAAATAAACAACACAAGACACCTCAATGATTAGCCTAAGTAAAGCACAAACAAAATAAGAGTAAGATTAAAGTGATTATACCTTCCTTGCTGGTGTTGATCTCCTTGGTTGGCCCTTGATGTGAGTTGAAATATGTGCTCCTTGGATGGAAATATGATGAAGGGTGGATGCAAGATGGTGTAGATGAAAAATGAGGAATGTGGTGTGAAATGGGAATTTAAGAGAGCTAAAATTGAAGGATAAACTTGAACCTAGATGTAAATGCAAGTGAAAGTGCTTGAAATTGGCTTGAAAATTTGAGAGCATAAGTGTGCTAAAATGCTTAATTTGTGTGAATGAATGAAAGAGGGGGGTATTTATAGAAGAATTTGAATTCTCTAGAGAATTCAATGGCCAAGATTTAGCCACCATGGCCAAGAAGTAGGGCTATGGTGAGTTGAGGACTCACAAGCCCTCACATCTTGCCATGTGGAGGGTGAAGTGGCAAAAGGAAATGATGAGATGGAAAAGGGTACAAGTGATGTGGATGAAGGAAAGTACATTGGGAGATGAGAAGATTTCCTAAAAAAGAACTTCTTGTTCCCATATGTGAGGAAAGTGACATATGAAGAATTTTAGTATTCCTCAAAAATCTCCATGGGGAAGAGGAAAGTAGTTGGAGAAATAAATGTGAATTAAAAATTCACATGATTAGGAAGATTCTTGTGGATAAAACAAGTTTCCCAAAAGGTGGGATGTGGATGATATGACAAGTCAAAGGTTCTAGAAGACTTTGGCACATATGAGTGATGTGACAAGTCAAAGGTTCTAGAACTTGCATGAGAATAAAGAGAGTCTTGGAAGGATAAATGTGAATTAAAAATTCACATGGGGAAGAGAGGAGTCTTGGATGAATAAATGTGAATTAAAAATTCACATGGGAAAGAGGGTCAATGCCAAATGTGGTAAATGTGAAGGTTGACCAAAAAGATATGCTAAATGTAGCAAGCGGATTAGATTAAGGTTGTGCAAATACTTGATTAAGGAAAATAATGAGAGATTAGAAGCAAGTGGGAGATTATGGAGGATGTGACATTAATCTCTGATTAAGGGTGTGCACATCTTAATCATGGATTGATTAAATTAATCCAAATTAGAAGAGGATTATGGAGGATGTGACAAGGAGAGAGAAAAAGGAAGAATTAAAAAATTATTTTATTCAAAAAGGTCAAATGACTAAATTAAATAAATTGATATATTTATTTAATTTAGAGAGGAAAAGGTGTAAGGTAAATTATTTAATTGTTAAATTAAATACTTTAGGGACTTTAGGCAGAAGGTGCAATATTAATTAAATAAATTATTTAATTAATATTGGCAAGATAAATGAATAAAGAGGTGAATTTGATCGTATGGGAGCAGTCAAATTTAGATGTCTATAGTTAGGATCCCTAAGTGATGAATCATCTAATCTAACACTATTTTGCAGAGTTTTGGCTAACGCTCTTTATCTTTTTATGCTTGAATATGCTTACAACCTTCTTGTTCACAGGATATATGGAATCAACTACAAGACCTTCCAAGGTGGCTATGGAAAAGGAAAAAGGGAAGAGAGCAACCAAGACCCCCAGAGGGAAAGAAGACAAAGATTATATGAAATACAAGTTCCAAGGGGAACCCCTCAACTCCCGGGTCATCACTGACTGGAAGGAGATCTCAGACACCAATCTAGGGCATGTTGATATTGATGAATTCAAGCAAAGGGTTCAGATCAACCCTACAATAGAAAATTCCAAGAAATTTTAGAGATTTAATTAAATAAGGTGAGTTATTTAATTTAAATAGAGGAATTTGAGAGAAAATAGGGATTTTAATAGAGGAATTTTAGAGATTTAATTAAATAAGGTGAGTTATTTAATTAAAACAAAGATAAAGGGATTAATCAAATAAAGTGGTTTATTTAATTAACAAGAAATAATGACTTAACTAGATAAAATTGATTTATTTAATTAAGAGAAGAAAATTGATGAATTTAATCAAATAAGGGTTATTCGATTAAATGGTTAGAAAAGAGTATGATTCAGGACGAAGCAATGTTAGTTAAATCAGGATTAGATGTGTAATGTCAATTAGTACATTTTATGTGTCTACAACTATATCATTAGATTGCTTGGAGGTGACTTCGAGAGAAGGGTCTCCCACAATGCCAACACCTTCATCTGCCGGTTCGACTTCTTATTCATTCAGTTCCCCGAGTTTACCTACATCAAAACTGAAGGATTTTCAGATAGGCCATACAAGTTACCTCGGTATCCAAATTACCGGATGGTGCTGGTAGAAGTATCAAGGCAATTGCAATACGCTCACACAGTCTTGAGCAACAAACATAGGGCAAAAATTCCTTATCCCCTCTCCTTCAACCAAGGCACGTACACACTTCCTGCATCCCAATGTGTGGATTATTTAGAGAAGGAACTTACATAATGCAACTTGGAACTCCACACTGCTAGGCCAAGAATGGATCCTTATGTTAAGCTAAAGAAGGAAGTCTGAGCTGAATTCTCTCATGTCCACAATATTGAGGACTTCTGGGAAAATTGCAAGGACAAAAAAGAGGTGCGGATGAGGCACTATGTGCATGACGATGTACTTTGTCAAAATAGTCAAGCTACAGCCCAGTGGGCGGTTGTACTTTTTGACATACACACGTACATTTTGATCCAATTTTGTACCATGTTAGTGTACATTTTGATGATAAATATATGATGGTTGCGATATGATGTGTTCTAATTTATTTATGTGTTATGGATGACCTTATTTTCTATATTCTATGCAATGTGATGCGATGATGTTATCTGATGCTATATGATGTATGGATGCATTAATTTTTTGGTATCTTTTTTATGTATTTTCTATGACGATATCGATGTATGGGTAGTGCAAATGTGATGATCTATGATGTATGATGATGCAAATGAGATGCTTTATTGTTCAATATCTTTTATGTTATGATGTGATAATTATGTAATGATTATGCAACTAATAGATTTATATTATGCCCCTAGTGGATGATGATGAAATGCAATCTTTTTGTTTTCATTATATGTTCCCGTGCATGATATGGTGATGCATTTATGGATGATATGATGATACATATGATATGGTTTTGTTATGATGACCTTATGAAAATGGATGATACTTGTATCTGTTCTATGAATGATATTTATGTGATCATGAAATGAATGAAAATGATGTTTTATGTGATTTATGGATATGATGATGCAGATAAATGCAAATGTGTAATTAATGAGATGTTTAGAATAACCAATATATATTATGTAAATGATGGAAATGCAATACAATGTGATATGATTTATTTCTTCTATATGATATGATATGCAGTATGTAGTATGATGGTGGTTTATGGATGTAGGATGGATGCATATATGATGATGATTTTGATTAACTGTCTGTTGGTGTTGTTTTCTGCACAGCAACAACGCAGACAAGATGCAATATCCTATCTCTCTTGAAAGGTAAATCTCTATCAGCAAGCCTCAAGAGATAACCCCAAGGTCTCTAATGTTAGGTCTTGACAATGCATAAACAACTCAGTGATAAAATGTGAAAATGCTGGTAATCACAATGGGACCTTACTACGAGCAGATTACTGAATCGATTTTATCAAATTTATCATCATGTTGATACTTCAGTCCTAGATTTAAATCAATGATCAAAGAAATAGAAAAGGGAAGGGTTTCAAAGAGATTTCTAAATCTAATACTACTCCTAAGATTTAATAATGAAAGTAACAAAACACTGAAACAGACTAATCCTTTAAAACTGATCTCTACTTGACCCAGATAAATCTGCAATCTTACAGAGAATAGTGCAATCTTCTAAGGTGTTAAGATTTTTAAATTATAAACATTTATTCAAACAACCCTATTGCAGTTGAAATGAAAAAATCCTCACAATCGAACTTAAGCACAATGAACATGGAGTCCAGGCTAACTTTGCAAAGCAACTAACAATCAGTTGGTTGCAAAAAGTATGGACTGAAGGATTACTGCAACGTTCAAGTATTAAATCACAAACATTGTTGAATCAAATCTAATCTAAATGCTAACCTCCTCAAAGAAATTTTAAAGATAGAACAACAAGAACCATGCAAGACAAAAGAATACAAGTGTGACACCAGATCACAATGTCATTTTCTGTATTTGAATTATCCAATGTAGCAACAATTCTGATTTTCTGTTACAATATTTGCTTGAGCAACTACATCCTAACTTGCTTTACTTCTAACTATTTCGAACTATCTAACTGTTATCTCCGATTCTTCTAGCTATTCCTAATTGTTCTAACCCTTTACAAAGAGGCCAAATTCCCAATATATAAAAATCCCCAGAAATCCCGTCGGCCAGGCAAGGGTTTCACAGCAATAACTCGGCACAACAACCTGGCCAAGAGGGTCCTGGAAATGGGTCAAACTAGCATTAAATGCACATCCTGTTGAGGTCAGTCTAGGATCAGTAATGCAGCTCGGATGATGCGCGGGAAGATGATAGTGAAGCATGGGTCGCGCCATAGCCTATCATTAGCTCCTTTCCCTATTATCTTTGCTCTAACTTGACCCTTCATGTAGCTTCAAGAATGCTCCATCTAAGTTAGCTACAGGCGGTACTGGAAAAACCCTAAGTCACCTCCCAATAGACGCAATCTCCTCTCTTGAGTGCTTGATCGACCTATCCCAGTTTACCTTATATGTCATATGTTGATCAATAACTACAAAGTAGGTGGCCGCATCATCCAGTTGGTGCTCAGAAACATAACCATCATCAAGTGGTGCATACACCTCATGCCACCATTCTCTCAACTGTTCCAGGCTCAAGTACTTGGACGCGATCTTTCTTCTTCCCATCATGATTTCAAAGAAGGCAATGGAACTGTTGTAAACCCCGGTTAGGGTGTCGTAAATCTGCTTCTTTTGTTTGTAAATATTTTTTAATACTTTCTGCCTGATTTGCAACGCTTCAAACCATTCCCATGGCTCGACAACTCTAGAAGAAGGAAGGATCCCGTCGCTCACCAACCTGTCTTGGGTGTACTCCATTAGAGCTCTGGTTTTCTACAGAAGGATGTCCGTATCTTCCTTATCTTGTGCCAACACCTGTTTCAACCATTCAGCCACCATGACAACATCCTTCCCAGTTGATAAAATCTCCTTAATAGCTTCATCACCCTTTTCTTGCACCCCTTTCAACCAATTCACAGTGGCAAGGGTGGAAGCTTTCATCTTTTCTAGCTCAATTATGGTCTCCTGAGGTAGAGGATTGGTAGTAGAGGAAGAAGGATTAATGGATTGCAGGGGTTTCATTAACTCCTCTAAGCATTTCTTGAGATTCTCATTTTCTCTCTTCAACTCCTGCTTGGTTTTTATCTCCTTCCTCAACTGATCCACAATAACAGTGCTGGAGATTTCATAGTCCTCAATATCCTGGTCAATGGACGTAGGCCCAAGATCAAAGGTCTACACATTATAATCACTTCCAACCACATCATCTCTATTTTTATCTAGAATAGGGGTGGCAATGTGAACAATTTTGTTATGTGCCTCATCTCTTTCAACTTTCGAGATCACTCTAGCTTTCTTTTTACCCTTGTCCTTTCTTATCTTAGCTAGTAGTGCATCCCAATTCGGTGGAATATCTTTCACAACCACCTGTTTTCTCTTTATTTCTCTGTCAAGCCACTCAGGAATAGTGGGCTCCAATTGCAATTGGCTCTGCCCCATTTCTTCTTGTTGATATTTAGGTGGCCCCCTCACTCAAATTCTGCTTCTCAGGAGTCTCTCCTGCTTCACTCTCCCTCTGCTCAACATATACCTCTTCATGTTTAGGTAATGGATCCTTCGATGTTTCTTCTTCTCTTGGGGGGGGCTTCTTCAGTTTTGACAGGGGAATCCGTGTGTGCAACCAAAGGGAACTGCATTAGCTTTTCGATTTCTGCCTCTGTCTTATGGAGATCACCCTCATGGAATTCTTCACCTTTAGTTTCTGGATGATCTTCAACATTTCCCTCCTCACCTGGTTCACTTTGAATTTCATGAGTGGAAGGAACATAATCAAGTTGCACATCATGGGAGACAACCGGAGGAGGGTCTGTTTTAGGTGTACTATCCCTAGGAGAAGGATTCCTAGACTTCCTTACATACACATTGGCCCTCTCCTTTGAACTTTCTATATTCACCACCAGTGGGGGAACATCTTCTATAACCTTGGAGCTAGCCTTCCTTGATAATTTGACAATTCTTCTTCTTTTGGACATAGGATTACTAGCCTTAGGGCTCTGCTCAGACTGCTTAGTTCTCATCCTCTTCTTGGCCTTTGGCTTCCTCTATTTTCTATCTCTTGGACCTCTATTTCTTGTACACCTCTAATCTTGACTTTGAGAGGGAATTCCAACTTTCTCCTGCCTTTAGGATCTTGCTCGGTAGATTCTTCAGAAGTAGAATGGGGATCCAAATCTCCCATCAGGTTGTACGTGCATTGTACACCCTTATTCTCCAACTCCCACAAAGTGTGTTTGAGCCACATCTTAGTAAATTTGAGAACTAGATCCATCAATTACTTCAATTTTGTTGGCTCCTCTTCCAACCAATCTACATCCCCAATCGGTTTGTCCTTTATGGCCTCATAAGCATGATCTTGGATCAAGTTTCCATCATCTTCCAATTGGTCAGGAACTGCCCTCACATTATATAATCGAACTAACTCAACTGGGAGCCGGGAGAATTTCTTCTTTCTGACCTCAAATTCATCACTGCAGTTGGCCTAGTAGTCCTCTAAGTTCACCTTATGGCTATATTCTCTGCCGGCCTTCTTTTGAGCCTCTCCCGTGATATCAAACCTAGACCTTTTGGAGTGGAGAGACAAACCAAAAGCACTCAATTCTTCCTTCGAGGCTTGGGCGGAACCAATGGAAGGACAAACCTCTCCAGTGCCAATCCTCAAAGGGAAGTCTCCCCCAAATCTTGTCTTGTGCTTGTGCTTCTTGACAATGGCATCAAAGTCACAAATCTACCTAGTGACTTCCAACAATATAATGTGGTCGGTGGGGTACCTTGGAGGTCTGTATGGAGCTTTCTGGCAACCATCAATTTGAATGTAAGAGAAGGTTGGGAACTGAATAAACCAAGCTCCATATTTCTTAATGAGCTCCTTAGCCAGATCTAAAATCCTGACATGTTCTGCTTCCTGAAGCATTCTGGTGATGTGCATGGTAAATGCATCATTTTCCCTCCTGTAGTTTGAACCTCCCCAATGCAACTGAGGGAAAACTTCATAAATAATATCCTGCCCGAAGATCCCTTTTGTATCTAATCCTCTATAGGGATGGAACCTTGCAAGTGCATAGACCAAATAGGAAGTCATTATGAAGGTCTTCGTTTGCAACACATTGGACAGTTGCTTGTGAATTACTTCGCTGATGACCCTTGCCTAATGGTAGTTAACATTTTCCCGCTCCATCCTTACAATGGCATGGAACATCCAATTCTCAAATGTACCAGCACTCCTCAATCCAATCACCTTGCTAAGAAAGGTGATGGCATCATAGTACTCCTTGAATTTTGCTTTGAACAGCTGCTTGGGAAATTTGGAGTAGTGAGACTTTGGCTTCTCCAGCCAGGAATTGATTAGCTACTGTGACCTCACAGTTTGGTCATCGTAGAATTCTTGAGTTGCCTCAGTGGTGAATCCCACCACATGAGATATGTCTGGCATGTCGAAGGTTAGGAAATGGAGACCAGGTTGAGATTGGCAACAACTCTCCCTTGGGTGCCAATTATCCTTTGTGTATTCGGGTCATAGTGCCGGGCGCACTCAAGGACTAGCTCATAACACTACACTATAGAGGGGAAACCAGCAACATGAGACAAACCAGACTCCATCATTCTTTTATTCACCAAAGGGGGATCTTTGGCTGCCATCCTTACTTTAAATCCTCATAGTTCCAGAGGCCAAAATTTGTATCAGTGACTTCTGACCAGACATAAGTGATCTTGCTCTCAGGGACCTTGCTCTTGATGTCCAACTTAACCCTCTCAGCATTCGATAATGAGGAACCAGCTGCTGCCTTGCTTGATTCAGCCTGCATTCAACATGGAAACATAATAAAAACCATAGGAGAGCAAGGTTAATCCTTCAAAACACCATTAGAAAGCATCTTACAAAGTTAAGGTGTCATTAAAATCCATATAAAATGACCACAACAAGTTTTGGGTTTCAAGACCGTCCACAGAATCTGAGCTGGGGAGGAATTTTGGGAAATTCCAGACCAATCAGATTCCAATGGAGAAGTCAGGAGACACCTACTTAATCGTTAAACTTGATCATTTTCATCAATAAATCCTCGTGGAAGATCCAAATATGATATGAAACAATCATCAAACGCATCACAAATTATAAACGAATCCAATTATTTCATGTTCCTTCATGTTTCATCAAATCCTTGGAAAATTCGTGAGGGATGGATTTCCGCGAAGGACAGGTCAAAGAAGATTTTTGGGAAATCCGGGAGATGGCGGATTTCAGAGAAATTTGGGCCTAGCGAACATCCGCAGATAAGGCAAAGTTCCAAACCAAATGGTGCAAAAGTATATCTCTTGGTAAGACAAAGTTTATTTGGAATAAGGTCACGGTGAAGTTGAGATGTCTTGCTGAAAGCGAAGACTTTGGCAAGAGAAGGGAGCTCACAGAGAAGTCTTGGCAAAGCCATGAAGTTATGTTGAAAGATGCTCATCAGAAAAGGTCTCGCCAAGACATGGTGGTTTCAGTGTAACATCTTGGCGAACGGCGATATAGAAAATAACATCGATATGATCAAAGGATAGTCGGGGTAAGGTCTTGGCGAATGTTTCATGTCTCGCCGACTGGTGGGTTTAAACAATCACTTCAGCCAGACAATAGTTTATCGATATGAATTCTTGGCGAAGTTGCGATGTTATGTCGACTAGGGCTCAATTTGAATTCGGCTCGAGGTCTCAGTGAAAAGACCTGGGCTCTCTAAGAAAAGGCCTCGCTGCAACATCTTGGCGAACGCTGGTAGTTACAGTGAATCATGTGAAGTATCGGCAAGAGTTTAGGGACCCGCTATGACATCTCAGTGACTTGGTTTGTCATGCCGACAAAAAGACTTCAGTGTGAGGATTACATCGTCTGGGCTATCAAATATAAACCTAAGAAGGCTTCTTCAGTGAAACACAGGGTGATCAGAGTGACATCTCCCTAAACTTGAAGGGTTACGGCGATCGGAAAGAACACAGCTCGACGAAAGCGAAGGTGCTCGGTGGAAGGTCTCATCGAAGGATAGATGTCTTGGCGAGGGAAATGAATATCAGCAAAGCTCTTGGATCTCGCTGTGACATCTCGGTGACTAGGGTCTGTCTTGCCGACTGTGAAGGAGATTTTATCAGTCTGAGGGAAAATACTATCACAATGACAAGACATGAACTTAAGAAGGTCCCTCGGTGGAACACAGGGCAATCAATATGAGGTCTCACCGACGATGAAAGGTAACTGCGAAAAAAATTTGGAAGGGATGGATAATCCCGAACTGCGACACCGAATCACAATTTCACCCAAATACTAAACCAACTATGGATTTCGAAAAGTTCAACTTAGAGCAAGTGAGGGACAGGCCTTTCATGAATTTTCCTTGTGTTTCTGGCCCACTTTAAGATGAAATAACCAGACATGACCCTGACCTAAGTTTCAAACCTCACCATCCACCATTAGTGCATAGGCTAGCTCTGAATTTAGTTGTTCCTACTGTTAAGCCATTGCTAGGGTTTACTAACCACTCTCAGCCAAGATTCATTAAGATGCAGATAAACACATGAACTCAAAACTTGCCTGGGAGATAACAAAGGATGTAGCACCGAACAACCCTAGCACGAAGTAAGCAAATATACATGAATTTAAATCCCCCAAGCCCTCACAATCTTCAATATGCCATTCATAATTCAATTCAAAGCAGGGCAATCAGAGACATACCATTATAAAGCGGGAATTGATCTGGGAAGCAACAAGCACGAAGCTCAAGGGTGTCCACAACAAACACAGGAAAATGCACCAGAAACCACCACCAAATCAATCAAATCAAAGCTGAATTCCCCAAAATCCCAACCAAATATTCGCATGAAAGCACTTCAGAGCATAGCAAGGGAAAATAAGAAGCATGATGGCACAAAAGACCTCAAAACCAAGTTAAATACACTTCTCTGAACATGAACAGAGCCATTAATGCAGTCGATAAGACAGCCAGAGGAGGAATTCAGAAATTCGAGAAAATCTAGACCATGCGAAAATCTGTGAAGATTGAAAATCTTCGAACAACAAGAGTCCAGCCAGAGTTCAAGCAGGATCCGGGAAAATTCGACTAGGGCAAAAAATCCCAAATCAGGGCAAAAGCCCGACATTCATCCAGAACTTAAGATTTTCAATGAACAACCTGGGGAAAACACTTAGGCATTCAGAATAGACATCTAAGCACGTGCCTAAGTAGGAAAAAACCTCAAAAGAAAAGGCCAAAAAAAATAAAAAACTGGGGTGAAAGAGGGTCCAGTGGGGCATGTGTGCGAAAAATTGCACAACACTGTCATGGTACCTTGTTAGCACAAAGGGAGATAGAAGATAAGAGAGAATCCAAGAAGTATGTGATCTGAGAAGAATTTATTGGAGATGGTGATGATGTAGATGATGTTCACTTGCTGAGAGTTGGGATTTTCAAAGGGCCAATTACCTTATGCTTGATTACACATGAGGTACGATGCATCAAGGTATAAAAATCAGAATGGTGTTGTACCTAGTGTGATGGACTTTGAATCGACAATCAAATAAGAGTACTCTTGTTCACACCTGACATACGAAACCTTATCCAGAATGCAGTTCAAATGTCTTAAACATCTTACACCAAAACATAGGAAGGAAAACCTTCCTATGTGGTCAACAAGATATTCAAAACACCTTCCCTACAACCAAACAAAGCACAAAAAACCAAGGTTATATTACAAGAATATCCAACAAGCACAACAAACAAAAGATAATGTTTCATGCCCTATATTTTACCCATAGGACAAGAACACAATCTACAATTTTTTTTTTTTAAACACATAAACAAATGTTAAAGAGTCACTTTGCCAACACAACAAGGTCCACCCTATACAATTTGGATAGTGTTGCTTGTGAAACTTCATCATTAATCCTAACACACTAGGTTAACTGAAAAACATTTAACCACTACTTGGATCAATACAAGGATGAATGCAGTATCAACCTATAGTCTTTACAACCTATCTAGGCTACTCCCTTAGTAGTTTTCATGACACAATTATTTATTTATTTATTTTCCCATCATGAGTAATCACACATGCGTATTTGAGGATATTATTTTGAGCTTATTTAATGATATTTATTGAATAACATTTGATCATATACACATTTCTTAAATAGGCATAATTCATCAAACTGAATTATCCAACTATACTAACATGACTCACCAAAGGAAGCATGATGATTAATAAATTATGCATATATGGTTGGGCCTTACATTCCCCTCCCCTTAGAGTAGACTTCCTCTTGGAAGTCTCTAAGGTTGGGAATTGTAAATATAGTATGATTATGCACATATAGTTTGGAGAATGCCAAGTCTTCTTTTTCTTATTATTTATAATCCTAAAAAATAATCCAAGTATAAGAGTGAAGTAAAATTTTAAATGGTTTCACTCACCATGTTATTATTCATGTATCAAAAAGAAAATGCCACATCATCAACTATAGTTCCCATTCAAATCGACACCATAATAGTCTACAGTAAGGTCGCACACAAGTATTAAGGTCCACTTAAATGTTGTATAAGTGATTAATCTCATCATCAATGGTTAACATACAACACTAATTTCAGCTAAGGCATCTTGAATTTGTGTTACACTTCTCAATCATTTTCCAAGGAACACTTAGTTTCATCTTACTACTCATATCCCTAACACTTAGCACCCAATTAGCCAACATCACACACTTCTTACTGACACATACATCATAATTAACCACACAAGAGGCACATAACAAGGCTATCACAATGGGTTATTATGAGGATGAACTATATCAAGTGCCCATGAAAAGTCCACAATACCATTTTATTGCATATTCTGTAACCATAAATTTTGAATAGAAGCAAGGTAATTGTGCCATCACTATGTAACATATCATCATGTAACCCTATATTATTGAAGCTATATGCACCATAATTCCATGAACATGGAATAATAGGGAGGAATGGATTATGACTGTCCCATACCAATCCCATTTGCACTCCCGTTCTCACAATAAGATTCCCCAAACTATCTACTCCCCTGTACGACCTACCAGGGATCCCTCTTGGATATGGTAATTTACATAGGTCACATCATAAAACATGAGACAATAGTTGTAAACCATTAGAAAGCTTCAAATAACAATTTCAATCAATAATGTAAGATTATAATCAAAATCATGATAAAAATCTTGTGTAAGAAATGTAAAATTTAACAATTAAAATGGGAAGTGGTACAACATTTTAATCAAGAAGAGATAATTCAAATAAGTCCTTGAGGAAAAGAGGACCAAATGAATCTCAAATGGCTAAGTAGCCTAACATTAAAATTTGACATTGTTGGCTTAAATAATGAATGCAAGTCATCAATAAATAAAACAACAATAAATCACATTTAAAAAACAACACATCACATGCACTATGTGACTTTGCTAAAGCCACCCAAGGAGAGGAGGCGAATAGTGGTCTCAAACCACACAACATATATATAATTGTATATGTAATCATGGTGGTCTCAAACCACATAATAACAACATAGTAACCATAACCGGAATCACAAGCATAGTCCCACACAACACAAGACTTGCTAGTAGCCAAATCCATGAATCCCAACCATAAGCATCCCATGTGTAGATAACCTGTAACTATTTTACAAACCAAAGCTTACCCATTACTGCTTTTCTACTGCACTACCACTATTGTAACCGTGTCCCATTATCTTTGACCATATTATTACTTCCTGTGCCTCATAATTTTGTGCAACTGATTGGTAATCCTATCATGTTCTTGTAATTCTAAGTTTTTCATCCATGATTTAACTTAATGAAATGTGTTCCCAAAGTTCTCCTAATGTGTTGAAGATAATATGAGGTTACCATGTACTTACTATCTCTAAACACCATCAATATTTCCCATGATTATGAACTAGTTTAACTATCATATCCTTAGAGTACCAAATGTTGGCCAATTTGAAAGTAGAACTAAATCCAACCCAAGTCACATCATAGATCAACCTCAACTCTTTTGGTTTACAATCTAGATGGTGGCAAGGGAAATAAAAGAATATGATATAGGTAATGGTAGCACATATGAATCACTAACGGATCCATAAAGAGGGGGAGATGGGGGAAGACACTCTCCAAATGAAAATGAGGACTATATAGTAGGTCTCCTCATCCCCAAATAGATAAGGGCCACTCGGTAGCTCACCTTACCCCAGAAAGTGAGGGCCACACCATAGATCACCTTTCCCAAAACAAGCTAGGTCATAATGAAGGTCTTCTCTTGCCCACTCGACCCCTAATTACACTAGTGGACTCATCTCCCTTAGGAGTGGTCGACACTAGGGGATACACCAACATAAACTACACAAAAAAAACTCATCTACCCATAAAAATATAACCAATCTATATTTAATATTTTGGAAGTTTAACACACATTAATGCCATGAAGGGTATACATAGTAGATCATACTCTACATCTACTCGATTCTTATCTCAAGTTGGATAGTTTGGATCACATAAACATAACATAAAACCAACATTTAATGGACTCTTACATGTCACATTACACAACTACATAATTATTGGTTTTCCCATGTATCACATCACATAAAGTTTCCAAGAACTTATCAATCTATTCCAAACAAGCTAAGAAATGCACGATTTATGTGCTCCCTTATAGTTTGGTCCTTCACACAAGATTTGTTTAATTATAACTTATCTCATATTCCCTCCTTTTTTCTCTATGGTAATCATGTAGATTCATGGTTCCTACGATGCAACTATCAATTTCCATCCAATTTGTCAGATAAAATACACCACACTTCTATCCTTACCTGATTTAATATGTTTGCAAAAAGATTTATATTATCAAAATGCCAACAAGAAAAGGATATTTGTATGCAACAATAATGCCCTTTTTCTTAAAAATGAACACTATTATTTTATTTACTTCTACTATCTAACATGGCTTCTTTTCTTTATTACCATATAGATTCACTTTTCTTACAATTTCTAGTCTTAAGGATACAAAAGAGAAAATAAGTTTAATTTTGAAACTCTTACACTATTTTATACATTATGAGATATGAACACATGCAATATACATTCGTCAAGAAAATTAATTCTTTTAATAAAAAAATTAAAAAAATGCAAGATGTTAACTCATGTATTATACATACATCAATAACAATCTCATGCATTTACTATGAACTTCCATAGTATAAAGTATGTGTATCATGTATGTATGGATGCACACCCCTTCTAACTAAAAGAACATTACATTAGGCTAAATGATTTATTTTCTAATAAGCATAACCATAGTTTTGTTTTCACATTTTATCTTGTTTTGCTCCTACTCTATTCTTCCTAGGTTTTTCTTTGATACTAACCTTAGTTTTCTTGAAACATTAAAAAGGAATTGTGCATAATTATTGTATACCTCCCATCTTAATTGTTATTTATCTATTTGTTTTCATTCCTTCATGTTATAATTATATTCCTTTCTATGACTAATGATGAATATATAGTCATGAAATTTTAACTCTAGGATGCATTATCAAACATTCATACTCCACATTAACATTATATGATGGCTACCACCTAGACATGTTGAAGTAAAAGTCTACAAAATTAAATGCTAGTGGATACTTCTTCTTATGTTCTATGTTTTACCAGCATATGGAAAATAACCAACATTATAATCTACTTGCTCATCATTTGTCATGCATCTAAATACCTTTCTTGTATTTAGGATTCCTTATTATCCTTAAAAGTGTAACAAACACACAAGGTAAATGAAATAAGTGTGGTCTCAAAATTACTATTTTCTCTCTATGTTTTATCTAAGGCTTGGTCTAGAACTCACATACATGATTTCACATCATAATACATAAGAATACTACCCTTGGCATGTAAATCAAGAACATTCACACCATAATGCATAAGACTACTACCCTTGACACATAAATCAAGAACATCATGATACTATTAAGTTATCCTAGTAGAATGTATAAATTTGCATAAGGAACCTTTATTTACTAGAGGCATTATAACTAGAAACCATTATGCCACCACATACCAACAAGATGTGCCAAAAGGGCCTCTCACCAAAAATACTAGTGCTCACATCCCATCTACAAGAAATTGGGGTAAAGTAACCACAACACATAAGGAGGAGGTTGTCATTTCAGGTCACGCTTCAGGGCAGCATTGCCAAAATTATTGATGCAAGCCATGTATACTAACAAAAACTTTTTCATGGTCATAAAAAGGTACCGTACTATTAATGGTGGAACTTTTACCTATATTAGCTAGGTTAATAGATCTACAACATGGTTGTGGATAAACAAAAATTGGGGTGTTATTATTGCTCAACATTTCTTATGTAATGTCTCCCACTCCCAAGATACATTGACTACCATTTGATACATATCCATACAATTTTGTTTGACCTTGAGAATCTACCACTCTCAACTAATTAAATATTTTCCACAAACACACACAAAATTTCATTAATTAAACTATTATAATAAATTAATAACATTCCTTGCTTAACAATACAATATCCTTATTTGTGAGCCTCGTCCTTATTCCTAATTGATAATCCTATCCTAATGTCTTAAGTGCATTATTAGATAAGAGAGTTAGAACGTTTCCTCAAAGATTTAACATCTATTTTCATAATCAGATTATATGGCACCACATAAGGTAGCCTTTATTTATGAAAAAATGGAACACCTTACCAATTCACCAATACATACATTAGGCATTAATTATGCATCCTACCATGTAACCAACAATAGAAAAAAAAAGAAGGGGTGAAGGTTTAACCATTCCCACACCCATTGTTCCCACATCACAAGAAAATGAGGGAGAGTTTAATGTTTCTCTCATGCCCACTCTTATCGACAAAATGATAATCACACACATATGCCCATACACCAAGCTCCTAGTGTTGAAAACCTTGGCTCTAATACCAATGTCATGCCCTATATTTTACTCATAGGACAAGAACACAACCTACAATTTTTTTGTTTTAAACACATAAACAAATGTTAAAGAGTCACTTTACAATTTTTTTGTGCAACTTCATCATTAATCCTAATACCCTAGGTTAACTAAAAAAAATTTAACCACTACTTGGATCAATACAAGGATGAGGTTATTAGATTGGGAGGCTCCTCACTAGTATGAATGCAGTATCAACCTATAGTCTTTACAACCTATCTCTAGGCTACTCTCTTAGTAGTTTTCATGACACAATTATTTATTTATTTATTTTCCCATCATGGGTAATCACACATGCGTATTTGAGGATATTATTTTGAGCTTATTTAATGATATTAATTGGATGGATAACATTTGATCATATACACATTTCTTAAATAGGCATAATTCATCAAATTGAATTGTCCAACTATACTAACAAGACTCACTAAAGGAAGCATGATGCTTAATAAATTATGCATATATGGTTGGGCCTTACATAATGATCATTGCACCATTCCTATATCTCTAAATTCTTCATTTGGACATCATCGAGAGGTCCTTGGAATGAGTGCAATAAGATAAATTCAACAAGATAAAATCAAGTAAACAAACAAGCTAATGTTCTTCATACCACTAGCCAAGACTAAACTACAGTGATGCCTAATGTTGATGTCCATTATAGGAAGGATGCATCCTAGGACATGACGATATCATATGATGATTGGATTGACTGGATGATAAGCTACTGACATGAAAATTTGACTAACTTGTTTACTGACTGATTTAGGCTTGAGACTTTGACATTTAAGTTTCCACTTTTGATTGCTAGGCTTGTTTTTTATTGTTTCACCAAAGGTTGAGGATGACGATTGATTTATTATGGATGATGTTTATTTCAGGTGTAAGCGAGATGGGGATGGATGAATTTTTTGGGTTTTTTGAATGTTTTTGATCTTTTTTTGAAAATGTTTTGAGGCTGTTTTTGGTATTTTTTGAGATTTTGCAAGTGTTTTGATTTTCAAGTTTTTCAAATTTTAGGTGTTTTCTGAGATTTTGACCAAGAGACTAGCCTAAAGACCTATCCTAGGGGCCTCGAGGGCTGATCAATAGATTAGCCTTGCCTATGTTATACATGCAAAGACCATGTAGTTCGACTGACGACTTGACTGATTTATAGGATGAAGATATGAACATGATGAAATGTCAGTTTATTATGACAGACTGACCTAGATGTCTCGGGGGATGATCATAGATCAACCTTTCCTACGTTCAAGGGTTAGAGACCTGTAGTTTGACTAGACGACTTGACCAATTTTGAATTTTGAATTTTTGACTTGTTTTTGGATTTTGACATGATTTGGATGTTTTTGGATTTTTGATGTTTTAATGTTTTTGGGATTTTTTGATTTTTTGATGTTTTGGGATTTTCTTATTTTAAGACTTTAAGAATGTATACAAATCTGATACCAATGCAAGACATTCCCCTAGCATGATGAGATAGACTAATCCAATATAGGCAGGACAAACTAACCTTTTGAAGGGGCTGAGTAGCTCTAGGAGGGATCGTGACACAAACACATAACCAAGCTATGATGTGGGTATAGATGGAATGAAGGTGATGGAGTGGATGGATGAATGACGTAGAGTAGGTCACGGAGACTCAGGTGGATGGAGAGTTCTCATTTACACATGGCACCTATTTGTCAGGTTTTCACCATGGTACTTGCCCAAAGTGCCACCGAATTGGTTTTCACTAGAGGACGATTATTTCTCTTTACTGTTTTGATCCTTTTTTCTAATTTTTTGATTTTATTTATTTATTATTTATTTTGTTGTCACCAAGATTCCTATTTTCCAGGTTTTCATCAAGGTGACCATTTTTTTAGGACTTTTTTGATTTTTATGGATTTTTGGTTCTATACCTCTGAAGATTTAGGCATAAAACTTTTTAATATAGGAGTTGTTCATGGGATCTTGTAGGGGTTCCCCTTCGAGTGATGACAACTGATATTCCCCTAACTTATAACTTGCTGTGATGACAAATGGGCCCAACAAATTAGGCTCAAACTTTCCCTTGTTGTCTGGATTAAGCACATTCTTCAGATTTTCCTTTGACACCAGTTTCCAGACCTAGAAGGTCCTGCTTCTGATTTTCTTGTTATAACTCTACTTGGGTTGGTTTTGATACACTTGTAGATGGTTCAAGGCATTCAAACACCACTCGTCTAGTAGCTCTAGCTCATTTAGTCAGGAGATCTAGTACTCTTTATCCATGATGTGGTTTTTCAGTGAGATTCTTAGTGATGGGATCTTGATCTCGATGGGTAGTATGGCTTCTGATCCGTAGACTAGAGAAAATGAGGTGGCTCTTGTGGGTGTGCAAATGCTAGTTTGGTAGGCCCAAAGGGCCGGATTTACCTATAGATGCTAGTCACAACCTAGGTTATTGACTATTTTCTTAAGGATTTTTAGAATGGTTTTACTGGTGGCTTCTGCTTGACCATTACCTTGGGGATAGTATGGCATGGAAAAGAGATGTTGGATTTTGAATTTCTCACATAGGTCATAGACATCCTAATTCTTGAATGGTGTACCATTATCTAAAATGATGGCTTGTGGGACACCATAGTGGCATATGAGGTAGTTCAGGATGAAATTTGATATCTGCTTTCCAATTATATATGTCATTGGTATGGATTCCACCCATTTGGTAAAGTACTTAGTGGCCGTGATTATAAATTTGTGGCCACTGGATGAGGTTGGGGAGATTTTTCTGATGAGATCGAGCCCCCACTATGAGAAGGGCCATGGTGTGACAATAGGATGAAGCTCTTGAGTTGGAGCATGGATGAGGTCTCCATGTTGACATTGTAAGCACTTTCTGACAAAGTCATGGGCTTCCTTTTCCATAGTGGACCAATAGTACCCCATTCTTAGCAATTTCTTGGCCAAGGTCATACCACTCGAATGGGAACCAAAAATTCCATTATGCACCTCAGTTAGAGCGGTCAAGGCCTCCTCAGGGTTTAAACATCTTAACAAGGTTCCTTCTATGCTCCTACGATACAGGGTATCTCCTAGGATCACAAAATGAGATGTTTTCTTGATGAAGGTTCTTTTTAGGCCTGAAGGAAAATCAGCAGGAAGGAATCCTATCCTTAGGTAGGTGTAGATGTCATGGTACCAAGGATCACCAGGACAAATGATTTCACATACAAATTCTGACTCTAGTACCTTAAATGCGGGTACAAGAAGCTACTCTACCAAGAATTCATGCTTTGGGACGTTGTGAGGGATATCCATGAGGGATCCAATCCTTGCCATGGCATCCACTGCTTTGTTGTTTGCTCTTGGAATCTGCTCAAATGTGATATCTATGAATGAATCCTTGAGGCTCTCTAGTTTTTTTAAGGAGTTAACTTATCATCCTTGGTTTTATACTCGTCATTCACTTGATTTATTATAAGTTGTAAGTCCCCATATACCATGAGAGCCATTATGTGCAATTGTACTGCTATTCTGAGACCTATGGTCAAAGCCTCGTATTCTGCTATGTTATTGGTGTAGGGAAATGCTAATTTGTAGGACCTAGGTATGCAATCCCCCTATGGGGTAATGAAGAAGATCCCGACTCCTAATCCATGTTGTGTGTGGGAGCCATCAAAGTAGAGCTTCCAATGGTTAGCTATGTTGAGGTTGAAAATGGACTCATCGGGAAACTCTGATATGAGTGGATTCTCTGAGTAGATGGGTGCTTTTGCAAGCTGGTTTGCAATTACCTGGCCTTTGATTGATTTTCATTCTACATACTCAATATCATATTCAAATAATATCATAACCCATTTAGCCATTCTACTTGTGAGCATTGCTTTTGACAATAAGTACTTGAGAGGATCAATTTTGGCGATGAGCTTGATCTTGTGTGGCAACATGTAGTGTCTAAAGTTTTGTGAGGAAAATACTACCGCTAGACAAGCTTTCTCAATAAATGAGTAATTCAACTCATTCCCCACCATTGTATGGCTGATGAAGTATATGGCCCTCTCCATTCCATTTTCATCATGTTGTGCTAGGAGAGCATCGAGGGTTATTGCTGTCACTGATATGTAGAGAATTAGGGGCTTTCCTAGAATCGGTGGCATGAGGACCGAGGGTGTGAGCAGATATTCTTTGATTTTTTTGAAGGCTTGGTCACATTTCTCATCCCATTTATACGCTACTCCCTTGTGAAGTACGTGAAAATATGGGACTTTTTTGTTTTCAAGTTGTGCTATGAATCTATGGATGGACTGAAGCCTGCCTTGGAGACCTCTCAATTGTTTCAATGTTCTAGGTACCTCCATCTCAAGGATTGATTTTACCTTTGTAGGGTCTATTTCAATGCCCCTCATTGACACTATGTATCTTAGTAGTTTTCCTGACTATACACTAAAGACACACTTCTTTGGATTTAAGTGGACCTTGTATTCCTCTAGCCTGTCGAAGATAGCACTCAACGCTGCTATGTGATCTCTCCTCTTTCTATAATTTTCTAATATATATCAACATAATATTTCATAGTTTTGTGGATCATGTCATGAAAGATTAAGGTCATGGCTCTCTGGTAGGTGGCTCCAACGTTCTTCAAGCTGAATGGCATCATATTCTAGCAGTAGGTCCCCCATGGACAAGTGAAAGTTGTTTTGTTTTGGTCTTCTTTGGTGATCATTATTTAGTTGTATCCAGAGAAACCATCCATTAGGGAGAGAATCTCATGCCAAATAGTCATGTCTATAATCATGTCAATGTTTGGCAATGGGAAATCATCTTTCAGACATGCTTTGTTGAGGTCTTTGAAATCCATGCAGATTTAGATGCCCCTAGTGGGCTTTAAGATAGGCACTAAGTTAGATACCCATTCTAGGTAGGAGATTGGCCATATAAACCCTACATACAATAGCTTCTTTAATTCCATTTTGACTAGTAAAGCAATCTGGGGATGCATGTTTCTCAACTTTTGTTTTACCTGCTTAGCTTCGAAGTAGACTGCTAGATGGTGGACCACTATTTTTGGATCAAGTCCAGGCATATCGACATATGTCCATGCAAAGTTAACTTTTCTTTCCCATAGGAAGGTGGCTAAGAGCTCATGTTCTTCTGATAGTAATGAATCTACATAAAAGGTAATGTGTGGAGTCTCCTCTGTCCCCAAGTTAACTGGGTTGCATTTCTTAGCCAACACTGCTGATTTCTCTTGATGTAAAGTAGTGAGAGGAAGATTGAATCCCCCATCCTCGAGCACCTCATAGAGGTTTTCATCATTGGATGCATCCTTTATTTTTACTATTTTTGGGTTAGAGAATGACACAATGTGGTTTTCACTCAAGGACCTAGAGATTATTCTCAGTCTTTCAATTTTGCAACTGAGGGATTCAATCATCTCCCCGTAATATGCACGTGTGTCCAGTTCTATGATAAACCCTTCTATATGATCACTGCACATAATGTTATCCCTTAGTCCCATGAACTTTGAGAGTGCTTCATCATTTTTGAATGTGTCAAGAATTGGTGGTCCTTGTTGGTCATAATTGATGAGCTGGGGGCATACTAGTCTTCTTATCTCATTAACTTGGTTTTCAGACTCAAAGGCTAAAGTGCTAATCATGAAGATGTTAGAGTCTTCAAACAATGCAGGTATACCTCTCTCGAGTTCATCATATTTGCTACTACATATGTCAGTGATATCAAAAGTGAAGTTGTCTAAAGGTAGACCTGTGGATATGGGTAACCGTTGGGCTCAAATTGATTACCTAGGGGATAGCACTCATACCTGAGGAGGTGCCCTATTCCTTCTAACCAGGGAGGCTTGGCCATGTATGACTACCCTAGGAGGAATACAACCAAGGCCAAGATTTCTCATTCGTTTCTCAATAATAATGGGTTCCAGAAGACCATTATCATTTTTCCCAATCTTCTTGTTTCTATCATAGCCCATGGCGAGCATCATTTGCAACCTTTTGCTACTATCATCCATAGGAAGATTGGTTGTAGGTCGATTGTCTTGATACAAAATTCTAGATGGATCTTCTTCTACTACTTCCTAGCCCATGTCTTCCCAACTCCTGAAGTTGGAGGAGCCTGTTGTGAATATTTGGGACATTGTATTAGTGGATGGTGGTCAGCCATGTGATTTGGGAGACTATGGTAACTCTCCTACCACGAAGGCATTTTTTGGAATGGTGTAGTCCCCACACCCATTATATTGGATTATGAATTTGATGTCAGATATGGTGGGAATGTCAGGTGATTTTTTACAGAAATGGAGGTGAGAGTGCCTAGGTCAACATATGGTGTTAAGGGGCCTTCATTGTTTTTAGGTACTTGGGGGATCTTGTAATATTTTGCTTCTAGATTTTTTCAATAGTACAAGGGTTTTGGATCCCCATGAACAGTGAATTTTTGGACTTGATATGAGAATTTTACGCATTGGTGGAAGGTGGAAGCGACAACTTGCATCCCATGAATCCATGGGTGCCCCAAGAGGATGTTGTAAGGTAATTCTAGATTGAGGACCTGGCGGGTTGTTTCCATAAGGGCTGGCCCTACTTGAATAGGAATTTTTATGGTGCCTTGAGACACCCTTTCTTGATCGTCATAGGCCTTGATAGTTATGCCTTTTCCCTTTTCAACAACATCCTTAGAGATGCCCAAAATTTTTATTAATTTAAGGGTGCATATGTTCAACCCTGCACCTCCATCCACCAAGACTCTTTTTATTTTGTTTTTATCGACGTATGCTTCCATATGAAGCACATGGTTGTGAGATGGTTGTGTCAAAAGACCTTGCTCTGAAAAATTTAGGAGGTGAGGTGTGGTAAGGTGTGATACCATAGGTTGAAAATGGTCTATATCAAGATCCGTAGGGACTAAGGATGAGGCCAGGGCTTCCTCTAGGATCTTTTCTATGGGATGGAAAAAAAAATTTATAGCTCCATGATGGAGATTTGTGCTGGGATTCTTTTCAATTGGTTGAGGACATTGTAGCCATTGGGAACAGACCTTGGATTGGATGTGGATGCCCTATTTGGCTGGGATGATCCTACGATGGTGACCTTTCCACCTCTTATGGTGACTCCACAATTAGCTTGAGCTCCTTTGATGGTGATAACATTGCAATACTCATCTAGGGATGCGGCGACATGTTCGTACACATGGTTCACATTCTTGAATGGTTCCTTTCCCTTGTCATTGTTATTGTTCCCCTTGTTGTTGTTGTTATGGTTTGGCAAAAAATTCATGTAGATCTTGAGATTTTGATTTTCGGATGGTTTCTCAACATCTATGATCTTATCATCTATGAGGTCTTGGATTAAATTCTTGAGCCTCATGCAATTGGCGGTCGTGTGTCCCTTGATCTTGTGGAAATCACAGAAGTGATTTTCATTGTACCATGGTGATTTGACCAAGGGCTCTTGATAGTTCTCGTATGTAGGAACCGTGATGAGTTTTTCATCCACCAATCTCTTCATGATGGATTCAGCTGATTCCCCAAGGGCTATGTACTTCCTCTTGGGGGAGTTCATGTTCTACTGAGGTGGTCCCCTTTGATTGTTTACATTGTTGATAGTTTGATTGTTTGGTTGTTAGACCACAATGTTGACTTTTTGATTATTCTGGTTATTGTTTTGGGGTTGTTGTTGTTGGGGTGGTGGTTGTGTGTTTTTCTGAGGTGTGCTAATGACAACTTTGGTGTTGATAACACCATCATTGGTTACATTTTGGTTCTTTTCCCATGTGTGAGGTTTATCATTGTAGCTTGTGGATGGGTGGCTTTCTTGATATGATGGAGCTCCTCCCTGTGAGATAAGGGCTTGTTCGATGTTGAGTGCCTTAGGGATTAGTTGATCATAGGTCATGATACATTGCATTTTAAGATGAAAGGACAAGATTCTGTCAAAGTTTGCAATGATTGTGCAGACTTGTTGTTCTTTGGGCATGTCCAACTTTCTCTTATTGGCCTTAGATCACTACTTTTGTAGGAATGAAGCAAATGACTCCCCCTTGGATTGTTTCATGGCTGATAGTTCTTTGAGGCTTACATCCATGGGAGTGTTGAAATCATAGTTTTGGATGAATGCATCTATGATTTCTTGAATTTATTGATCCCTGAGAGACGAGATAACTAGTCAATGGTAGGGCCTGCCAAGTTTTGAGGGAACAATTGCATGAGGTATGTTTCATTGTAGGCAATTTCCATGCAATGCACTTGAAATTCCCTGATGTGGTCTTTAGGGTTACCCATCTCGCTATATTTAATGAATTTAGGGATCTCAAATCCCTTGGGGAATGACTTCATGATGATGCTCCTATTGAATGTTTAGGGGCATAGATTCTTTTGTGGCTTGGTTGTTTTCCCTGGTTGGAGGTCCAACTCCTATTGTGAAAGGAGCTTGATTTGTGTTGTCACATTGTCTTGTGGATTAGGGGGTGGGATGAAAGTGTTATGAGGTGGGTTGGTTGTTGGAGGGATGGGTGGATTGGTGGATGGTATTTGTGTGTTTTGTTGTGCCAAATATGCTTGCAACTATTGTTGTACCAACAATGCTTGTTGTTGGTCTTTCTGATGTTGTGCTAGTAAGGTCTGTTGCTAGGCTTGTTGTTGCTGAGTTGCTAATGCTTGTTGTTGGGCTGCCAATGCTTTTTGTTGGGCTTGCAATTGGGATGCTTCATGTTGTTCTTGGTATTGCTTCAACACTTGTTGATATGCCTATTGTTGGGTAAGGTACTGCACTTGTGCTTGTGCTTGTTGGGCAGCTTGGGCGGCTTGTTAAGCTTGTTGTTACTGTTGCACTCATTGAGCAGCTTGTGCTACTTGTGTGGCTTGAGCAACCTACACAACTTGTCGTTGTTGCAACAACGCTTGAGCTTGCGTTTCTTGTTGTGCTTGTTGTTGTTGCAACAATGCTTGGGCTTGCACTTGTTGTGAAGCTTGAGAGGTTTGATTAGCCTGAGTGGCTTGTTGAGCAGCTTGGTACTATTGAAGTGCCTTTTGGTAAGCTTGGTGAGCTTGTAGTGTGATGCTATATTGACTTGCCGTGTTTGGTTTTGGTGGTAGTGGTGGTGGATTTGGAATGGTACTGGTTACAGTGACAAGTGGTTGAGATATGTTTGAAGTGATTGTGGTAGTGGGTGTTTGAGATGGGTTTGGTGTGATGGTGGTGGTGGGTATGATTGAGGTGATAGGCCCTTGAGAGACTGCATTTTGATTTGTTAGGATCGACGTTGTTGCTTGATTGGATACCATATGTTGTTGGGATGTCAATGGTATGTTCAAAGGATTTGATGTGATGACTTGATGGGTGGAGACCTGGATTGATGGATTGATGTTAGGTAAAGGGGGAAGCTTTAAACCAAGGAATGATGTTGATGTGGTTAATGGTGGCAGAATTGGGGGTGTTAATGATGGGAATGGTGGAAAGTTCTCTAGAGAAAATGAGGATGCCACTCTAAGAAGTCCACCTTGTTCAAAGAGACCTACTTGTACCAACAGTAAAGACACTTGAGCATCTAGAGCATGTGTTGGTGTGGCACAAAAGGATGTGTCGTTAGTGTTATGGAATGTAAGTGGGTCATATTGGTGAAGTGGATTTTGGGGGATGGTATTGGATGTACCTATGATGGTATTGGCTTCCAAAATCTGAGTATTGACAAGGGGATGTTTTTGAAGGGCATTGAATAGAGTACTCCCCCTGTTAACAATGGGTTGTGTGGTGGTGATGGATGTTGTGGACTACGAAATGGGGTGGGTAATTATCTAAGTAAGTTGGGTAGTTGGTACAAATGACATGAATGGTTTCTCCACAATAGCGCTTATATCAATATCAAAAGGCAGTTTAGCTCCTTTTATCAATTTGACATATATTGTGAAGGATTTAATCTCAACATTGATTTGATGAGTTTATGATTCTTGAGATTTTGGAGCATTTTTGTGATTTCGTCTTGGGTCATTCCCAAATCAGTGATATCTTCCATTGGAACTTCCTCTTGTGAATCTTGTGTGAAGAGAGAAAGGTCAAGTAGTGGGTTGCTCAGTCCAACTTGATAGTTCTCGGGCGCGTTTTAAATTCTAGGATGTTTGAATTCTTTGAAAACCTTGAGGAGATGCTAGACTCCTTTGGAATTTTTGGCTTCTTGGATTCTTGGAATTTGATTGGTTTGATTTTTGATGTTGGATTGACCTTGATTTTGGTTTGGATTCTTAGATTGATTTGGATAATGAACAAATGGAACCCAAGATGTTGGATGTGATCTATGGAGTAGATTTTCTCATAAAATGATAATTTGATCAAATGTAGGGAGAAGGATGCACTAACCCACACTTAACCAAACAAGATGATAATCCAACTAAGTATATGAAGAAGGATGCATCTACACATACCTAGTCGAATAATGATGTTTTGATTTCAAGGATTTGATTCATGGATGTGCCGAAAAATCCTAGCATGAAGAATGATTTCAAGATCTTTAAGAATTGTTGGTGAGATGATTTTGGTTGATGTTTGAAAGATGGATGATTTTTTGACCTTGATCCTATATGTACCTAGAAGGAATTTTGTTTTACAAGACCACGGTAGTGAAAAACACACTTTTCTCTAGACAAGATGTTCAAACTCCCGAAAGAGATTTGGGTTTTGTTGATAATAAAATTCATACAAATTGGGATTGTTTCTTGATGAACGTTTGTAAAAGTTGAAAAGAAACCTTTGTCTGAATTTGTATAGCGTTGAGAGACGCTTTTGGTGATATTTTGGACTAAGGACCTTTGATTTTGGTTTTTGGATCTTGATCTTCTAGGAATTCATTTGAAAAGACACATGTGTGAGGTCCAATTTGTTATCTTTGCTTAGTGACTTTGTTTTAGCACAAACACACTCTTGGTTAGATTTTGAATCTAGATGTCTAATGTCTCAACTTTCCCCTTATCCCACAAAGTGTGGAAACCAAGGAAATTCAAGGAAAGAGTTACCTATTGTTGACCTTAGGGAAGTAAATTGAGATAAAATTTGAATGCCTAAAAGCCTCTAAGGATTGGAATCCCAAGGGCAAGCAATAGCATGTGAATTCGTTCAAAGATATTTGCCTCTCCTAAGTGTTTGAAATTTGGTGTTCATGTTAAATATTTATTTTTACAATTTTTTCGCTCAAGCAAAGTGTTTTGATTCTAGAACATGCACAATGCTATGGATATGAAAGACTGTATTTGTTAAATTCTCACTTGGATGAATCCAACTACACCTACTCTTAGCGAATGATTAGATACTTGTCTACACAGGCTCCCCCTTATAGTGCAATCGCTTCTCGGGTCATCCAAGCATCAAAACCCATGAATCTCCCATGACATGCTTTTTATTTCTACTAAGAGTCATAAAAATGTGGGACAACTTCAAAACGACCGTTCTTGCACCAACAAATAGATCAAGGATTTTGGCCTTTTCTAAACAAGGGTTTTAATGCAGGAATTCCGTTCATGGGGGACCATCCATCTGGTGAGAGACCATTGCTTCCCTTCTCATCAAAATAATCCTCATGATACTTTCCTTTCAACAAATACCCACACTTATATACTAGCTAGAAGTCGCTTGGCTTTAGTGTGTTACCAATTGGGTCATTCCCTTGGGTGATTACTTTTTCCCACAAGGCAGGCCCTCTAAGATAAAACAAAAGTGAGCGAATACATCCATAGTTTGATCAACCCTTGTTTAGAAACAAGGAGAGAGCACACATGATATATACCACTCACACTCGCAATATTTTTTTAAATTTTAGTTCCAAAATGAAGTGTGAAGGAAATTACTTACACAACTTAATATCACCAAAAAGGCTTTTGATTCTCAAGATTGTCGTGAGGTGCGAGAGAAGTGCATACATTTTTTTGATGATATTACTTTGGGTAGGTGATTACAAAACATGGAAGCACTTGTTCATTTTAATCCTTTCAAAGCAATAGTGACTTATTTTTAGTGCACCAAAGGAAAATGAGAGTTGCTTGTTCAATTGTTAACCTTTAAAAAAATATAGTAAATTTGTCTAAGGTTCTTTTTAATCCCTTTGTAGCAAAATTGAAAGTTTTTTGTAGTGTTCTTTTTAGAACCCAAAATAAATTTAGTATGTCCTAAATACATGAAAAAGGTAACAAGTCCTTAGAAGAGATTGGAAGTTCTCTAAAAGTGTTGAAAAAACATTAAAGTGTTCAAAACACTTGATGAAATGAGAGAGTGACTTCATGATGAACCTTCAACTTTGTTTCCTTCTTCACCTTGAATTGACCAACCTATAAAAACTTATTAGAGCTACAAAATAGAGGTTAGGAAAACCAATTAATAGCCCAAAGTAACCAAAACAAAATAGCACATGTTGAAATTAAATTAATTTGAGCTTTTTACTTCACTGCAGCGATGCAGTCTGCAAAGGTAACATAGTTTGAGAGGGTTCAACTATGCTATATGGCATCATTGGGACTGACAACAGTGCTCTGCAGCAGAACAAAGAGTGTAAAAGTGACATATTTTTACATAGTGACACAGTTTGGAATTAGAAAAAGTTAGCGACCGATTATTTTCCCAGTGACAATTAGAAATTTGAATTTCTGGGCGGGAAAAGATAGAGCGGTGCGGTTTGAAATTTGGAGCAACGTTGTATGGCGTTGCTGGACTGGTAGAGACTTTGTATGGCACCGTTGGATTGTGAGTGACACAGTTTCCTATAGACACCAAAAAATAGGAAAAAACACATAATTTTGTGAAAAAATATGATTGAATCTTCAAGTTAGCCCTCCTTCTAGTGCCAAAATGTGAACCTCAATCCTAGACCTGCACAAACACAACAACCAAACACAATATTAGATTCAAATGCAAGTCAAGATTAAGATTCCCCATGAAATCCATTAGCAATGCTTAAAATAGGAAGAAAATGAATAACAAAACAAGAAAGAGATCAAATCCTAATAGAGATCAAATCCTAATTAAGCAATGCCAAATTCCAATCCCATGGGGGAATTGGTGCCAATTTGATGTGGAAATTGGCCCTTTCCCAACTCCTATGCAAGCTTTGATGATTTGATGAAGATGTGATCCACTTGATGATTGCTTCAAATGAGCTCCATGGAGAAAACTTGCAACAACCTAGCTATGACTTGATGGAATTGATGAAAATGATAATGTTTGAAGATGAAATTGAGTATAATAAGTTTGTTCAAATTGTGGATGATGAAAACAATGAAGGACCTCTCCATTTATAGAAGAAATTGATGAGAGAAGAGGCAAAAGGGATGAATTTGGGATAAAAACCCAACCAATAGGAAGAAGCCACTTGTCATCATGTGAGTGGACAAAGGTGGAGCACATTTTTGGTCATTGTGCAATTAAATGCAATTAGGTGGAATTTGAAAATAGTGAAATGACATGTTGGAGGGAGAAAAGAATGACTTCAATTCCACTTGGCTCAATGCACAAGGACACATAAGGTGAGTTAAATGCTTTGTTGGAAGGACAAATCCCATTTGGAGGGATTTTCAAATTTGAAGGAATATTCCCTCAAAGGTGCCATGTTGAGATAAAATAGGGATTTAATAAATCAATTAAATTGATTTATTTGTGCAAGTGGGAAAAGCTAGAGGATGTGACATGGATTAAGATTAGATTTAATCAGGATTTGATTAAATGAGAGGAGATTAAGTGATTTGACTATTGACTTAGATTTAGGATAATAAATCAAAATGAGGGGGAAATGATTTAGATTTAATTAAATAAATGTCTTGATTTATTTAATTAAAGAAGGAGATGATGTTAGATTAAATTAGATAAATGTTTGATTTATTTAATTTAATTGAGGAATTTTAGAGATTTTATTAAATAAGGTGATTTATTTAATTAAAACATAGATAAAGGGATTAATCAAATAAAGTGGTTTATTTAATTAATGAGAAATGATGACTTAACTAGATAAAATTGATTTATTTTTAATTAAGAGGTGAAAATTGATGAATTTAATCAAATAAGGGTTATATGATTAAATGGTTAGAAAAGAGTATGATTCAAGACGAAGCGGTGTTAGTTAAATCAGGATCATATGTGTAATGTCAATTAGTACATTTTACGTGTCTATAGCTATATCATTAGACTACTTGGAGGTGACTTTGAGAGAAGGGTCTCCCACAACACCAATGCCTTCATCTGTCGGTTCAACTTCTTATTCATTTAGTTCCTCAATTTTACCTACATTAGAACCGAAGGCTTTTTAGATAGGACATACAAGTTACCCTAGTATCCAAATGACTAGATGGTGCTGCTAGAAGTATCAAGGAAATTGCAATGCACTCACACACTCTTGAGTGGCAAACATAGGGCACAAATTCCTTATCCCCTCTCCTTCATCCAAGGCATGTACACACTTCTCGCATCCCAATGTGTGGATTATTCAAAGAAGGAACTTACAAAATACAACTTGGAACTCCACATTGCCAAGCCAAGAATGGATCCTTATGGCAAGTTGAAGAAGGAAGTCGGAGTTGAATTCTCTCACGTTCACAATATTGAGACTTCTGGGAAAATTGCAAGGATGACAAAGAGGTGCAGATGAGGCACTATATGCACATGACGACATACTTTGTCAGAATAGTCAAGCTATTCCCAGTGCCAAATCAGGTAATTGAAGAAGAAGACACAATAATTGATTCGCGGTATGATGCCATTGCCAACCTACTGCTTCTCGCAATCGATTGGAACGAGGAAGAGGTCAGTGACCTCAATATTTTGATGAAGCCTATGGAAAAAAAGACAAGGTTGTGGATTGAAGGAAAAATTGCCCAATTGAAGCAACAAGGAGTCACTTTAATGTATAGTGAGCTTGCAGAGGAAACCAAGAGCATGACCGAAGGCACAACTAAGGCTGCTACTACTTCTGGGGAAACTTCATCCTCCCCACCAAACACTCAGTCCAAAAAGAGAAAAGAGGTGGCTGAATGAAAACCTAAGCATAAATTTTATTCAAGGAAAGCCTCAGAGGGTGACCCCTCCAAGAAACAAAAGAAATTGAGTGGATTTGAAGAATTGCCACCTATTCAAGAGGACCCATTCCATGGAGAGGAAAAAGAAATGGAGGCTGAGCAACCAAAATCCCCACCTACTGCCTCTACTATTGCTACCACCACCATCATCACTCCTCCACTTGTTTCTCAAATGATGGTTGCCTCTTCTTCACCCGCAGTGGACATATCAGTCCAACTTGCTTCTACCCCACCCACTACACAAATAATGGTTATAGATTCTTCTTCAGAAACAACCTCTCTACCTTCTTCCTTTTCTATATCTCCATCCACAAGCCTCCCATTGGAAACAACAACATCCACAATGCCAACCATTTCACTCCTAGAGGCACTTGCTAGACATATGAAGAGCATTCCTACGGAGCTTTCTGGCATACTCCTGGATCCAAATGTGTAAGTTGCCTTGGCAGAAGCCATTTCTAGATTACTAATGCCTCCCCTTCTTGAGCCTCCTAAGATGGAAGCCATAATGCTAATATTTGAAAAATTGGAAAGGAAGACACAAGGGGTAGCCAAGGACTTGGAAGAAGAGGAAAATGACTATCATGAACATCTTGAGCATCAACCCTTGATAATTGATAAAGTAGTCCAAGAAGGAGAAGACACAGTGTCATCTGAGGAGGGTGAAGAATATGTTGGTACCAAGTATATTGTGGATAATTTTGACCCAAACCTCAAGGAAGAATTGGACCAACAACTCAAAAACATCGGGGAAGAAGTTGAGAGACAACGATCTGATGAAGAGAAAGATACAAATGAGAAACTAGAGGGAGAAACTGAACCTCCTAAAGGGTAAGAAGATAAAATCCCTGAGCATGATGAAGAGATACCTCCTTCAGGAGAACAAGAAGAAAAGGATAATGAAGACAAGGAAGAAGATAAGCTTGAAAAAGAGGCTGAAACTGAGAAAAGTCCCAAAGCAGAGCATCACGAGGAGCATGAGCATGAATGAGAAGAAGGGGAAAAGACCTTTGAAGGAGAAGATAGCCCCATGAGGCACACGACCACCAAGTCCCCAATCAAAGATACAGTGTTCATCCAGGACTCTAATGAAGAAGAAGAAGAAATGAAGATGCGGCAAGAAGCTCTGGGAGATAAGGAGATTGAAGTCAAAGAAGAAGAAGGTGATTGTGAATCACCAAAAGGAGAGTTTCAGATGCCTGAATGGATGGAGAGGCAATTAGATAAGAAAGCTCCAACTCCCAGGGATCCAAAATCAAGACTTGAGGCTATTCTAGTCCTAGCATAGATCAACACAAGGAAAGAAAAGAAACCAAAGATCAGATCCTAGCTAACCATGGATGCCTTCAGATCCCAAATAGTGCAAGTAGCCACACCAGTGGTGGGAGAAGAAGGGATAAGCTATAAAATCTCCACCACAAACTTCAGGACAGTGACCAGAGAGCAAGAAATTGACCACCTCCAAGGATTCATCACCACCATCGTGCATCAAATGCAAAAAGACAAGTCTTTGAGGGAGGAGTTGAAAGCACATATAGAGGATCTCATGGCTTACATTTGACAGTGGTCATCAACTGAAGAGCTTCCCACAACATCCTCTACACTACCACAAATGCTATCCAAAGACCACATTGATAAGCTGGAAAAAAGGAAGAATTAGACAAAGACTACAGAGGATTGGTTAAGGAAGGTCATCTAAACTGGGAACATGGGTATCAACCATGCTGTTAGGACAAACAACAAGTTCTTAGAAGTGAAAAAATATCTTGAGGGCACACGAAAGTTCTGTACTGACTTCCCCGAGCTGTACAAGATCACATATCCAAAGATTGGGGCAATCCTCAAGATGCCTAAGAGAATGTGGGAAAAGGAGCTTTCCTTGGCCAAAGATGATCACTAGCTCTTAGAAGCATGAAAGATGGGCCTCAACCATATAAAAGAAGTGTTAGAACAGGTGCTCCATGAAGTGGAACTTGATATTGACTAGGCTAAGGAAATTAGGGTAGCTTGTGAAAAGTATTTGAAATTGATGATAGACTATGATGTGCCTACTGTTGAAATTGATCCAGAGAAGATAAAGCTCTTACTTACATAAGAAGATGGAATATACAACTACAGGCAAGCTCACAACATACTTCATGAGTTTTGCTACCCGAGCCTTCACCCAATCTGAACAAGTCAGGGATAATATGCCCAAATGTGACAATGATTAGGACATGCTCACCAACAGATCTAGAAGATAGAACTTCCAGGTAATTCAATTTGATATAATGGAGTGGAACAAGCTCCAGAAATTGATCAACAGGTTCATAGAGTATGCTAGTTTAAAGAAATAGGAGGGAAACCCAATCATTGATGAAGAATTCCTCACCAAGTAGCTGCAACAACAAGAGATCAGCTAAAGGACAAAATTTCTACACTATTGCCTACTAGAGGACAAAATAGGGATAAAGACAAAATTATGTAATTTTATATTGTAAAATATTTGGGGGTAGGTGAAACCCTAATTTGTAGTGAATCTTGGCCACACAATGCAAATCAATCTTGTCTATTCATTTTTCTTTTTGGACACTATAAATAGGGGGTCTCCTCTCATTTTCAAGAGAGAGTTGAGTTGTTGTAAAGACATGCTGCTAGAATTTTAATAGAAGTTCATTGCTTTGGTGGATTCTTGAGTTCCAAATTTATGTTGCATGAATCTTCTTCTCTTAGTTAATGAATTTGAGTAGATTAACTTTTTTGTTCTATATGTTTTCATTTAGCTTTAGTAGTTAGTTAATGTTGTTAATTGGTTTTGAAGAATTTTGTTGTGTTGATGCCCTTCCTTGTTCATGCTTTTTTCTATTTATTGCTGATAAACTACAATGTAAAGCTAGTTTGAACATTACATGAATGTTGCACTTAAGTTCTATCTATTATTCATGATTTATGGTGAATGAAAGGTTGAAAATATGTAGACCTTAGAAGATTGCATAGGTTTCATGAGACTGTACTTCGGTTTGGTTAAGTGGAACTTTGTTTTGGGAAGGCTATCCACTGTAGGGTCCTCCATGATCACTGTTCATTCATAGTTTCAGGTCTAGGAACTCACTCTTTTCCCTTCCCTTTTTACTTTTCTTTTAATAGTGACTTAGACAAGGTTCATTGCACATTGTAAAGCCAAATCTAAAGCTAAAATAGGAGTTCTAGATTGCTATCTTGAATCTATAGCAATTAAGCAACAACTTTCCCATCTTAGGAACTCCTTTCAAAGAACCAATTCCCTTCTAACTTAAACTACATAAGTCTACCCTGTGATTACCAACAAAATCACATAAGAACAACTGAGATATTCCAAGCAAGTCATGACCTGACACCCAAGAGACCTTTGGGTGATTTTTAACGACTTGTTGTTGGAGATTACCTTTCAAGAGAGGTAGTGCACTTAAGCATTGCTTGTGTTGAGAAAGTGCATAAAACACACATCACCACCTATGAAGTTGGGAGAGTATTACTGTGTTCATAATTTGGCTGCAAAGTAGTATGTGATGAGTTGAGTTATTTGTTTTTGGGATTGTACACAACCCAGAAGCACTTTGACCCAAAGCACAAAATGAATAACTTAAACTCCACCATTTTTTAGAATCGCTATGGTTTGCTAGAAGAATTTTGGGTAGACTTGCAAGATGAATATGATGTTTGGAAAAGGAGCTATGAAAGGTTCACTATTCCATAGATAGTTGAATATGGGGTGATCTTGAAATATTGTCAGATGATGGTGTAGTCTTGGACCCCAGTTATGAAGCGCAAAAGGTAGGCACAAAGAGTTTGAACCTAGTAAATTGGGATGAAGAAGAAATTATTGATATCAAACAAGTTTTTGGGATAGTAATAGACAAGAGCATCCAATGGGTTGAGATGAGAATGAAGGAGCCAGAAGCTCAATCTTCTAAGAAGAGAAAATTAGGGGTCACCCAAGGCTATAGGAGAACCAAGAGGAGGATGAATCCCAAAGAACAACTAGAATATTATCCTCCTAGCCTTGGAAAGGATGTTGATCTAGAAGTGACTATTTAGGAGTCCCATGAATCACAAAATGTAGAGGTACAATAGTTGGAGAAGGGACCTCATCTCAACCTTCTCTAATAGAAAAATATACTAAGGAGTTACCTATAGGGTTGAGCCTCCATGAGAAAGTTGAGACTTTGAGGAGGAAAGAAGAAGAAATTGAGATACATGATGTGGACACTGATTTAGAGGACACACACTTAGATAATGAGCCTCCTAAAACTATATCTGCTACAGATACTCAAGATGTTGAGGTAGAGCATGTTCTGACTCCAGAGGAACAATGGAATCTCTTTGAGGATGCAAAGAAGGAGGCTGAAGCCAAGGATAAAGCTAATATGCTTGAAAAACAATAAGAGTTAGAAAATAGAACCAAAACTAAAGAGCTAGGAAGGCAACACAATGAAAAGGAGGATCTTCTCCAATAGAAAAAGGAAACCGAGTTAAAGAATAAAGAAGAGAGGGAGAAGTTGAATCTATTGCAGAAGATTCATGAGCTGGAAGAGGAGAAAGCCCAATAGAGAAGAGGAAAAGAGGACCTTGAGGCCAAATTCAAACTTGCAGAAGAAGCCCAAAGGAAGAAAGAAGAAGAAGATCTCTTACAAAAGAGAAAAGACGTAGAGGAGCAGGCCAAGCATGATCAAGAAGTAGCTAAAATGTGGGAAAAGGTCAAAGAATTTGAAAAATAAAGAGATGAAATGTTGGAAGAAAAGAGGTTGGAAGAGGAATATAAAGCAAAAAGAGAGCAAGAAGAAAATGAGAGGAAAGCTGAAGCTGATAGGCTGGCTAAGGAGATGGCTGAAAAGGAGCCACAATAGGATGTTGGTGCTCAACCAAAGGTAACACTTTTGTAACCCTCCTCTACTACACCTTATTCCTCTCAACAAATGATTACTCCTCCTGCTGCCCCAATGTAGCTAAACCTCAATTTGGAGAAGAAACACCTAGCCCAACCTCAACCCCAAAATTGTGATGATATGATGAAGGATATTGAGAAAGAGAGGCCCAAGAAAAAGGATCGACTCCTTCATTCTACCAAATTGAAAAATGCTGGAGAAATTGTGGCTGAATGTGCCATTCCCCTAGTTGACAAAGATAAGGAAGAAATGCAGTTAAGTGACTATTAATTAGGCACTGCGAACTTGGGAAGACCTACAAGGAATCAACAAATGGATCTAATTGACATTGTAGCATCTTCTACTAAATCAAGAATGATAAAAGATAAGCCAAGGAAAGATGAGCTCAAAGCTTAGGTGGATCAATTGCATAAGTTCTTGAAGGATTTGTCTTCCCCTATTTCTTTACAATTTGGTGCCCCTGAAACACCAATTTTTCTAAGTAAGAAAGAGGTCGATGACCTCATAGAAATGAGAAGTAAAGTGGGGATGTTAGATAGATGGACTGATCGTTTGAAACAAGAGGTAGAAGAACTACTTGTTGAGAGCCACAAGGCTCATATAGATGCATCAAGATTAGTCAATGACATAAATGCACATGCCGAGACCCTCGAGAAACAAGAAAAAGAATACAAAGAACATGTGAGAAGGTTGAAGGAAATCAATAAGCTACCTCAACAAACACTTTTGGAGTAGTCCATCCTTGAATAAGGTAATGCGAATTTCATTGAAAAGACTATTAGCATTATCAGATTTCGGTCTTCATTCAATTTTTGCACATAGGAATGAAGTGCAATAAGCTGGGAGGGATTTAGCAGATCAAATTGAGGAATTAGAGGCAATTATAGCCATGATTGTGAATAAAGATATCCCTATAAAAGATGGTCTCCCTCTTGATGAGCTTAAGGATAAATGGAATAATAGATTCAAGGAGGCAATACATAAGGGGGATGATGGTGATGATTTTCTAATTGATAGGTTCACATATATTAAGGAGGTGGTAAAGGTTGGTTGGAGGGAGCTTACTAAATTAGAGGATATGCAAAAGTTCACCTCTGTCAACTTGAGAAGGATAAAATTTGAAGAAAATTGGGTAGATGGACTAGATGTAGATATGCTCAAACAAGTATTTAATGGTTATGATGAATATCTACATGAGAAGAAGACATAGGAGTGAAATGGAAATGGAATATTCCATTTTTGGATGAGCATCAAATGGCATGGCCAGCTGGGTAGCTCTCTCCTACTTCTCAGACCCATGACACTAGTTCAACTGAAGATCCTCAGTAGTTCGACCTTCTCCCTTTGTACGAAGATTTTTGATGAAGAGTCATCACTAGTTAACTAAAAATCATAGTAGGCAGTTGTCTCATGCAGGCCCAGTCACTCCTTGATTTGTGGATCTGATTTTTGTAGTCCTAAGGGCATTGGATCACTTGATTTTTGTCTATAAGTGGAACTTTTTCTCATATTGTAAAGGTCAGTTGATTGAAGTTAAGATTAGCTACCTAAGAGAAGTTTAGGGTAGTATTTACAATCCTTTTAATATTTTTTTTATAATTTTTATGCCAAGATACTCAAAAACACTTTTATAGTTTTAATGCAATTATGTTATTTTTATAAGTTTGATAGTTTAATGATAATGTTGATGAATAATAGTTATTCGTATGCTAGTGAGTTTTGTTGTGAATAAATGTCTCTTATTTGATGAAAATCAATAGAAGATTCCAAATTTGAAACTATTTCATTAAATTATCTGTGAATGAGGTTTCTTTATATTTGTTGATCTATGAATTTTAGCAATGAGCTGATGATGTGTTCTTATTTAAAAATGAAGTTTTAAAAAAGTGATGGTGAATGGTTGTACATATTGAATTTGTGTTGTGAATGAATGCAATGGTATAGGTTATTCTATGGATTGTGTCATTTTATGGTTTAGTTGGTTAAAAGAAATGCTCATTATGAAGTTTATATGTCTAGATTAAAAGGAATTTGCATTTATGTTTTGTTGTCCTAATCCTTGTTCTATCTTTTATAGTTTATTTACACCCCCCAAAATATTAGATTAGTTCATATTATGCAATTTGTACTCTTTACCAGTAGGCCCCTTGAACATTAAGTTTGCATAGGTCACTAAATGAAAAAAGTACAGTTGAGAACCAACTACCAAGACCTTGGAAGATAGATAGTTTTAGATTATGTCTTTTTCAGGAGTAGAGTAGCAATATTCTATTTTAACATTGTTGTGTTATTTTTGACCATCAACAGGTATAAGGGTTGAGGGATTAGGGTTGAGGGTTTAAGGGTTGAGGGTTGAGGGTTTAGGGTTGAGGGAATAGTGTTGAGGGTATAGGGTTCAAGGATTAGGGTTGAGGGTTGAGGGTATTGGGTTGAGGGATCAGGGTATTAGGTTGAGGGTAGAGAGTTGAGGGTATAAGGTTGAGGGATTAGGGTTGAGGGTAGAGGGTTGAGCGTATAGGTTTGAGGGTCCAATGTATAGGGTAGAGGGTTTAAAGTATAGGGTAGAGGGTAGAGGGTTTAAGGGTTGAGGGATTAGGGTTGAGGGATTAGTGTATAGGGTTGAGGGTATAGGGTTGAGGGTATAGTGTTGAGAGTATAGGGTTGATGGATTAGGGTTGAGGGATTAGGGTTTAAGGGTTGAAGGTTTATGATTAATGGTTAAGGGATTAAGGTTTAAGGGATGAGGGTTTAAGGGTTTAGGATTTAGGGTTGATGGTTAAGGGATTAGTGTTTAAGGGTTGAGGTATTAATGGTTTAGGGTTTAAGGTTTAAGGTATAGGGTATAGGGTTGAGGTTTTAGGGTATAGGGTAAAGTATTCAAGGTTTAGGATTTAAGATATAGGGTTGAGGGTTAATGTACATGCTTGAGCATATAGGGAATTATGGTGAAAATTCATATCACACACAAAATGAGACATACATAGCACTTAGAAGATGTCATAATTGGTCAAAGATAGGTCTCATTGATGTACCTTAACACAAGCCCCTATTGAAACATGTAATAGTTAAGAAACCTTTACAAAATCAACTTTTTTCAAAATGCGAGCATGTTTTGGAAAAGTTGAAATATGGTAGTTTTTAGAGAAAGCTAAAACGTGCTCATTTTATAACACGAGTGTGTTTTGTCTTGCTCTAGAAGTGGTAAAATTGGAAGGAAACCGGTGATCCAAGCCCACATGCTTTTTTATTCTCCTGCTTCTACATGAGATCTAGCAAAAAAGTGCTTTTTGATGCTGTTGGAAAGAGCACATGAAATTTTTACACATTCCACCACCTTTGTATCAACTTTCCACCACTTTTTTTGGTTTTCCAACTTAGGAAGGAGGAAATAATAGAGTGCTTGCATCAAATTTGATTATATCAACTTAAGTTTCAATGTTTGTAGTGTTACAATGTTAAGAATGATTGAATTGTTATAATTTAACATTATACATTGGTTAATTGTATACTTTTTTATTAATTCTATTAGAGTTATATACAATTGAACATTGAAAAGGAAGAAATTTTATAAAAAGATCAAATTGTTGAAGAGTTTGATGTGCAATAATAAAAAATACTACATGCATAATTGGGTGGTTTCTCCAATCCAATCTTCAATTTTAAGGTATGTCAAGTCTTTAAACATGTTCTTTTCATTTTCCTTCATTCTCTCTTATGGGATTATATTTTTCTAAGTACTCAAAATTATGACTAATCAACATACATAGCCTTAATCAAATGTATTATATTCTTCTAAGTGATTAGATTAGATTTTGTTGAAATGCATATTCCATGTTCATCATTGTTTGCTTTTACTTTTTGACATCTATGAGCATTCAAGGGGGGTTCGTTTAAAAATTATCATTATAACCTTATCCCCTCTTGGCACATTTAACCTAGAAAAAGACCACAAAAAACACTTTTTAATCTCCATCACATGCATTATATTTTTCTAAGGGATTAGATTAAATTTTGTTGAAATGCATATTCCATGTTCATCATTTTTTGTTTTTACTTTTTGACATCTATGAGCATTCAAGGGGGTTTCATTTTAAAATTGTCATTATAACCTTAGCCCCTCTTGGCACATTTAACCTATACAAAGACCTCAAAAAACACTTTTTAACCTCCATTGGAATAGTAAAAACAAAAAATCTTGTCTTGGTTGTTTTACCCCCTTGCTAAAATATCTTGCTTGATCTTCAATTGCTCGAATTATAGTTTTAAGTTTTCTAACTCAACATTTTATTCTTTCTCATTTAGTGATGCTCTAATTGCAAGTAGCAATCCAAACACAAACCAATTTACCCTTGTTTCTCTAAAGTAATCACTGCAAACTTGTTGTCAAACCCTTTATGGTTGGGAAACAACTTCAAATTCACCCCAAACTAGCAAAATTCAATTATATATGACAAAGATTCCAAATGAAAATATTAGTTAAGGTCTAATATGGTGAATATCTAGAAAATTTTATGGCTAGATATGAAAGGAAATATGCCATGAAGGCTGCACACTATACCAAGTGTTCTTATGCATTAGGATTGATGACATTAATCATGTTTAATTGATTATAAGTATTTTATATCAATCATCCAATACCATGTTAGTCTTATGGCGTGTCCTAGTGCACTTATGTATTAGGAATACTGAAATTACTTATATGGCTAATATAGAATTGGAAAATTCATGTTAGTGTTCACATGTGAGTTAAAGTAATAAATCACATTGTAATTATGAGTGTTAGGAATATTAAGTATTTTTTAGGTTAGTAGTTAGTGTGTTATACTCGTGAAGATTATTTTGGGTCATTTGTTATAACACCTCCCTAAATAATAGGAGGTTGTTTTTCTATGCGTTTGGCTATATATTAGCCATGTATTGATAGTGTGGTATAGAGAAGAAGAAGCATGATTTTATCTTGTATATTTTTTTGCTTCTATTATTGTGCCTAAAATTTCTAGTATGGTATCAGAGCTAGGTTCATGCCTATTATTTTGTGATGAGGATACTATTCTATCTTTAGAGCATTGATCAAAGCATTGAGCTTAGCTTAATGTTGGATATGTCTTTTTAGAGTATCTTGAAGCTGTCATTGTGTAGTGTAAACAAGAAGGGCTTGTGAGAAGGTTTTATGTTTACTTCCCTTGTTGAAAGTAGTTTCATTCGATATCCACACAATAACTGATAGGGAAGATGGTGATAGATGTCATTGGAGCTTAGTGTTGTAGAATATGTCCAATACCATGGACAGAGATTAGAAAAAGCATGTGGAGTGTTTTGTATGCACTGATTGCAATTCTGTGGGAATAAAGTTACTAAAGTGAGACCCAGACTCATGGAATTGATTTGGAGATAAATTCATGGGTTCACTTTTTCATAGAAGTTGAGAAGGCCAATAAACTTCCATCTGGAGGGACTGATCATGTGAGAGCAGGTCAGAAGAGTGCTCGAGAAGGAGAGCCAACAAGTTATTAAGAGCATTTTGTGATTGCATAGGAAACCTTTTTCACAGCAGATCCATGGTTACCTCCATATCAAATCCTTTATGTGATCACTAAAATTTCTATCTTCCGTGTCAAAGTAAGGAGCACCTCCAAATTTTTCAACGACAACATCTCTATTGTTTTTGATGTTGTGAAGTCCTTTGTGTCTCGTATAAAGTATTTTTTTGTGTGTGGAGTTTCTGTATGCCAACAAAGCACTTTTTTTTTCCCATCCTCTATCTTTGGTAGCATGGCATTTCATTTCCAAGGAGTTCATTGCCCGCGATTTGTTTCATTAGTGCCAATATTTGATGAGGGGCTCACATCTTATATGTTGGTGGCATATTATTACCCTAGCTTTACAGTAGTATGAGCATTTTCATATGCAATAATATTGGCGTTGTTCTATGAAAGGCCCTAGTCCAAATCTAGGAACAAATTTATCCTATCTGCCACATGGTAAATAGCCCTAATTTCAGCCAAGGAGATGATTTAAAATTTAGGTTTTTAGGTTTTGTTTTTAATGCATAATCTCTTCTTTAATATTTTTTTGTAGGTTTATAGACTTTGAGTCATTTCATATTATTTATAAAATTGTCATTATCTTTGTTTCATCAAAGTTATATAGATATATATCCTTACGAATGCATTTTCGGTAGTGACCGATGTTCGATTAAGGTTTGTATATATGTTCCTCATAGTCAAATAAAATTGAGCTAGCAATAGATAATTGGAGGTAGGAGGCAACGAAGGAAGGAGGAAAACTAGCAACCTCTCGTCAATCGCCAATGACGGGGCCACACAATTGATTTGGTGACCAGTGTGCTGTGTGTTTTCAATTTTTGGTGTGGATTTTAGTTTTTTAGTTTTTTAGTATGGTGTGTGGATACTAGAAAAATGATTGTATTGGAAAGCAGATGACTGTAGAAATTATCTAACTGCCATGATCCTCTGAGTGTCGTACTTCATTGGAAGATGGTTGATTGGTGAATACGTTCACTAGTAATAATGGCCATGTGCAACAAGATCTAGACAACAAGATCCAAATAGTAGTATGCAACTTGATATGATTTACTTTTCAGTGTTCCTGGTTTTGTGAATAAATGAAAATTTCACATTGTGGGGGGGAATAATAACCAATGTTTCATTCCCATTTCATGCCAAAATGGCTAAAGTCAAGGACAACTTCTAGTGGCAGTGGCGGTTGTCTATCTTGTTTGAGATTGAGTAGCAACGATCAATAACAGTGACTACAATTAAGAACATTGTGTTCTTATAGAATGAAGTGTGAAACCTTTTCTAGTATGGGTCTTTTAGATTTGTGTGGATTTCTTCCTTGATTTACAAGCATAGTGGCAAACAAAAGCACCAGTGTTATGCAGTTCATGGATCTTGAAAGGGTTTGTGGAAGGATCTAGAAAACCACACAAGGTGGACAAATGGTGGAGGTTCTTGTTCACATCAAGGTTTGCGGTAAGCTTGTTTAAAACCATGCAAGGAGAGAGCCTTTCTTTAGGATCACGGTCATGAGTAGGTTAGACATGCCATAGGGATGAGCATATTGCAGATGAAGGGTGTGAGTTCGTACCATGTTCACACTAAGCGGGGGAATGTTGGAAAATTCATGTTAGTTTTCACATGTGAGTTAAAGTAATAACTCATGTTGTAATTATGAGTGTTAGGAATATTAAGTATTTGTTAGGTTAGTAGTTAGTGTGTTATACCCATGGAGATTATTCTGGGTTAATTGTTATAACACCTACCTAAATAATAGGAGGTTGTTTTTCTATTTGTTTGGCTATATATTAGCCATGTATTGATAGTGTGGTATAGAGAATAAGAAGCACAATTTTATCTTGAATATTTTCCTGCTTCTATTATTGTGCTTAAAATTGCTAATATATACATAAAACTATTATGTCATGTCTAGTGTGCTTGTGTATTCACCATGGTTGAGTGACATCAACTCTTGTGTGTAATGGATCAAATTTTATATGTCATATATGGTGTGCATTATGGTTGAATGGCATAATATCCTTGGATTTTCATTCCTTTTGAGTGAAGTTTCCATCATGAATATAGTGCATCAAGCTCCTATATTATGTGTCTAGTGTGGTTCACTATGCAGCATGGTTAGCAATATTTATGATAGTGTGTTTTGATTGTATTAGTTTTATTTTAAGTTTTAATGGTGTATATGTCATTGAGATGTATAGGTTTTATTTGAGTTTCTAATGAGATTGTATATTTCATAGAGATTTTATGGGTTTTTTTGAAGGTTGCATCAAACTGCTACCATGTGTTCTTGTGCACTTGTTTGTTCATCATGGTTGAGTGACATTTACTCTTCTAAATGATGATTGTATGGATTTTGTATGAAGGGTTGAATGACATATATTTCATTTATTTGTATGGATTTTTTTTAATTTTATAATAACACATGTGTCATTGAGTTGAATGAATTTTTTTGTACTCTTTTTCTGCCCTCTTCATGCCCTTTTTTTCCCATCCTCATGCCTCTTTTGGACTATCATATATTGTGTGTATCGTAATTTCATGACAAATTTCAGATTTGTGTAAGTTATTTATTTACTATAGAGTACTATGGTGGAAGTAATATTTATCTATTTTTCATGCTATAGATAAAATTATTTGTCATGTTGAGGAAATGATCAAGGATTAAACCAACACAAGAAGAGCAAGAAGCTAAGAATGCAAAGAAAGCAAAAAATATGAGTGAACTTCATGAGAAGAGGAAATTGGACACAATATTCAAAGACATGCCAATTGAAGAGGAACCTCAACCATCAATGAGAGATATGGTATGGGTGGCACAAAGGGAACAAATGCAAAACCTTCATTCTATGAGAGATTTGAATACTATAGTTGGAGACACATCCTCTATCACAAGTCAAGATGGAGGGACACCATCTACCACATTTCTAGTTGAAATTACATAATCACTCACATGTGAAGGAGGTACACCATATTTCCCATCTCAACTTCATGATATGTCATCTATTCCATCTTCAATCGAAGGTATGCCATCTATCCCATCTCATTTAAATATTGATGAAATTCCTAATGTTGAGAAAAATTTATGTTTGAGAACACCACCTAGAATTTTGTATAGAAAGCCAAAGTATTTGATTGATATTGATGAGAATATTTTGTAGCCAATGGAAGATAAGATTCCAAAACACACTTATAGAAGATATGCTCATAAGATTTAGAGAGTGTTCTTTGAGAAATTAAATGAGACCAAAAGATGCCAACTATTTTTTGAAACTATGTGAAGTATAAGTATAGGTCCATAATGAAGATTCTTGGATTCAAACATCAAAGGATTCAAGTGAAAAATATATTGTGAAGAATCTAATGAGTGCATATGAGAGTGTGGGCAACATCTCATGCAAAAAATATCGTAATGTCACATGACGTGTCATTACATCAACAATAGTAAGTAATCAAATGAAGACATCTCACCTCATTAGAAAGACAAGTTGAGCATTGAGAATAATAGAATTTTTTTATCAAGAGCCATTAGAAGGTGCCAAAGAATTGAGGAAACCAATGACAATGAATTATGGGCATTCTCGGGGAGACTACCATGAAAAGATAAAGCAAAATTTGAAGTATTGAGATCACTAATTGAATACTTTTGGAAGAATTACACGAGATCTCTGAATGAAAGGGATGTGGTAAGAAGGAGAATTTGTATTCAAAATCATGAGCCACATCTAAAGCATTTTTTGGGTATGACTCAAACATAATTTTTTGGTAAATTTCTAGAGATGTATACTCAAGTTAAAATTTGTCAAAGATATTTTGAAATTCTAAAACCTTTCTATGTCAAAATAAATGACACACACACACTACTTGTTGTTGTAGAGTACATATTGAATTTTCTAACCATTTTGATGTTTATCAGTCTATATGTTTAGATTTACATACTAACAATGTTTTGCAAGATTGTGGCATACATGACCTACCTACATCTTGAAGATACTTCATATCAAAAATTTTATGTGAAAGAGAGGAAGGTCAAATATTCTACAAGAAATTATGCTTGGATGGCACATGTCAACATTGTGGTGGCTTGCAACGTATGCAAATATGTGAACATATGGAAAACACACATGCGGTTGGAAATGCACTAGTAGAGTTTGGCAAGTATAAAACAATGGATTACAATGGAAAATATGGTGAAGAAGCAAAAAGGTGTGATTTGGTTACTCAAAAGATTCTAGTGTATTGGTTTATGTCTACATTTCATCATAGTATAGTGTATGAGTATGCAAGGCATACCCATAGAGCTCAATGGTTGGACTTGCAATTCAAGTTATGCAAGGATAATGTTCAAGGTTGAGTATCTAAGGTATAGGGTTTAGGGTTTAAGGTTGAGGGTATAAGGAAAAGTGATGATTGTTAAGTGTTTAAGGTTTATGGTATAGGGTTGAGGGGCTAGGGCATAAGTATAAGTTTGAGGGAATAGGGTAGAGAGTAGAGGGTAGAGGGATAATGTTCAATGTTGAGTGTCCAAGGTTAAGTGTATAGGGTATAGGTCCATTAGGGTTTAAGATATTGGGTTGATGAATTAGGGCTTAAGTATAGGGTTGAGGGTTAAGGTTGTAGGCTGTAGGATTTAGGATTTAAGGTATAGGGTTGAGGGATTTGGTTGAGGGTTTAATATATGGGGTAGAGGGTTTACAATTGATGGTTTAGGGTTGAGGGATTAGGGTTGAAGGTTTAGGGTATAGGTTTGAGGGTTGAGGGATTAGGGTTGATGATTGAGGGTTTAAGGGTTGAGGGTTGAGGTATTAAGGTTGAGGGTTTAATGTTTAAGGTATATGTTTGAGGGATTAGGGTTGAGGATTTAATGTAGAGGGTAGAGGGTTTACCATTAAGGGTTCAGGGTTGATGGATTAAGGTTGAGGGTTGAGGGTAAAGGGTTGAGGGATTAGGCTGAGGGCTGCGGATTGAAGTGGCTCAAGGGCTGAGGATTGAGGGAATAGGGCTTCTAAGGGTTGGGGTTGAGGATTAGGCTGAGGGCTGATGGTCGATGATTGAGGGCTTCTAAGGGTTGGAGGGCTTCTATGATTTAGATTTAAGGGTTGAGGGTTTAAGGGCTGGGAAGGATTAGGGTTGAGGGCTGAGGAGCTGGAAGGTTTAGGTTTTAAGGGTTCAAGGTTTAGGGTTTAAGGTTTGAGGGCTATGGCTTCAATATATAGGGTAGAGGTTTGAGGGTTTAAGTGTTGAGGGTTGAGGGTTGAGGGTTGAGGGTTGAGGGTTGAGGGTTGAGGGTTGAGAGTTGGGGGTTAAGGGTTGAGGGTTGAGAGTGTAGGGTTAAGGGTTAAGAGTTTAAGGGTTGAGGGTTGAGGGTTTAGGGTTTAAGGTATAGGGTTGAGGGATTAAGGTTGAGGGTTTAATGCATAGTGCAGAGGGTTTATAGTTGAGGGTTTATGATTGAGTGATTAGGGTTGAGGGTTTAATGTATAGGGTTGAGGGTTGAGGGTATAGGGTTGAGGGATTAGGTTTGAGGGTTTAATTTATAGGCTTGAGGGTATATGGATGTTACATTGAATGTAAATGCACACAAAAAGGGTCATGTCATGTATAATGATAGATATGCCATATAACAAGGGAATTATGGTGAAATTTCATATCACACACAAAACAAAACATACATAGCACTTACAAGATGTCATCATTTCTTAAAGAAAGGTCTCATAGATATACCTCAACCCTACCCCCTACAGACATTATAATGTTCAAGAAACCTTAACAAATTCATGAAATTCAAAACTCGAGCACACTTTGAAAAAGTTGAGATTTTACACCAATTAAAGCAATTCAAAGCACACTCACACTTTGTGCAAGTAAAAGGGAACTCACGTTATAATACGAGCACATTTTGTAGATATCTAAAAATGGTAAAAAAAGGTAGGACACCCATGATCCAGGCCCATATGCTCTATTATTCTCTCGCTTCTATGTGTTAATTGACAAAAAAAACACTTTTTCATGCTATTAGGGAAAGCACGTGTAGTTTTTACACATTCCACCACCTTTTTTTTGTTTCCCAACTTAGGAAGGAGGAAATAATAGAGTTTTTACATCAAATTTGATTATATGAACTCAAATTTTCATGCTTGTAGTGTTTCAATGTTAATTATGGTTTTATTGTTATAATTTCATATTCTAGTTTGGCTAATTCTATAGTTTTTAGTAATTCTATTAGAGTTAAATAGAATTGAACGTTGAAAAGGAAGCAACTTCATGAAAAGCTCAAGTTATTAAGGAGTTTGATGCAAGAAGAAAAATAAACTACACATAATTGGGTAGTTTCTCAAATTGAATCTTGGATTTTAAGGTACATTTTCCTTCATTTTTTTTTTATCACTTCTTATTAGACATGCTTAATATAATGCTTTGATTTTGTTATCATGTTGATTTTAGGATTAGATTTTGCTAAGAATTCAAAATTATAAGTTGGAAAATCATACTCATTTAGAAGTTAGACCTATTTTCTTAAGTTAAAAAGTTCAATCAACTACATCATAATCATCATATTTAGTTTCTTCTTCCATACAATCAATAACCAAATGCATCTTATCAATCATCCTTATCTTTATAGTACTCAACATAACCTTCCTTAAATGATAAATTTTTATCCTTGTTTATTGAGAGAGCATTTTCACATTCAAATGAAACAAATTTAAACAAAATAAACTCAATGTATATTATATTTTATTATATTTGAACTCTATATAACTCATTTGGTCATAACTTTATGTGGCACTTATGGTTTGATTATTTGCAATTGTATGGATGGGTAATAGAAATTTAGAAATTATAGATGCAAAACTTAGAGCGGAGTGAGCACAATTGTTGATTATGTCATTTGCTTGCAAAGTTTGATAGAAAGGATATGGATGCAATGATTAAAGATTCCTCTATGGGATTAAAATAAAACCATAGTCCAATATGTATAATGCTATCTTGGATGGAAAAGATATCAACATAAATTAAAAGAGAAACCCAACCACCAAACCTAGCAAAGAAGAAAAAACTTATAACCTAAGAAAACTAGTCTATCTTCACAAAAAGAAAAGAATACATGAGGGAAAATGAATAAAAAGTTTCAAAAGCCATGAAAAAACAAATATTATTGAAGAGGCACTTGAGATATGTAACAAGGAAAAAAATAGGAAGAAGAAAATAAGTTGTGTTCCAACAAATGTTTGGTTCAATGAGGATTAGAAGTAGCTACAAGGAGAACTCTCAAAGAGTTTGAAAGAGTTTTAGAGTGCATAATTTTTACCAACCCAAGTCCATATTTTTAGGATTGTG